>OX451739.1:872300009-872615010 GCA_948472305.1 Vicia faba
TGACCATAGCGTCCCTTTCGATAGTCCCTCAACATCAAACGATAGGGCTACCTACTCGCTAATAGTAGGATAGCACTATCTAAAGGAAAGGAGGAAAAGAACATCCTTTTTCGAGTAGGTAGATGACTCTTAAGTACTTGCTCAAACCTGAAATTTTCACTTACACACTTTCAAAAAATATTTTCAAAAACGCTTTATCACACTCTTGAGGACTGATACAAGAGTTACCATAAAGTAAACAAAAACTTTCAAAACACATAAACACAAACAGTTTTCAAAATGAGCAAGTACCTAAGAGCCTGTGGAAAACCACGGATGGAAAGGGTGCTAACACCTTCCCTTTCCATAATCTACCCCCCCTTAATCATAAAATCCCGAAATAGGTCTTCTTCTATTCTTTTCACCCTTTCCTTTGTTGGATAAAAGAAAAGTCGGTGGCGACTCTTGCTTACCGCGACATTTGCAAACAAAAAACGCAAACCAGTATATAACAGTTGTTTCTGCCACCGTATCACAATCGCCTACTGACGAAAGAGGATTGCCCTCCCGTGAAATATAAGGTTCGTCGTATGCGGCCAGAGATGTCAGAGAAGATCAAGGCTGAAGTCATGAAACAGTTCAAGGCTGGTTTTCTAGTCGTTACCTCTTATCCACAATGGGTTGCCAATGTTGTTCTTGTACCTAAGAAGGATGGTAAGGTATCTATGTGTGTTGATTATAGAGACCTGAATAGGGAAAGCCCCAATGATGACTTTTCCATTCCTCATATCGATGTTCTGGTTGACAACACCACATAAAATAAGGTATTCTCCTTCATGGATGGCTTCTTTGGGTACAATCAGATCAAAATGGCGCCTGAGGACATCGAGAAAACGACCTTCGTCACACAGTGGGTCACTTTCTGTTACAAAGAACATCGGGGCAACCTATCAGCATGCTATGGTAGCTTTGTTTCATGACATAATCCATCACGAGATAGAGGTCTACGTTGATGATATGATACCCAGGTCTCAGACTGAAGAGGAGCACCTTGATCACCTACAAAAGCTGTTTGAAAGGTTGAAAAAGTGCAAACTAAGGTTGAATCCGAATAAATGCACCTTTGGAGCAAGATCTGGTAAGCTCTTAGGCTTCGTTGTCAGTGGCAAAGGCACTGAAGTAGACCCTGCAAAGATTAAAGCTATACAAGAAATGCCAACTCCTCGCACTGAGAAGGAGGTTAGAGGATTCTTGGGACGCGTAAACTACATGGCCAGATTCATTTTACATCTGACCGTTACTTGTGAGCCAATCTTCAAATTAGTAAAGAAAGATCAAGCAGTGAAGTGGAATGACGATTTCCATAACGCCTTTGACAAAAATCAAGGCGTACCTTCAAGAGCCACCAATTTTGATGCTTCCAGTTGAAGGAAGACCTCTGATCATGTACCTAACGGTATTATAGAACTCAATGGGGTGTGTGTTGGGGAAGCATGACGAGTCCGGTCGAAAAGAGCATGCAATATACTACCTTAGCAAAAAATTTACCGACTGTGAAACAAGATACTCACTGCTCGAGAAGACTTGCTACGCTTTGGCATGGGCTGCTCGCTAACTGAGACAGTATATGTTGACTCACACTACCTTATTGATATCTAAAATGGACCTTATCAAGTACATCTTTGAGAAGCCCTCTCTCTCCAGAAGAATAGCAATATGGCAAATGATCCCGATCGAATACGACATTCAGTATACAACCCAAAAAGCAATTAAGGGAAGTGTATTAGCTGATCATTTGGCTCATCAGGCTGTGGATGACTACCAATCCATAAATTTTGAGTTCCCAGATGTGAACATCATGCTAGTAACTGATTGTGAAGAACCTGTACCGGGTGAAGGACCTTAAAAAGGATCCCGATGGACTATGGTTTTTGACGAAGCTTCCAATGCACTTGGCAATGGCATCGGCGCTATGATCATATCTCCTGAAGGCTTTCGTACTCCTTTCACGGCCAAATTATGTTTCAATTGTACCAACAATATGGATGAATATGAAGCATGCATCATGGGTCTCAAAGCCGCTATCGACTTGAGGATCAAATTCTTGAGTATATTTGGAGACTCGGCCTTAGTAATTAGTCAAATCAAAGGAGAATGGGACATAAAGAATCCTAATCCCATTCCTTACAAAGAGCATGTGTTGACGCTAATTCCATACTTTGAAGAAGTTACATTTGAGAATTTTCCACGAGAAGAAAATCAACTAGTGGTTGAGCTAGCTACGATGTCATCCATGTTCAAAGTCAGGTGGGATAATGAGGCTCCTCAGGTCACTATTGAAAGGATGAATGAACCAGCATACTGTCACGAGACTGATACTGAAGAAGTAGTGGATAAACATTGGTTCCATGAAGTCAAAAGATATCTCGAAGCCCAAGAGTACCCTGAGGGAGCTTCAGTCAATGATGATAAGTTCCTAAGAAGGTTCTCCGCCAAGTTCTTCCTCAGTAACGGGATCCTCTACAAGCGCAACTACGAATTTACCTTGCTTCAGTGTGTAGACATGAGTGAAGCAGAGAAAATTATGGATGATTTGCATGAAGGTACCTTTGGCACCCATTCTAATGGGCACACGATGGCTAAAAAGATCCTATGGGCAGGGTACTATTGGTCCACTATAGAAGCAGATTGTTATCAGCATTCACGAACTTGTCACAAATGCCAGATCTATGCTAATAAAGTACATGCACCTCCAGTTCCTCTAAACGTCTTGACTGCTCCTTGGCCATTTGCAATGTGGGGCATCTATATGATTGGAGAAATCAGACCTACAACTTCTAATGGGTACCGCTTCATCCTGGTTTCCATTGATTACTTCACGAAGTGGGTCGAGCCGGCTTTATTTGCTTTTGTTACCAAGAACATGGTGGCCCGATTCTTCAAAAATAACCTTATCTGTCGGTACGGTATTCCAGAAAGAATCATTATGGATAATGGTACCAACCTCAATAACACTATGGTCACCGAGCTCTGCACGTAATTCAAGATCCATCATCATAACTCTTCTCCTTACCGACCGAAGATGAATGGCGTTGTAGAAGCTGCTAATAAAAATATCAATAAAATCATACAAAAGATGACAGTGAAATACAAAGACTGGCACGAGATGTTACCATTTTCTTTTCATGGTTACCGCACCATAATGCACACATCAACAAGGGCAACTCCTTTCTCTCTGGTGTACGGTATGGAAGTTGTCCTACCCATTGAAGTCCGGATCCCTTCCTTGAGAATTATGAAGGATGCAGGGCTGAGAGAAGACGGATGGATTTAGACTTGACTCGACCAACTAAACCTGATTGATGAGAAGAGGCTCGCGGTTGTCTGCCATGGTCATATGTACCAAAAACGTATGATCAAAGCTTTTAACAAGAAATTCAGACGTCAGATATATCAGGATGGTGACCTGGTAATCAAGCGCATCATACTGCCGCAAGGTGATCCCAGGGGAAAATGGACTCCCACATACGAAGGGTCATTTGTGATCAAGAACATATTTTCTGGTGGAGCCATGATCTTAACCACTATGGATGGTGACAACCTTCCACACCTGGTAAACATGGACATAGTTAACTATGCATGACCAAAGACCCGCTAGGTTGACTGGCCTAGGCAAAAATAAGGGCATCCCGGAAAACCAAAAGGGTTCGGGCAAAAATTAGGGATACACGTGAAAAAAAGTTGTACACCCGGCAAGTCGAAAACCTGAAGAGGCGACTTGGGCAAAAAAGGGTATTCTGGTGGACTGAAAACCCAAAAGGGCGGTCCAGGAAAAAGTTAAGGATTTAAAGCGTATAACTATGTCCTGTTGGATCACCTTACATCCAATCTTCAATATCAACTATCAAGCTCAAGTGGTACTAATCAATCCAGTCAGCTTCGAACAAGCAGCAAAGAGATGAGACGCTCGAAGACATAAAGGCAATAGCAGAATGGGAACCTAATGGAATTATTTCACATAACTGTTTTCTTTGTATACTATTTTTTTATAGTTTTCAGTTTACGAAAAAATTCTCATACTAGGATGTCGGTTTCCTTGTACAAAAACACTTCTTCAAATTAATACAAAGCTATCTCTTCAAAAGTTCAAAACTTTTATTTTTATTTTTCTGTTTTGTTTGCAAAACGTCCAGTGATTATTCTTGAACATATGCATTTGAATATGATTACTGTTTACAAATATAGGCATAAAAACAAAAAGATAGTTACTAATGGCTTTAAGTAACGGGAAAATGTTTAAAGGCCATCCACGAAATCCCCACAGATATTATCTCTAGCAGATACCTTCTCCAACAGGTACAGAGGCAGAGACACCGTACTACAAGGTCACTACCATATTCTCAGTATGAAACCTAATGGTGTCAGGTTCTCATATCCCCGACAGAGCAAAATCTCCAAGTTACTGCTCCAAATAAAGATTTCCCAGTGAAGTCTCCAAGCTTCTCAATATTCCCCAGCAGGATTACACAAAATCCCCAAATAGTTCACGGGGTGTTCCTTCCCCAACAGAGTTTATTTCTCTAACAACGGAAGTTCGTCTCCCAGTATGTCAACTTCAAACAAAATCTGAAGACCTACATTATTCATCTCCAGCTGCGATCAGGGATTTATTTTCCCTAGTTCAACAATACTGCAATAGAACAACCGACACATTCATACATTGCACTCATACATCATTTTACAAACATCATAGCATATACAGCACAAATGCATATATCACAATCTCATTTATTTTGAGAGCATCATGCAATTCATACATCATGACATCGCAGGAAACTGATTTTACCTTTTTAGGTTAAATTAGAAGACATACAAACACTATCAACTTATACAGAAGATCAAAGATTAATGCCCGAAGCCAGACGGGGAAACTATCTACACGACTAAGTAGTATGAACTCCCGAAGCAAGACGGGTTTACCAAAAAACTACAGCAGGCCACAGATTAATGCCTAAAACCAGATGAGGAAATTATCTATGTGACCAACAGTTCCAGATTAATACTTGAAACTAGATAGGAAAACTATCTGAAAACTATCTGATTGTAGATTAATACCTGTAACAAGCTAGGAAAGCTATCTACATGAACAAATTGAAGATTAATACCTGTAACAAGCCAGGAAAACTATCTTTCTTTCTCAGGTCAGAGATTAATACCTGAAACCAGACAGGACAACTATCTCAATGATCGACAAAAACAAGTTCCAGATTAATACCTGTAACAAGCCAGGAAAACTATTTATGGATGATTGACTATAGATTAATACTTGTAACAAGCCAGGAAAACTATCTACATGAACAGATTGAAGATTAATACCTGTAACAAGCCAAGAAAACTATCTTTTTTTCTCAGGTCAGAGATTAATACCTAAAACCAGACAAGACAACTATCTCAATGAACGACAAAAACAAGTTCCATATTAATACCTGTAACAAGCCAGGAAAACTATATGTGGATGATTGACTGTAGATTAATACCTTTAACAATCCAGGAAAACTATCTACATGAGGAGATTGAAGATTAATACTTGTAACAAGCCAGGAAAACTATATTTCTATCTTAGGACAGAGATTAATACCTGAAACCAGCCAGGACAACTATCTCAACGACCAACAAAAACACAGTTCCAGATTAATACCTATAACAAGCCAGGACAACTATCTGTGGACGACCGACTGTAGATTAATACCTGTAACAAGCCAGGAAAACTATCTACATGAGAAGATTGAAGATTAATACCAGTAACAAGCCAGGAAAACTATCTTTATTTCTCGGGTCAAATACCTGAAACCAGCCAGGACAACTATCTCAACAACCCACAAAGGTGAGTTCAGATTAATACCTGAAACAAGACAGGACAACTATCTGCGAATAATTGATTGTAGATTAACACCTGAAACCAAACAGGAAAACTATCCACATGACCAAATGAAACAATCTTACATGGGTTTCTTTACATGATCTCTAGATGAAGTCTAACACAGACTCATCCTGAAGCAATTTTACACGGGCTCCTTCTCATATATCTCCGGATGCAGATTAACACAGACTCATCTTGAAACAGCCCTACACGGGCTCTTTCTAATACATCTTCAGGTAATGGTTAATTCCATTATCCCCATCATGTTACTGTGAAACTTGAATTTCAACCAGAAAGCAGCAAACTCTCATCTCTCCAGTATAGAGATAACTCCTCATTAGAGTCTTGGACAACTGAAGCTCCTAGACTCTATTCCCCACATAGTTTTCCTCAAGTAAGAGAACAACTGAAATCAACATTCCCCAGTGGAATACTCCTCAGACAGCTGGAACGGGAATCCCCATAAAGAGACCTCTTAGGAAGTCAGCACCTACTTTAGATGACATTTTTAAGCCCATCTCCGACGACTCTCTGTCATCTTCTCCAAATGGAATTTGTAATCCCATTCCCGACGTCATCAACCAACGGTGTTACTTCATGCGAGTGCAAATTTCCGGGCACTCTAGTGTTTAATCATCTTCCACCTTCAGACCATGAAAGGCAGACAAGCCAATCTAAATCCTCAAGTTTAAGAAGATTGAACAAGGGCATCTATTGTACACCAAAATTTCCCCTCCCATTTTTACTCAAGACATGCTCATAGAGGTCCTCAATTGCTCAAGGTTGACCAAGAATTGATTAGACAAATTCTCCTCCTAAGCAATGAACCTCTAATTAGGGTTTCATTTTTCATCGAGATGAGTGAGATCCAAAAGCCTCAAATGTTTTCCATTGTTCTAATATGCCTGCAATATTTTCCATGACAAATTTCATGCCCTACACCACAAGTTTGCCTAGTCAATTGCTCAAATGCTTGAAAATCAACTATACTAGGTCAAAAGTCAATTGTGGCCCAAATACAGTCAAACTTCAAGATTTTTGGTCAACATCAACATTTTGAAGTGATATCCATCATTTGATCAAGGTTTGATCATGATTCCTCAAGAAATTCTCCAAATCTATCAAAAGTCAAAATTGCTAAATTAGGGTTTCTATAGGAAAAGTCAACTGAACTTTGACCAGGCATAAATTTCACATACTTCATCCATTTCTCCCCAACCAAAGCTCATTTTGAAGAGAATATAATTCCCTACAACTTCTATTTTTTCCTCAAGTTTAAGAGATGCACCATTTGAAAGATACAAGCTCATACATTACAGGTCATTTTCAGAAAGTCAACAAAAGATACTTTTTGTCAAGACCATTTACATCAAGATAAAGTCTTCAAATGCAACATTGATAAAAATATGGATTGAAGTGGACATCTTGGTATTTCCAAAAATTCTAATATCATCATCAAGAGATAAAAATTGAGCAAGTTATGACTTTCACAAGTTGGGAAAATTTTGAAAATTTCAAGAATTGTGTATTGAGCAAACTTAAACTTTTAGGTCAATAGCTTAATTTCTTGGACTTAAAATATCTTCCTAAACTTATATAGGACCTTTAATCTCATTCTTACCATGCCTTGCAATTTCTAGCTATTTTATGCACATTTTATTTCATTTTATTCAAATAAATATAAAATAAAAAGCATAAAATAATAGATATTTGTTTTGGGCACATGGGCTAACATTTTGGATCAGCCTTGGGCCGATAAATTCGTGCCAAGATGACCAGGTGCATGCAAGCATGGAAAGGGCAAGCTTTGCAGAGTTTGGAAGCTTTTTAATTTGTTGGGTTTTGGTATGAAAGCATGACTTTATGGCTTGGATTCTTGCCTTATTTATTTGTCCCCTCCATCTCCTCTATAAGTACAAGCCATGAGCAAGCATTACACACGCATAGACACTTCCTAGAGAGCCACGAAAAAATTGCCAAAAATAAAACAAAGTTGTGAAATTCAAACAGAAAATTCCAGCCATACTCAGTCAATTCCAGGCGTTTCATCATCACCCTAAGGTTCCCAGGAGTTTATTCCAACCCTCGATCAAGTCAAAATGTGCCCAGAATCTCTCCCTTGAGTGTCACCGGTTTGGTATACCTCTTTGAACTCAAAACTTTTATTTATGAAATATAAATGATTCTCTATGCATACACACGTTCATATTGATGTTTGCGTTTATTTAGAATCATTACATGCAAGGTTTGGCGTGATGGTGGAGTTTTGCCATTTTTAGGGCAAAACTCCTAGGCGAGCTTCGTTCTCATTAATGCAGGCCATTTCAGGAGAAACTAACCCCATGGTTGAATTCGCATACCCCAATTTAGGGGGGGTAGCCTAAAGACTTGACTTTGATTTTGCCTTTTTTGCATATTTCAGAATTTTTGATGGACGGAGAAGGTGACCGGAGTTTGACTCCGGCACCCCTGCAAATGGTTGACTCCAGTGGAGTCCGCGTGGAAAAATAATGTAATCCTATTGGTCCACTGGAGCCAGCACACGTGTTTTATTTTCAAATATATTTCTGACTTTGCTTTACATATTATATTATTTTGTTATTCATATAAAACGAATGAAACAATCTCTCAGTTGGCAAGGCAACACGTGTGAAAAGGGAGAGGGACTGGGTTCGAGTCCCAGGTCCAGCAATTTTATTTTTCTAACACATACTTTGTAGATCCTGTATACTCAATCCAAGTGCGCGTATCATATGTTCCATTATCATTGCCATTGGATCTCATCAACGCCGGATCAAATGATCCAGATCCAGATGTCCGTGATGGATCCTCAAGAGCCAGTAACATTGGATTGGACGCAGAGCTGGGCTAATCTATCATGGGCCTAACAGATTTCAAAAATGAACCCCCTATTTGCTTCTCAATCAGGCCCAATTTTTATTTCTTCATTTATTTATTTTATTGTTTATTTGTTTATTAAATTCAAAAAATCATTTTTTAATAATATAAAAATCATAAAAATAATAATAATTAGATTTAAGATTTTTTCTAAAATAATTTTTTAATTTTTTAAATTAATTAATTAATTATTTTGACTTTATTTTATTAATTTAAAAAATAATTAAAATTAGGTTCATTTAATTCAAATATTTTCTTAGCAAAAAATACAAAAAAAATGTTAGGTTTTGTTTAAAATTTAATTTTGATTAATAACTTTCTTTTTATTTTTATTAATTAAATTTAGGTTTAATTTAATTTTATATTTTCTTAAAATAAATAAAAAACCAAAAAGATTTTCTTTTATTTAGCAATTTCTTAGGATTTTAGACGTTCTCCTCCATTTCGCGCGCATTCAATATTTCCTTTTGTTTTTATTTATTTATGTATCTGTTGACAGTATGTAATAGATAATTAACTAAGGTTTTACTGCTTTCTTTATTTTCTTTCCCCAATGTTTTGGACATATAAATATCCCCCTCCACGAAGCATTGTAATAGCGTAGGATTTATGATTCCCACACTTTAAATTTCTGCAAAATATAAACTGTTAGTAACTAGGCTTGTATGGAAAGAATGAAAACGAAACGCTAGCAAACTTAATAACAAAGATAAATGAACTAAAATGAATCACTTGCACATATACACCTCTAGGGTACGCCCACTTTAGTTTCCTTTCGAAAAGTAAAACAGTCATGTCCCTCGAAACGGGGACGCTTTAGCAAAGACCCATAAATCAAAAGATTATAGTCCCTCGATGACCCTACAGTGTTGCCTTTCAGTAAATGATCTAGTCCTTGAACAAAATTGCTAAAGCGTCTCCATATGTTTCCTTTATGACTATACATCCCTTCGAATGTCCCTCAAACATCTAACGATAGGGCTACCTACTCACTAATAGTAGGATAGCACTGTCTAAAGGATAGGAGGAAAAGAACAAATCTTTCGAGTATGAGTAGATAGTTCTTAAATGCTTGCTCAAAACAAAGTTTCACACTTACACAAAACATTTCAAAAACATTTCAAAACAATTTCAAAAACATTCGCTTTGTCAACACTCTTGAGGACTGATACAAGAGTTATCATAAAGAGAATCGCAGCACTAAGGCATTTTCAAACTATTTTTTTTCAAAACACAAATCACAAGGTATTTAAAAAATGATCTAAGCATCTAAGAGCCCATAGAAAACTACGGATGGAAAGGGTGCTAACATCTTCCCTTTCCATAATCTACCCCTCTTACTCAGAAAATTCTCGAAAAGGTCTTTTTCTGTTCTTTTCACCCTTTCCTTAATTTGGATAAAAGAAAAGTCAGTGGTGACTCTTGCTTACTGCAACATTTGCGAATACAAACGCAAAACCAGTATAAACAGCTGGTTCTACCACCATATCATACACCCTATTTCAATTAGTAAAATCAAAATGCATACGAAAATGTAGTTTCAAATAAACTTCAGTGAATATTTTTTTTAGAAAATTGTGTGCGTTCGAAAATATATTTTCAGATTCATTCTGAATTGTTCACGCAAAATCTATTATAGAAAAATAACCTATTATAAAACTAAAAGATAAAAAATTTAAAAAATTTAAATATACATTAAAATGTATGATAATGTTTAATATTTACATCGTTAACATCAATTCAACATTTCATATAAAACATAAAACATGTGTCACACTACTACAAAACACGCATACAACAATGTCAAAGTCACCACAGTTCGCTCCAAAAGCGTGGTGAAACTTCTAAACTCACACGCTTAATTTCTTTTTTAATTAAAAATTTTAAGGTTAAAAGTACGGTTAACTCCCTAACCATGGTGATACAATCCAACTTTCTTGGGTTCGATCCTTAGCTCTCTCAAATAGTTTGTCCCTTTTTTGTTAATGCATGTCTTTTCAATTATATTTATATTTTATTAAAAAATAATAAGGATATTACTACGTCGCTTTTGTAAAACCGTTGTTACAAACTGACACTTCTTTATATATATTAAACACTAAGTACCCATTTTTCACTGATAAAAGAAACAACCCTAACACCTAAGCCGTCAACATCGTCGGGAAGAAGACAACAATGTCCACACTCATTGTTGTTGTCCGGTTTCGTTTTAATATCACATTTGAAGACTAAGTCATCCAAAGGTGCTACTATGTCTTCTTTCATTGTAAAATCTCAATCTGCAAATTTATGTGGTTGTGAAAGTCGTATGATTTCGTACCAATTCAAGAAGGATCAAAATAAAGTAATGATTTTTGGAGATGTCTATTTTGGAGGAGTGATGCAACATGTAATTTGTTCATATGGAATGAAGGCATGAGATAAAAATTTAGAAATGAAGATGAGAGTAATATGATGCCAGAGTTGGAAGTTGTGGGCTATTTGAAGGTTATGTATAAAATTCAAAAAAGAAGAACAAGAATTTGAAAAACAAACTGAAGTTGGAGAGATTTTCTAGAAATTTGAAGATGTTATGTTTTCTTATCTCTTTTATGTTTAATATTTACTTTGTTATAAAATGTAATAGTTGAATTAGGGTTTGAAATTTGAAAATGTTATGTTTTCTTATATCCTTTATGTTTAATATTTTTATTATGAAATGTAATAGTTGAAGATGTAGTGAACTTGACAGAAATGCAACTAACAGACGGTTTCTTACGTGTAAGTTCATCGCAAACTGTTGAATTTTCAATTACAGTTATGTGTTTTTATATATTTTGTAGTTTAAGCCGATAGTTTAAGTTGAATGTTTAAGTTGATAATCTTAAGAAAGTTAAGCATAAAGATTAAAACTTCATTACATAAAACTTTTATTACATGATCAAAAAACATAATCAAATCTAAATCATCTCGCTGAGATAAAGTTAGACCAATCATAGTCAGACTCATCATCATCATCAGAATCGAAAAAAATCATCATTTGCCTTCTCAACCTTCTTCTTCTTCTTCTTTTTCTTCTTCTTCTCCTCACCCCGGGAGCTCTCATTAGTCTATACACAACATCCTATACAACAATATCTTGAATCTGATGATGGTTTTACACACCAACACCCTCTACAATAATATTTTGATTCTGAGGCTGATTTTACACCACAACACCCTCTACAATAATATTTTGATTCTCAACATTGTTGGTAGCTTGAACAGGATAACACATGTTGATTTCTTTAGATGAAGTTGTTTTTGTGTTTTGGTTCTTCCGCTTTTATATTGTTCCTTCTGTTTCTCCATCTTCTTCTCTTGTAAGTTTAAAAATCAAAATTGTTCTTCACTGTTTTTTTTTTAATTCTATACGCTTTCTTTTCTCTTGGAAGTTGGAAATATTCCATACCTCGAACTGTTCAAATTTTGATGTACTCAATATAATTGTGTACTTATAATACAAGTTTTGATATCAATTAAAAACTGGTTTAGTGCTGATTCTGATATAAAAATTTAACATTTATTCATATACAATATCACAACGGTTAATAGGAATAACCGTTGTTATAAGACACACGTGTTCTAATTTATTAAGACCGTGATTGTAAATACCACATATACAATCACATGTTACATAACAATGCATGATCCAGCATAATTATATACTTTTCTAACCGTTGTTAAATGTTTTTTTCCATAGTAATGTCAACATTTATAAACCCACAAATAAAAGAGAAAAATACAATAATCCAAATTCTAATGAAAATTATATGAAAAACATGTTGTCACATCATGCACTAAATTTAGTATATTGAATTCTTTTATCCAAAGTCTTAAAAGTGTACTAGTTTAGATGCATGTTCTGTTGTAATAGTTGTGGAAGTATAGGATATTGAAGAATCCGGCGGATAAAAGATTCTTGAGTTTAAGTGTTGCTAAATATTGAATATATAAAAATATGACATATTCGATGGTTTAAATTTTTTTTAATGAAAATGTGTTAGTTTGATTTTTTTATTGTTCAAAATCCTAAACCCTAGATTAATTTGTTGTTGTTTAATGGTAGATGTCCCGATAATAAAATATGTTCAAACCATATTTTTAACAGGAATAGAAGAAGAGATATATATTAGCAAAAAGTTTAACTTGAACATTTGTTTATATTTTTTTATAACCGAACATGATACTCACCTTACAAAATTCTTTTATAAGTGTATTTCTTTAGCAAAAGTATGTGATTTGAAAATCTTTTATAAAAGTAAACATTTGTGGAATGGAATAAATATTATTGTGTATAATTGATACTCCTACTACTTGTGTACTAAAGTTGTGTATGATTGTTGTTATAAATTGAAACTAATAGTATTTTTGATCTTACAAGCTATGTGTAAAAGCATCACGTACTCTTTTAACACATATCATGCACTTGTCGTCATAATAATGCTTTTCAATCTATTTTAAGTTGTCGCTTATTGGAAAGGAAGCATGAGATTTTATGGACTGATCATTGAAAACAAAAACAATAGCAATGGTTGTTTTCGGTGGGGTATTTGGTGCATTATTTGGATAACAAAGGTCCTTTGTTTTGGTTAAATCATCATGATATTATTGATTTATATAGATGATCTTCTCTGTGATGATAATAAAATCAAGAACCAGATTAAGACGTTTGCTAGTATTGGCAGACAAGTTATTCACAATGGTATAAAACAATGGAACCAAACAAGGGATGTTTGTTTCTTACGTAAAGAAGGCGACACTCATACCGGTCCAATTCCTTGTTAGACTCCACCATGGAGGAGTACATTAAGAGACCGCGACGTGAGCACCCTCAACGAATCCGCCTAGCTCATCATCATTGCGTTATGTGTTATGGAAAATTTCCACTTGCATAATTCATTGCTATTGACTTTCTTCTTCTTTCATTGATTGCTCAACCAGTTCTTGATATCAGATGTTAGAAATCCACCAAAATTTATGATAGATTGTTATCAATCTTAATGAACAAGATTGTTATCACCACACAATGACAATGAAAAGAAAAAAAATTAAAGAAAAAAATTTTAGGATTTCTGTAGAGTAACTCTCTGTCCACAAACTGTGAAATATTTTTTATTCACTTGTAACTGTAAATTCTGTGAATACAACTTGATTACAAAAATAGGGGTTACTCCCTCTATTTATAGATTTAGATTAACTTGCTCTCTAATCCAAAATCCAAAACTATAAAAACCCAAAATACCTATTTTGAAACTAAATCAAATCTATCTATTTTAGACCTAAATCAAATCTATCTATTTTACATCGAAATTAAATGTGTGTGTAACAAACTGCTTCCACACTTCGACACAATCTTTTCGACACAAAGAATTATACTTTCAACACACAGCTAATTCATTGTGTCTAAACTATCTATATTCATCATAGCTCTTAGTCTTCTGAACACTTCAACATGCACACCCTTCGTCATGATGTCTACAATCTGATTCTCAGTTCTGCAGTGTTCCATATTCATCTTCCCTTCTGCTACCTGCTCTCGAAGATAGTGGAACCTCATTTCGATGTGCTTGCTTCGACCATGTGCTATCGGGTTCTTCGCCAAATTGATAGCTGACATGTTGTCGATCTTCATGGTAATTGCTCCATGACCTTTCTCTGTGATTTCTTCGACCATGTTAACCATCTATGTTGCTTGACATGCACAAAGAGAAGCAGCTACGTACTCTGCTTCGCACGATGATAATGCCACTACTCGTTCTTTTCTCGAACTCCAAGCAACTAGTACACCACCTAGCATAAACACATATCCTGCTATGGATTTTCGATCCTCATCATCATTACACCAGCTTGAATCAGTGTACCCCACCAACTTGCATTCTTTTCCTTTATCAGCTGCAGGAAATAAAATACCATAGTCAAGAGTTCCTTTCAAATACCTCAATATCCTTTTCGCCGCTGCTAGGTGTGATACATTTGGCTTATGCATAAATCTACTTACCATACCTAAACTGTATTCTAAGTCAGGTCTTGTATGACAAAGGTATCTCAATGACCCAATAAGTCTTCTGTATTAGGTTGGGTCGACATCTTCTTCATCTGCATCTTTCGATAGTTGTAGTCTTGGTTCTGCAGGTGTCGAAGTCGAGTTGCATTCTTCCATCTCAATTTTTTTGAGAATTTCTCCTGCACATTTTCTTTGATGCACCATCAAACCTCTACTACTCTTTTTTAGCTTGAAATTTCAATAATAGAGTATAAAGGGTCAAAAGTCGAAGACTAATTTATTATTGAAAGAAATGTCTCGTAAAAGCTTCGATTAATTATTTCTAAGGGGGCAGTCGAAGAAGATTTTATGTTTAAGAGTTCAAAGTATGTTTTGAAGTTTGAATTCGAATATATATGTTGGAGTTTTTGCGCTCTTTGCAGATAGAAGAATTCTAAAATTCAAGTCTTTTATCTTATCTAGAAGGCACATGGAGGTCTACTAGTTCAAAGGATTTGCATGTCACGAACGTGGCATGTAGACGTAGAATGATCGTTGTGGTCGAATTATTATATGTAGGGGTCTTAGAAATAAGATTCGTGTGTTCATTCGTTTGTAAAAAATCTCACATAAACTCAAAGTATTTGTGTATTGAGAAAAGAGTCCTTTGAGAAATGTACGTGTAAACACCATCTTTTATTTAATACAAGTTATTTTTTCCAGAATTTACTTTTAGAAATTTACTTTTAATTTCTTTTAATGCACTTTCTTTATAAGTTTTCGTTAGTTTACTTTGAAGATTCACTTAGATCGAAAACAATATTGTCAAAGAAATATGAATATTGTCGAAGTATTCTTAGTTTTTGAGAGCAAACGTTGAATCAGAACACATGACCTAGGATCAATATAGCCGATCCTGCGAGTAACTAAATACTTTTTTTTAGAAGACTAGCGCTTGTTTATCAATTTTTACGATAAACAAATTGGCACGCTCGGTGAAACCTGTGTTCAATTAACTAAATTTTTTTGTTCTTGTGAAAATCTTTTGAAAATCTTCATCATTTTCTTGTAAATACTTTGTTGCATGAGACTTAGAAGTGGTAAATTAGCCACAAACAACAAGGAAATACCTAAGAGAAAATAAGTTAGGAAAATGTCAAACCAAAATTATCCAGGTAATCAAAATCTTCCTAACAATAATGAAGTACCACCCCTCAGCCACTTCGACATGGGGAACTATGATTTTTACGCCTTTTTTAAAGGCTATACCATCTTCAACAAGTTCGACACTAATGCAGTTGAACACTCACACTGACCCTATTTTGACCTATATAGGACAACAAGGTCCACAAGAGACATCCCCTTCAGGGGGAAATGATTTCCATATGCCTCAAGGGCCTCCTGGTTTTTCTATGCCTCTAAACGACCGCGAACGATCTTATGGCACGCCATCATCATTTATGGTACGTTTATATAATTCCACTTCAACTTATTCAGATCTTGTAATGAACGTCACTTCGCCATTACAAGGTTCTGGATCTACTGTAATTAATGTGGGTCGAATCATCCAACCCCATGGAGAGGGAGTTTCCTCCCAAATTCCAAACTTGATGAATCACTCTGTAACAGTGATTAGGTAGCAAATGGATGAAAGTAACCATGAAATGGTCCAAATGCTTGCACAAACAATGGGTATAATTTTTAACCCTTTGACTCAAAACACCACTCAAGCAAACCAACAAATGGCAGCGCAAATGTCGCGCATTTCTGAATTCTTTGGTATGCCTCAACCCACACCACGTCCTCAGAGGGAATGGTTTAGGGAAAATCAAGGGGTAATCTTTGAAGAAGACCCAACAATTAACCATGTTCAACAGAATCAAAGAAATACACCCCAAGCGAATATGGTAAATCACGGAGGGGCTGTCGAAATACCTAGAACTGAACCTCTTAGGTAAGAACCACAAAGTCTAAGGGAACCAGAACCTAGGGTTATTATGGTTAATAGAAATTAAAATGCTGATAAAGTCATATATCAAGTTCGACAAGATAATATGGTAGCAGACAGTAATCTGGAAGCCTTGGTCGAAAGGATTATGGCTAGAAATGGTATGAATGTTGGCCTTCATAGACCAAGTTACACTTCTCCATTGAGTGAGTACATCTTACAAACTGATATACCTCCTAGATGGAAAGTCCCCAAATTTACTAAATTTTCTGGGGACACTACTGAGTCCACTATCGAACATGTGGCTAGATACTTGATAGAGGCAGGAGAAATAGTCAATAATGAAAATCTTAGGATTAAATACTTCCCAAGTTCACTAATTAAAAATGCCTTTATATGGTTCGCAACATTACCAAAAAATTTGATTCACAATTGGGCTCAATTGGAGAGATTGTTCCATGAATAGTTCTACATGGGACAGACAAAGATTAGTTTGAGGAATTGGCAAGTGTTAAGCGTAAATTAGTGATCCCATAGATGATTATCTGAATAGATTCTGTTTGCTAGATGTTTCACTCAGGTGCCTGAGCATGAGTTTGTCGAAATGGCCGCAGGGGGTCTAGATTATTCCATTAGGAAGAAATTGGATACCCAATACTTGAGAGACATGGTCCAATTAGCTGATAAGGTTTGATAGATAGAATGTTTGAAAATCTAAAAAACTAGAGCAAGTAAAAATAACAGAAAATAAAGAAAAGCATATATAGAATTCGACGAAGGCGATCAAGGGTCAAATGAAGAGCCTTTAGGATTTGAAGAAGGTAAAATAGATCTTGTTGAACTTAAGCAAGGACCCCCTTATTCTTGTAAAAGTTTAGCACCTTCAAATGGTAAAAATCCAGTCAAACCTGATAAGGGCGATAGATTCTCTAAAAGAACTTAAACTTTTGACGTCACTAGATGTGAAAATTTTTTTGATTTATTAGTCAAAGATGGTCAAATGATAATGCCTCTTGGTGCTAAAATACCCCCTTTGGAACAAAGGAAAAAGAGGGGTTTTTGCAAATATCATAATTTTTTTGGCCATTAAACATCTCAATATTTTATTTTCAGGGATCTCGTTCAAAATGCAATTAAAGAGGGAAGGCTCAAATTCAGGTTGAAGTTGAAGCCCCATATGAAAGTTGATGCTGACCCCCTTCATGCAGCTAAGGCCCATTATGCTGAACCAACTTCGATCAACATGGTGGTAGTTACTGAAGATTGTACCAAAGAGGTGGTCATGGACAAAGCTGAAGGTGTCACAAAGGGAACCACTGAAGATTCCACCCAGACGTTAGCAATAATAGAAGCTATAAATGGTTTCATGCAGGTTGATAACATATATAAGGCTATTGAAGGCCTTGTGGTCGAAACTACTGATGGTTTCATGAAGGTTAGTCACATAACAAAGGCTAGTGAAGGCATTGGAGCAGAAACTACTGGCGGTTTCATACATATTCATCACATGACTGAGGCTACTGAGGGCCTTGTGGTCTGTCATACCCAAAATTTACCCCCATCAGTTTCAGTGGTCATTCTATTTATATCTCAATATTATTACTTCATTTCTATATTTAAAAATACTCTTGTTTCAATAGATGTACTTTCGGGGTCATATTCTAATGGGGGTTTTAAATGCATAAGAGTGGTGTATTGCTTTGAAATGGACCATCAAGATTTGATGGCCCATTATGTTTTTCATAAGGTTTATTTATAGAAGGGGTGTGTTTTTGTTTCACTTTCAAATAGGCCCATATAAGTTTCTACACTAGTCTATTAAAAATTGCTTTTTGGTTAAATAAAGGAGAGGGGTTTGTTTGATAAGATAAGGTCTTAGTTCACTTGCCCATTAACATTTTAGGCCCATTTAGGTTTTTGTGGTCCATTTCAAAACAAATAATGAAATGGGTGTGTGATACGGTGGCAGAACCGACTGTTATACTGGTTTTGCATTTGTGTTTACAAGAGTCGTCACCGACTTTTCTTTTATCCAAATTAAGGAAAGGGTGAAAAGAACAGAAAAAGACCTTTTCGAGAATTTTCTGAGTAAGGGGTAAAGATTTTGGAAAGGGAAGGTGTTAGCACCCTTTTCATCCATAGTTTTTACGGGCTCTTAGATGCTTAGCTCATTTTTGAAATACTTTGTGCTTTGTGTGTTTTTGAAAAAAAAATGTTTTGAAATGCCTTAGTGCAGCGATTCACTTTGTGATAACTCTTGTATCAGTCCTCAAGAGTGTTGACAAAGAAAATGTTTTTGAAAGTTGTTTTTGAAATGTGTAAGTGTAAAAGTTTATTTTATTTGAGCAAGCATCTAACATCTATCTACTTGTACTAGAAAAAAGTTTTTTCTTTTCCTCCTATCCTTTAGACAGTGATATCCTACTATTAGTGAGTAGGTAGCCCTAGTCGTTGGATGTTTGAGGGACATTCGAAGGGACGTTACGGTCACGAAGGCAACTTGGAAAGGAATTTTAGTAACTGTCCTAAAGTTCTAAGATCACTTTTTACCGAGGCAACATCGAGAGGGTCATCGAGGGACTTGTGATCTTTCAAACTAGAGGACAATCACTAAAACTTCTCACGTTTCGAGAATTGTGACCATTTTCCGAAGGCAACCGAAGTGAGATATCCTAGAGGTGTATATGTGTAATTGATTCAATTCAGTTTATTTATCTTTGTGATTAGGTTTGCTAACATTTTTGTTATTAGTCTTTCCATACAAGCCTAATTACTAGCAGTTAATATATATACAAGAATTTAAAGTGCGGAAAGTTAAATCCTACGCTATTACAATGCTTCGGGGGGGGGGGGGGGTTTACATGTCCAAATGGGGAAAATAAAGAAAGAGATAAAGTCCTATTTTAATCTATTATATCCCATCAGCAGATACAAAAATATGAAAAAGAATAATAGGAAAAGAAATATACGAACGCGCGCGAATTGGGAAAAATACGTCTAAAACCCTGAAAATTTCTAAGTAAACAAGAAAATCTTTTTTTGGTTTTGTTTATTTTAAGAAAATACAACCTAAGTATATTTAATTTTAATTTCAAGAAAAGGTTTAAATGATTAATTAATTTGTTTACAAATTAATTTGATTAATAAAAGCTAATCTAGTGTTTTTTGTGATTTTTTGATTTAAAGATGATTTAACATCAATAAAGAAATGAATAAAGCAAAATTAAAGATAGAAGAAACCTCCTTAGATTCAAAGGGAAAATGTGAACTTTCGATTCAGGGAAGAATGATGGGCTTTCGATTCAGAGGAAGGTGCCTTTCGATCCAAGGGAAAATAGCTATCCTTCGATCCAATGAACGGATATTACCCTTCGATCCAGCGAAGGGATGTGACTTTTGATCCAGAGGGTACTCTTGAAAGAGCCTGCTGGATCACCTGTGGGGGCACTAAATCTGCAAAGATACGTTAGCAAAAGAAAGATGCAGGACCTGGGTATCGAACCCAGGTCTTTCGATCCTGTATGCGTTTGGTCTATTCAGGCTAGATCTGCAGCAAGTGTTAGAAACAAAGCAAAATGCAGACCTGAGTGTCAAATCCAGATCCTTAATCTTGAATACAAATCGAATGCATTAAAAATTTTAATATATCATGCAAATGTAAAGTATGATATCTTACCCATTCTTACCAACTGTTGGAAGCTTCGATTTGGCACTTCTGGACATGGAGATGCTTGCTTAGGGGCTGGTGATTGGGAACACTTCCTGCAGGCTTTAGGGAGTGAATAGAGGGTTGCTGAATACTCCTTAAATTGGGACTACTTATGAGGATTTTGATAGTTTTAGTATGGCTTATGAGGCAGCGTGTGTGTGTCTTTCTTTATTGTGGGTATGTCCTCTTTTTTCCTGTGCTTTAGGCTTGTATTTATACGGATGTGAGTGTGCATGAAAATGGAAAGGGACATCCATTTAACTAGGCTTTTAAAGCCATGAGACAAGAATCAAACATATTAAAATATTTTCTTTTTCTGAAATATTCATGCCTCCATGGAATCTTGAATGAACCTGGACACCTTTGTCTTTCGAATGCCTTCCAGCGTTGCTCTTCGATTGGCATAGAGTCTTGATACAAAGTGTTCAGAAACCTCCTTATTAGAGTTTCTTCGATTGAGTCTATCTACTTGCCCTAGCTGCTTGATTCAAATAACTCAAACGAAAACTTCATTCTGGCCAATTGAAACCTCCTTCGTCATCACCTTCGAATGCCATTGCACAAGAGGCCTGGTTCTGGCCACATGAGGAACCAAGACCCATCATAAGACAAGCTTGTATTCAGTAACCATGTGCCCTTTGTAACCCCCGAATTTAACTAATTGGTTAATTAAATTATTTAAGAATTTAATTATTGGATTTTGTCGGTTTAATCGCAAAAATAATATTAAGAATAATATTATTTATTTATTGGTGTAATATAATTGAATTGGGCCAAGTAGCATTAAAATGCAGTTAATTGGAGGGGTGTGGATAGTAGGCCCATTTGGATTAATTAATTGTTGGAATAATATTGATACTATTATTATTATTATTTGGAGGAAAATTAATTAGAGATAAGCCAGCAGAGAAAATAAGGTTTTTGGAGAGAAAACAGAAGTTACGTGAAAACGGTGCAAAGAGGCAAGGTTGAAGACGGCGGAAAAGCCATCGAAGAGGCGATTGCGATTAGAGAATCGAAGAACCGTCAATCCCAGGTAAGGGTGGAGTTCTGACTCTATAATCGGATGCATGATAGATGATATGTAGGATGGGATTTATCGAATTGCCCTATGTTTGGTGTGTTTTGATTATTGATGTGGTATTGATCCTATTGTATGCCTTAGATCATTGCTATATGGTAGGAATTCGATTTTGATGGTTTTAGGATGTTTGGGGATGATTAGGAATGGGTTGGGGTGATTTTGGGAAGCATAAAAACGTGAAATATGGTGTTGCAGAGTCATCAACACGGGCCGTGTTGATGCACACGGGCACCCGTGTTGATCTTCTGTGTTGATGCTCGGGTAGGTTTTTCCCAAAAATCGTTTCGGCCATAACTTTTGAATCGTAACTCCGATTTAGGCGCCGTTTGATGCGTTGGAAAGCTAGTGAAATTTTCTATATGATTATGAGGAATTAAGTAGCTTTAAGAGCTTATTTTAATAAGTTATTATTGGAGTAAGTGTTTATGTTTATAAGTGAATTTGGTTGTTATGTATTTTAGTGAAGTGTTTGGAGATATTTGGGATTGGAGCTCTGAAGAACGACGAACAATCGCTCAAGAGTTCGAAGCTGCAATTTGATAAGGTAAGGGGGGCTACTACTCAATTTATATTTGCTTATGGGTTTAGATGCAATTGGTTGGGTAATCGTAGGATAACCCCATTTTCTATGATGTTCTTAGGGATTGATAACTTTAGGGTCAAATCTTGTTAGAAAAGGTTTAGGTTCCCAAATTTTATGAATTAATTAGGGATTTTAGGTTCCTATGGTGGATTTGGATGTTTTGTACTGCATTGCACTGCCGTAGAAAGGTATTTTCGTGCAAAAATATGGGTATATGAGCTGCTGCAGGAACATAAATTTTGGGTTCGCGCTCATCAACACGGGCCGTGTGGATTCACACGGGCACCCGTGTGGATTCACACGGGCACCCGTGTGGATTCACTGTGTTGGCAGGAAAAATGTGTTTCCAGACACATTTCAACACGGGCCGTGTTGATTCACACGGGCACCCGTGTTGATCCCCTGTATTGGCAAAATAATGTGTTTTCTGGACACATTTCCACACGGGCAGTGTTGATTTACACGGGCACCCGTGTTAAACCTCCTGTGTTGGTTTTTAAACTATGTTTTTTGTGCATGCTGTTATGTACGGATTGATCCTGTTTTGATGTGCAGTGTTTGACATGTTTTGAATATGTTGTTTATTGATTTTCCTAGTGTTGATTGATGCTTGTATCGAATAACGATTGTATGTTATGATACCAACACTATGTGGATTTTATTGCCATGCTTTTAGATGATGTTATCAAGCATGAATTATGATATAACTTGATATGATTGATGTTTAATAGTATGCTGAGTGATTACATGCTATCCATATCCTGTTATGATTGATGTTGTTGATGTTGCATGATATGTTGATTGATGTTAATAGTATGCTGAGTGTTACATACTTTACATATCATGTTGCATTTGTTAATTCCCATTGTGTGGAATTAACATGGTGGCCAATATACGTGTCCGCGATTTAATGGAACGTTGAGGTGCTAGCCGTGTCCGCGATATAATGGAACGGTGAGTTACCCGTGACCCGAGATTTAATGGGGCGGTAAAATGGTACCACATGCATGGGTGTGTTGCATTATATTGAATATAACATGAATGGATGACTTTCCAATGTTGTATTTAATTGATTGTATGCATATATTGTTGCTAAATTGTTAATGATGTTAGATGTTAATTATAAGTATGAAAAGTGATATATTATGAATATATGAATTGTAAAGGTTTTCGTAAACTATGAAACATGCTAACCGTTTGGGTGATGCTTATGGTTTTCTGAATTGATTGTTATGAACGTATAATCAAATGTATAGTTGAGATGCTCACCCTTACTGTTGAATATTTCAGATTGAGGAGCTTCGTTCAGGTGCTTGGCGAAGGCTTGTTGTTTCTAGTTTATTTCCGTTTAAGTATTGTCCGGGTCATGCTCTGATAGTTGTAACTCCGGGAACGTTTGTTCGTCGAGCTGCTTTAGTCAGACTCGTTTATTTCCTTATGTTTGTTATAATATGATGTTGATATCTTCCAGGTGTTAATCCCTGATGATTTTGAAAATATTATAACATTGGTTTTGTTAATTAAATTATTCCGCTGTGTAAACATGTATGAGTTGCTTCTATGTTATGCATGACAGGAACTTGTTTTTATTAAAAGAGAATTGTGACATCCTCGTTAATACATGTACTCTGAAAATATGATTTTAATTATTTGCGAAATTTTGTTCGGGGTTTTAGAGGGTGTTACAATAGTGGTATCAGAGCATGGTCGGTCTGTCCGGCCAAGTTGTTATGTCAGTGACATTACCCTTGGTACGCAATAAGTGTTTGAAAACACTGTTGGTACTTCTTAGTTTTGGATCACTTGATTGCAGGGATAAGATTGCGATAAGTGGGGGAGAAGCTTTTCTTCTCATATGCGCTTCAGTTGTGATATGCCGGTTCAGAATGTTGCTGACGGCGACAATGCAAATGTTGTTGAAGTTTGGATGCTTCCTGAATGCGAAGGTGATATAGATTCAAGAATTTTGGTATGCTAGTGAACGCGTATGGGAAATTGGATTAAACTGCGTTGAAGAGATGCCGTCATGCAAAAATCCCTTTCTGTCTCGTACAGTTCGCGGCGCCAACTAGTGGTCGCGGTGCAAACTGCATATTTTTGCTGTCATCGCAGTGCGCGCTGGCCTTCACGGCGCGTACTGTGTGGTTTTGTGGAAAATGGCTAAATTATGTTTTGATCTCTAATGGTCGGAAAGTGGAACTGAACCTTAGTTGATTACCTTGAGGAATATTTTGGATACTATTAGTGTAGTAATTGGACTAATCTCCTATGGTAGCATGCCACTAAAGTCAATGTATGTTGTTATGTTCGAAGAATTGTGTTGAAAACTTAGTGTGCGAGTTATTCTGGATGGTTGTAATTTACACTATTTCATCAAGTATCATGAAGTTGTTGAAGGCGACGTTGATTGGAAGAGTGCAAAGGTCATTGAGTCGCTGTTGTTGCGAACCGGCGAGAGTATGGACTCATGAATCTGTATCGGTCAAGTTGAAAATGTGGGTAGGTTTTTAGACGGTGAATTTAAGACAATTGAGAATAAAGTCTATTCCAAAGAAAATGATAAGTTGAAGGGATTAACTCGTCGGATTGTATGTCTTTAGTATAGTTGGATTAATATCGGATGATTTTTGTAGTTGGATAAAAAGAAAGGATGTGGGTGAATTTTGGAAGAAAGAGAGAAAGATGGAACTTATGTTCATCAATCTCAAATTCAGATTTTTGTAATTTTGGAGCAGCTGTTAGTAAAAGTGGTATAACTTTTTACTCGTGATTCCGATCAAAGCGGTTATTGACTTTTTGGAAAGCTTACGAAATTCCATATAGTTTGCATATAAGATTTGTCTTCGGAAAGTTTGTGAAGAAGGAGAAAAATGCATTTTAATATTTGGGTCTGATGCTGAATTTTGGAAAATTCTGCATGCGGGAATTATGAACCAGTCCCATTGCAAAGATGATAACTTTTTACTCGTAACTCGGATTTGAGCGATTCATGAAGTTATAGAATCTACAAGTAATTACCTTCATTATAGAATATAATTTTATGCTTGGGAGGCATGTATCGAAGGAAATAATTGTGTTGGACGTTGGGTGTTTCTTGTTGAAAAATTGAAAGAGTGAAGAAGGATGTAAAGTATGGATAAAGAAATTTTATTCCGATGTTATCGTAAGATGTGTTGTAGTAGGTTGTTGTATGACGTTAGTGTTCGTATTTTCGGATAACTTTGGGATCCGTATCTTGTGTTTGGATTGTTGGATTGATGTTCTGTTTGAACCTGCAAGGAGATAAGAGTATATTTCTTTTATATGAAAATGTTTCCAAGTGTGGTAGAAGTATTCTCATAGGGAGAGACTTTGAAGTCGGTTGAGGAATTATAAACTTTTTGGACATGGGTGGTTGTTATTGCAGTTGTTGAGACGAGTTCAATCGTAAAATGTTGTTTGGAAATGAGTTGAGAGACATGTTGTTCTGCATGGAAGGATGCGAAAGTGTCAGAGGTGGATCTTATGATGATTGGTAATTGTTGGATTATGATGTTGTGAATGATTTGAGAAAAAGTTCGGAAGGAACACTATTATAGTTTGGTAACGATGGTTTATGCTCCGTTATGGTTTTCGTCTATCTATTGGCAAATTGAGGAACTGATCACCCTTAATCTATTGTTGATAGTATACGGAATCATAGTTGATGGATATATGTGTTGTGTCGACTAGTATAGTGCATTCTGAAGAATATGTTGTTATTTTGTTTCTTGTTGCTATTTAAAAGAAGTGAAATTATAAGTTTGTTTATTAAAGTGCGAGTTTGGTTGGAAGAAGATGAGTCATCTTGTTGGAATTAATTGGACCCATGTACTGTATGTGGTTGTAATGTGGTTATGTTTTTAAGACGATTTTTGAGGATTATGTTACTAAAAAGATGATAAAGTCGTAGTTATGTTTTATGACAATTGGGAATTCATGGAAGTATATGAATGTTTCATCCAAGAGTGGCAATTGGAGTAAACTTGGTAGAGTTGATACTTTATAAGTAATCAGAGTTGCGCATCTGAAGCGTGATGTGCCAGAGTATGTTGGTTTATTATAAATGTCAGTTGATTTAATAAGGATATTAATGTGGTTGTTGGTTTATGGAGAGTTGTATATAATTTTTGGATTAAGACCCGTAAGCAGATGTTATGAGAATTTTGTTTTCGTTGTTGTGATGTCAGTGTTGATTACTGAAAGGAATGGTAATATTTCAGATTGTGTTAAAGGTGATTTGGTCGGTTATGTGGATGTCACTATAAGAGTGATATGTCGAGAGTAATCAAGTTGTAAGTATTTGGTTGATAATTGGAATTCGTATATTAAGGAATGAATTGGCGCGTGAGTTTGTATTAAGAATGTTGTCAAGATGATAATATGATGGTTGTATGTTCAAGTATAAGTAGGTTGCGGATGTTATTACTTCATAAGCGATGTATCAAGATGGTGTTGAGGGTGTCGATGAGCTAATATCGGGTATATCGTTATGATTAGTTGTGTATGTTTTGGTGTCGACATGGTCGCTAAGTTGATCATGTAATATTGTTAAGACGAAAAGACGATGTTGTGTGCCTGAGTGCAACAGTTTTTGGTTGATAATACGTTGAGTGTTTGGTATGTCCAGAATTGGTGTTGAGAGTGGTTGTGTCGATTGGATTTTCGAGGACGAAAATATCCTAAGTGGGGGAGAGTTGTAACGCCCGAATTTAAATAATTGGTTAATTAAATTATTTAAGAATTTAATTATTGGATTTTGTCGGTTTAATCGCAAAAATAATATTAAGAATAATATTATTTATTTATTGGTGTAATATAATTGAATTGGGCCAAGTAGCATTAAAATGCAGTTAATTGGAGGGGTGTGGATAGTAGGCCCATTTGGATTAATTAATTGTTGGAATAATATTGATATTATTATTATTATTATTTGGAGGAAAATTAATTAAACATAAGCCAGCAGAGAAAATAAGGTTTTTGGAGAGAAAACAGAAGTTACGTGAAAACGGTGCAAAGAGGCAAGGTTGAAGACGGCGGAAAAGCCATCGAAGAGGCGATTGCGATTAGAGAATCGAAGAACCGTCAATCCCAGGTAAGGGTGGAGTTCTGACTCTATAATCGGATGCATGATAGATGATATGTAGGATGGGATTTATCGAATTTCCCTATGTTTGGTGTGTTTTGATTATTGATGTGGTATTGATTCTATTGTATGCCTTAGATCATTGCTATATGGTAGGAATTCGATTTTGATGGTTTTAGGATGTTTGGGGATGATTAGGAATGGGTTGGGGTGATTTTGGGAAGCATAAAAACGTGAAATATGGTGTTGCAGAGTCATCAACACGGGCCGTGTTGATGCACACGGGCACCCGTGTTGATCTTCTGTGTTGATGCTCGGGTAGGTTTTTCCCAAAAATTGTTTCGGCCATAACTTTTGAACCGTAACTCCGATTTAGGCGCCGTTTGATGCATTGGAAAGATAGTGAAATTTTCTATATGATTATGAGGAATTAAGTAGCTTTAAGAGCTTATTTTAATAAGTGATTATTGGAGTAAGTGTTTATGTTTATAAGTGAATTTGGTTGTTATGTATTTTAGTGAAGTGTTTGGAGATATTTGGGATTGGAGCTCTGAAGAACGACGAACAATCGCTCAAGAGTTCGAAGCTGCAATTTGATAAGGTAAGGGGGGCTACTACTCAATTTATATTTGCTTATGGGTTTAGATGCAATTGGTTGGGTAATCGTAGGATAACCCCATTTTCTATGATGTTCTTAGGGATTGATAACTTTAGGGTCAAATCTTGTTAGAAAAGGTTTAGGTTCCCAAATTTTATGAATCAATTAGGGATTTTAGGTTCCTATGGTGGATTTGGATGTTTTGTACTGCATTGCACTGCCGTAGAAAGGTATTTTCGTGCAAAAATATGGGTATATGAGCTGCTGCAGGAACATAAATTTTGGGTTCGCGCTCATCAACACGGGCCGTGTGGATTCACACGGGCACCCGTGTTGATTCACTGTGTTGGCAGGAAAAATGTGTTTCCAGACACATTTCAACACGGGCCGTGTTGATTCACACGGGCACCCGTGTTGATCCCCTGTATTGGCAAAATAACGTGTTTTCTGGACACATTTCCACACGGGCAATGTTGATTTACACGGGCACCCGTATTAAACCTCCTGTGTTGATTTTTAAACTATGTTTTCTGTGCATGCTGTTATGTACGGATTGATCCTGTTTTGATGTGCAGTGTTTGACATGTTTTGAATATGTTGTTTATTGATTTTCCTAGTGTTGATTGATGCTTGTATCGAATAACGATTGTATGTTATGATACCAACACTATGTGGATTTTATTGCCATGCTTTTAGATGATGTTATCAAGCATGAATTATGATATAACTTGATATGATTGATGTTTAATAGTATGCTGAGTGATTACATGCTATCCATATCCTGTTATGATTGATGTTGTTGATGTTGCATGATATGTTGATTGATGTTAATAGTATGCTGAGTGTTACATACTTTACATATCATGTTGCATTTGTTAATTCCCATTGTGTGGAATTAACATGGTGGCCAATATACGTGTCCGCGATTTAATGGAACGTTGAGGTGGTAGCCGTGTCCGCGATATAATGGAACAGTGAGTTACCCGTGACCCGAGATTTAATGGGGCGGTAAAATGGTACCACATGCATGGGTGTGTTGCATTATATTGAATATAACATGAATGGATGACTTTCCAATGTTGTATTTAATTGATTGTATGCATATATTGTTGCTAAATTGTTAATGATGTTAGATGTTAATTATAAGTATGAAAAGTGATATATTATGAATATATGAATTGTAAAGGTTTTCGTAAACTATGAAACATGCTAACCGTTTGGGTGATGCTTATGGTTTTCTGAATTGATTGTTATGAACGTATAATCAAATGTATAGTTGAGATGCTCACCCTTACTGTTGAATATTTCAGATTGAGGAGCTTCGTTCAGGTGCTTGGCGAAGGCTTGTTGTTTCTAGTTTATTTCCATTTAAGTATTGTCCGGGTCATGCTCTGATAGTTGTAACTCCGGGAACGTTTGTTCGTCGAGCTGCTTTAGTCAGACTCGTTTATTTCCTTATGTTTGTTATAATATGATGTTGATATCTTCCAGGTGTTAATCCCTGATGATTTTGAAAATATTATAACATTGGTTTTGTTAATTAAATTATTCCGCTGTGTAAACATGTATGAGTTGCTTCTATGTTATGCATGACAGGAACTTGTTTTTATTAAAAGAGAATTGTGACATCCTCGTTAATACATGTACTCTGAAAATATGATTTTAATTATTTGCGAAATTTTGTTCGGGGTTTTAGAGGGTGTTACACCCTTCTAATGGACCAATGAATGCTTCTTCGAAGGGACCTCATAAATGCGCCTTCGAAGGGACTAACATGCGTTTCGAAGTGGGAAAAATTGTTTCAAAGGGGACCATTGCCCAGTCAAAGCTGGCACAAAGGCAGCCAATGCCTTGTGGGCGCTAGCATGATGTAGGTCAAAGTAAGTGTAAAAGAGGCCATCTCCTAGTGAATCGAAGCATGTCTGAGGCAACCCTTTGTCTTATGAATCGAAGACCAGTAAAAGGGGCCCTTTGCCTTGTAGATCAAAGGCAAGTTGATGGGTCTTTGCCTTGTGAAACCAAGGCAAGCATGAGGAAGTTATTGCCTAGTGAATCAGAATACACATGCAGGAGGCCACTGCTTGTGGGTCGAAGGGAACTTGTAGGGGATTCTCGCCTAAATGAAACTTGGACCAATGTTTGCTCGAAAGGGGAACCAATATGCAATCAAAGCTGATGGGCCAATGCTTGGTCGAAGGGTTTTAGACGCCCAATTGAAGGACCCTTTGCTCTGATGTGCCAATCCAAGGACATTACTCATATGCCAATCGAAAGACATTGTTGGCATGCCAATCGAAAGGCATTTTGCTATCATTCAAAAAAATTTTATTTTTCTTTAGGAAAGTGTTTGTAACCACCCATGTAAAAGAAACCCTGGGAAACATGAGAGAGCAAATTTTCGGGTACAACAGGGTGTATATTTGGTATTTTTGATTCCATCCCATTAAGGGAGTTTGAAAGGCCACTTGTTTGTTGAAGGTTGACTGAGTCAACCAGCTCCTTTAAATATCAGTTTTATAATATTAGTGAATATTTATTATTATTAATATTATTAATTTTAATATTTTTATTATTATTATTATTATTTTGATTAGTGTTGACCAAGTCAACAAGGGTCTTTGAAACCCTAATTCTCAAGGTACGGTTGCGACGCCCTATTCTTCACTAAGTAACACAAGCCCAGAAAGCCAAAATGATTATTGTGCAGATTTAAAATCCATACAAACCGAATCAAATCAAATGTTTACAAATTATTTGAATCAAATCTTAAAGATTGGATTGGAAAAACGTTTTATTTTGAATTTACATAAGATAACGACCACATACATTCAAATCTACAAACCCTAAAACAATTATACAAAATCGGATCAAATCAAATTCCTAATTGATTCAATCACTAAAATATAACGGTAATAAGAAAACTCTCTAATTCATCTAAAACCGTAAGATATATAAAGAACCCTAAAGCTAGTTGAAGGAAGGAAAGAAATCAGAGAAAGAATCATAATAGAGAAGCATAATCCGTGAGTCAACCATCTTCCTCAGATCTGGGTTTCAATTTCTAAAACCCTAGATCCGTGCTTCAAGCTATCACTACCATCGTGCATCATCATCTCACATACATGTCAAACAGAAAAAGGAGAAGAAGATTAGAAGGGAGAATCGAAGAACCAGAAAGGGAATAATACAAGAAGAATCACTATAAGGGAGGTAATATTAAATACTTGGCTTAGGGTTTTAAAATTGTTATTTTAATGCTTGCGTAATTGGTGTTCATTGTTGTACATTTCTGGAATTTTATGGGGTTTCTGGGTTTCTAGGGTTAGGGTTCTAACTTAGGCTTAGGGTTCCTAGATACTAAGGGTTAGGGTTCATCACATTTAGGTTTATGGGTTTTTGTTAGGGTTAGGTTAGGGTTCTTTGATCTTCGTAGGGTTAGGATGAAGATTCATATGAATATGGGTTTGGGGATGAATCTCGATGGTGGTTATGTTTGAATCTAGTGGTGCCCTGGAGCAACCGCTGGCGGAAGCGATTTCTGGCCGGTGGCACCTAAGGCGGAGGCTATTTCTGGCGACGGAAATCTAGAGAGAAGTTGGAGCTTCTCTCTCTAGCCTCTAACGATTGTGTCGTTGTTTGGGTGAAGAGAGAGGAAAAGAAGAGAAAAACGGGCTTTCAGCCCATAAGTTTGTTTATGTAACGTGATCGGACCCAACATGTCACCCTTGTCGTGCTCTCCCAGTGTCAACCATTTGATCCCAATCAGACGCCCCTAAAACGCGTGCCCACTGTAACCCTATGCACCTGCCTGTACGAGGTCCAAACGGACCTCCCAAACCCTTGTCATTTTAGGCCTAGCCCATTGTTTAATCCACCCCCAATTTGCTACCTCGCTAAGAAACTGTACCACCATGTGCTATTGGACCTAGTTCAATATCTGAACTTGGGCCCTTGCTAAACTACCCCCCAATTTTATTACTATGTATGAACTCACACCTCCCCTGTGTTTTGGGCTCAAATTCAATATCTGAATTTAGAGCCGTCCTCTTCATACCCCCCAGAATTATTAACTAACTAAATATACACCCCCTGCATTTAAATTAATTTATTTAATTTTATTTATATTTCTCTCTATTTTCATTTTATTAATATATAATAAAATCTAAATTTATTTATTTTATTAATTTAAATCTTTTTTTACTAACCCATTCAAATATTTTAATTGCATTAAAACTATTTTTTCCTCATGCAATAAAAACTATTTTTCTTATATTTTTAATATATTTAAAAATATCTAACCAATCAAATTGTTAACAATTTTCACTAACTTATTAAATCCAAAATATTATTTTCAAAAAGGATTATGGGGATATTTCTCATTAACTGTGAACTTCGTCTAACAACTCTACGATTTACAAACCCGGACTTGGTTCAAGGATTAATTCAAGATATCTGTGTAATCCATAAAAGACACCCACCAACAACTACGAATTACAAATTGAGACTCTGATTCCTCATAAGAGGATACGTAGGTATACGACTTAAAATTATGACGAGTTCCCCTAATAAAAATTAAAATTCTATTTCCTGAATTGTAAATCTAAACCCTAGTATCCTTGTGAACAAGGTAGATGAGGGGTGTCTAACTCCTTCCCTTCGTCTAAAAACGAGACAACAACTTAGAATATTTGACCAAATTAGGGTTATCCTTTATATTCCCTTCCTAAAGATAAAAATTAAGGGTGGCGACTCTCATTTTTAAATCGGTTATAACAGCTGGGAACTCAACCATAAGGTTATAAGCCTTTCTTTTGGGGATTTAGGGTTTTTAGGGTTTTTTTTTATTTCTTCAAATTTTATTTATTATTTTTGGTTTAATTATTTTTTGACATATTTTTATCATGCTATATTTGTTTGTGATGTGTTTTATTTTAAAAATTTATTTTCTAAAAACCTTAGTAAGAAGGTTCGTCTATTGGCCAAGGGGATACATCATCCCTATGAGTTTTTATGACGATTTCTCCTAGAATCGGTGGAATTCCAAAAAAGAAATATGTCTCAAGAGATATCCTCCTGATGGGTAGGACTTTAGAATGAAACCTATTACTTTTTGTATAAACCCTAAACTAAAAACTCATGGTGAGACCTTTCACGTCCTTAGAGACGAAAGTTTCAGTCTGCAAAGAGGCTCCACTTAAGGGAGGCCCTTGTGCCTTTCCCTCTAGTGTTATCCATGATATCCTTAAGGAAACCACCTTATGGGGAGGGTAGAATATTTGTAGCCCATAACTAGGAGCCTACCGACTAAGGATACCTTTCATAAAATCCCGTTACTATGCTACACAATCATGAATTCATACATCTTGCATTTCACATATTCATTACCCTCCATTCTTTTTTTCTGTCTGTTGTACCCCAAAATTTGCCCTCCCATTTCTCATTGATTTCTCATCACAAAGCCCTTGGAGATCAAGATCAAGTTAGGGTTAGCTCTGCTCAAGACTTCTCCTTGCATTGTTGACCCAAATTAGGGTTTGTGTTTGCACAAAGATGTTTTGACCTAAAATGCCTAAGATGACTTTCATGCTTCATATTGGACTCCCAAGTTTATCCACATCAAGTTTCAAGCCTTGATTCCAAGTTTTGCCCAGTCAATTGGACAGTTGACCTAGAAATCAAATGTATTGGGGAAAAAGTCAACTGTGGCCAATTGACAGTCAAACCTCATGAAAATTGACCCACATCAACATTATGAACTCACATGGACCATTTGATCAAGTTTGGATCACAATTCCACAAGAAATTTGATCAGATCACCAAAGGGGCAAAATGGTCATTTTTAGGGTTTTGGCTGCACAAGGGCAATTTTTGATTGTTTGACCTAGCCAATGGCAAAACAAGCTCACATATGGACTCAAGGACCCCATGGAATTGTCTTGACATGCTCAACAAGTTCAAAAGATCCCAAGTACACAAGATTGACAATTGAATTTCCCAGTCAATTGATCAATTTTGACTGTATACTGAAAAGTCAAACTTTGACTTTTTGGTCAAAATCAAGAGTCAAGATTCATTTTTCATCAAAACATGCCAAATCATGAAACTTGTTCACCAAGAAATCAAAATTTGCAAATTAGGGTTTGAAATGGGAATTTTTCATAACTTAGAATTTTTCTAAGTTATGAAAAAACCCTAATTTTTTCCCAACTTTGCCCCACTTTCTCACCAAGATTTATTTGGATTCAAGCAAAAGTCAAAACATGAAAGTTGTAGCCTATGGCATAATCTACAACTTTGATTCACAAAGTTTTCCCAAAAGAAGCTTTTATCTCAAGTTACAATTTTTGGAACAAGGGTACTAAACCATTCTTAACTTAGTGAAATTTTGACCTATTTTGGCAAGGTTTTTACCTAACTTCAAGACCATTTTTCACATACTTCCCCTTGGAATTTCAATTTTCATTTCAAAGATGGATTGTAGTACATATTCCAAGCTTTCCAAAATGTCCAATAACTCATCAAACAACCTCATGACTTGAGAGAATCGAATTTTGCAATATGGCAAAAAGTCACTTTGATTCATGGCCATGTACATGTTCATAACTTGTGCAATTTTTCAAATCAGCATGCTTCCCTTGATTACAGGCCTCTAAACCATCCAACACTCATAAATTTAATGTCAATCCTTTGTGCCAAAGCATTGTTCTATGAGTTCAAACATTACATGCAAGTTTAATCTATTTACGGAAAAAGTGAAATAGCCATTTTTGAAAAGTTAAGCTTTATGTCAAAATGAAAATCCAAGAAGTACATTTGAAATCTCTTTGGCACAAGTTTATGAGTTAATCACTCTGATCAAGACAAGGTTTTGCAGCATGTTTAGGGGGCCTCTACCTGTCTAGAACACAACTTGGCCTTTGCTTGCTTAAGGGTTAAGAAACATAGCATATCACAACACAACTTTCATCTCAGCACTAGAACCCTTAAGCAAACATTTTGTACACATTCAAGACATCCTAACTGAGCTAGCACACGACTCCAACACCTCCAATACCTCCACAAACTCAAAATCACCATTGAACTGCACAAAAACAGGGCTTGCTGCAGTTTGAGTGCCATCTCTCATTCCTTTCATGCTTCCTTGCTAAGAGCTCATCAAACACATTCCCTAGCATCACTTGAAGCTAACCCAAACATAAAACACGACCTGTAACTCCTCTAGGCAGTTCCACCATTTTCACTTTCTTGTTTTGCAGTTGAAGGTCCATAGTTCGATTCAAGGTGTTTCAAAGCAAAGTAAGTATTGGAATAACATCACTACACTTCAGGCAAGCTGTACAGATCATCATCTTGCCCTGAAAGCTCCCCCATTGCCAGATAGAACTTCAACTGAACAGGTATCTTCTTGAACTTCTAACTCTTAGTGTAGGCATCATTAGCTCTAAGTTTGTGAATAAGAAGTGTTCTACTCATGCCCCTGAATCTGTACATGCTTTTACTTTTCATTTATTTTGCCTGAGCTATGAGAATTTAAGGTCTGAATATGGAAGAAAAGTTAGGTTAAGATTTGGGAATGTTAAAATTCTCTCTCATTTCTGAGAGTTAGGATGACTTCTTTACATATTTAGAATCGTGGCTTGATGATTAACAGTTCTTATGTTGAAAGTTTGTGCAAAAAATCAAGGAATCCAGATGTTTGAACTTGAGTACAGGCGCGCGTTTTTGGACAAGGAGTTGTCTGAAGGTTGAAGAAGAAGCCACATGGGCTGGGCCTGCTTTTGTATTTCTTTTCACACCATATTTTTGATTTCATACCCCCTGAGCCCATTTTGTTTGATTTAATGATTTTTTGACTTTTCTTTTTTTATTCTGATTTATTTATTTTTCCTAATAATATTAAAAACATAAAAAACATTTTTTGCACCATTTTTATATTTTTAGGCATTTATTTAGTTATATTGCTATTTGTATGTAAATAAGTACAAAAATATATTATTTAGAATAAATAGGAAAAAATAATGTAAGCATATTTTATTTTCATTTTTATTTTGTTCCATCTTCTTAAAATATTTTATACAAAATATACCTTTTTTATAAATATTAAATATTATTATTTTTGTATATATAATATTTGTTTAGTAAATAATAAAGATATTTATATATATTAGTATATTTAGGTAAATAATACAAAAAATATATACATTTTTTATTTTATTAATATTTGACATAAAAAATACTTTTTATAAATATAATTCATTTTATTTTTTGTACATAATAAATAAATACTTGTATAAATTAAATAATATATATATTTACTTAATAAAAATTAGGGTTTTACCCTTAAAACACAAAAACTCCAAAAGTGTTACTTTTTTTATTTTATTCATTTTTTGTTTATTTGACATAAAAAATATCTTTTTTCCATACATATAAAAAACCCTTTTTGTATTTTGCATCTTTATTTTATTTTCCATTTAATTTATGCAATTAATTATCTTGTAAATATTCCAAAATTGATGTAATAGCTAGGTTTAAATTCCTTGTCTAAATATCCCCCCATTTGAACATTTGTACCCCCCTTCCCATATTGTGTTGTAATAGTGTAGGAATTTTACTTTTCGCACTTTAACGCTTTCTAAATATACCATGCTAGAATTAGGGTTTGTATGCAAATAAAAAGAACAAAATAGTTTGACCTAATTTCAAGATAATCAAGCATGAAAATGGACAACACATATCACACTTGCACCCCTAGGGTATTCCACTTGTTGCCTTCCATAAATGGGCCATATTGTATGTTAGGTCTCTTTGGGAAAAACAAATACAAATCAATTGATCATAGTCCCTCGATGACGCTTTCGAAAGTTGCCTAAAAAATGATCAAAGTCCCTTAAAAGAAAATTGCCCAAAGATACTTAGCACCATTGCAATTATGGTCTAAACGATGACCCGCGCCCGTCCCTTTCACCTCCTAACACAAGATTGTCCACCAAATGCAATGGTGGAACAAAATTGTTAAAAGGGTTAAAACATAGCATAAATCTTTGAGAACTTTAGGGTAGATAGCTCTTAAGTACTTGTCAATTTTCAAAACAAAACACTTGCCTATTTTCAAACCACACTTCACAAACACTTTCAAAACAAACTTTCAAAAACCTTGGAACATCTTTTCAAAAAGACAAACACCTTTTGTAAAACATTCGAGTAAAGAATTGTTACAAGGGTAGCCTAGACAAGGCATCTTTTTCAAAACATTTTCAAAACACACACAAAACACCATTTCAAACAATTGAAAACCAAGGCAAGTTGATCTAAGCAAGTACCTAAGAGCCCATGGATAACCATGGATAGAAAGGGTGCTAATACCTTCCCTTTCTATAATCTACTCCCCGAACCCAAGAAAAATCTCAAAGGTTTTTGCTGTGCTTTTTAAACCTTTCCTTAGGATAAAATAAAAAGTCGGTGGCGAATCTTGCTCAACCGAAACATTTGCGAAAACAAACGCAAAACCCTAGTCAGTTCTCCCACCGTATCACAGAACTGGCGACTCTGCTGGGGATAATTTTAAAAGTGGAGTAACCTTAGGGCTTAGATCACCCTCTTGCATGACTAATTGTTTGAATTGATTGCTTTATATCTTGGCTCTCTTGTTTGGGTTTGCAAATCCTACACCCGGATTTTGGGAAACATTTCATAGATAGCAATACGTTGTGGAAACTGTGCGGGGTATACCGACACGGTCGAAGCAATAGCTATATTAGTGCGACATGTTTGAATTGATTGCTTTATATCTTGGCTCTCTTGTTTGGGTTTGCAAATCCTACACCCGGATTTTGGGAAACATTTAATAGATAGCAATACGTTGTGGAAACTGTGTGGGGTATACTGACACGGTCGAAGCAATAGCTATATTAGTGCGACATATTTGTGAGTACCGGTAACCCTTGAGTTCAATCAAGGAGAGTACGGGGCCGCTGAGTGATGTCACTAAGCACTAATGACCTAGAACCTTACTTGACCATCTTGGCCTTTTATTAGGGGTAGTGAGGTGACCGGCTTTGGTGCAGTCCGAAGTTGGTAGATACTCGATACTACACTCATTGAGGGTTGTTTTCTTGGAATATTTTGGTCGCTAGTTAAGTGGCTAAACCAAAACAATGAACATTGAAAACAATCCAATGATATTGAGCTCCTTAGAACCCGGTTACTGTTTATAGGACAGGTTTTTAAGCCAACTACACTCAAGAGGGTACTTACCTATGAAACCCCATGCAAGTCTGAAACTAGGGTTTGGTGTGATTTGCTTGTACATATGTTTTGTGCATACATCATAAAACATCATATGCATTCACTAACCATTTCAAGGGTTTGGATCTTCATCCTTGTTCTTGTTTTGTAGGTCATGGAAATTCCTCGCAGAAACACCATTCAAGTCAACCTTGTGAGAATCTCTACTCAACTCAAGGAGCTCACCTCAAGAATTCCGGAAAACTCATCCTTCAGTGAAAGACATGGTAGACTGCTCAGCCTAGTCAACACCAACATTGAAGAAGACATGATGAAAGTGTTATTCCAGTTCTTTGACCCTCTTCACCACTGTTTCACTTTCCCTGATTATCAGTTGGTACCCACTTTGGAGGAGTTTTCTCAACTCCTGAGAATTCCTATCCTTAATCAACTACCCTTCAACGGTACGGAAAAGGAACCAAAGCCGGAAGATGTTGCTCGAGCATTACATCTACAACCATCCGACATCAAGGGGCATTGGGAAACCAGAAGCGGCGTCAAGGGATTCTTAGCAAAATTCTTGTTTGAGAAGGCACAAGAATGTTGGAACTCATTGGACCTACAAGCCTTTGAAGAGATTGTGGCACTCCTTATCTATGGGTTGGTCTTGTTCCCAAATTCTGACCAATTGATAGATATCAATGCCGTCAAAATATTCTTGTCCAGAAATCCAATACCAACATTGCTTGGGGACATTCTTCACTCATTTTACACACGAACAATGAGAAAGAGGGGGTGTTCTCATGTGATGTACTCCTCTCCTTGCAAGGTGGTTTATTTCGCACCTTCCACAATCTGTCTTGAAGAATGACCAAGGCTCAAGGTGGTCCCAACGGTTGATGACTCTTACTCACTCTGATGTACATTGGTGTTCTCGGTCTAGAGAAAATGTCATCATCGTCGATCGTTGCGAAGAGTTTCCTAATGTTCCTTTACTTGGAATTAGGGGAGGTATCACCTACAACCCTTGCCTAGATTTGAGGCAATTTGGATATGCACGGAGGGATGGCCCTCATGACATGTTGATTCCTGACCTAGTTTTTGACTTCGACAACGATGCGCAAGGACTTCACCAAAGATTCACCAGAGCTTGGGGAAGACCCAACAAGGTTGATAGCAAGACTCTGGGACACAAGAACTCCATCCCTCTTGAACCTTATCTCAAGTGGGTACGAGCCCGAGCCCAAAGTCTGATGATGCCTTATCCTCATGTTCTCCCTGTGATTAAAGAGCCTGTTAAGGAAGGAGAGGTTCCCTACACCATCCTACATCCTGACATGCCTACATCGTGGGAGGAAATGCAAAAAAGTTGGATTCAGCTCAAGGAGGAAAGGAATACTTTTGAAGCTAGCTTCTACGCCAGTGAGAAGAAGGTTTTAGAGCTTACCCGCCGACTCCATGAGCAAGAGGCCCTCAACACCTACATCGCACCAAAGAGGATGCGCAATGTCTTTTTGCCTTGAGAAGTTATTTTGTAATATTTGGCCCATGGGGCATTTATGTACTAACAAATTTCTTCTTATTAATATGACGTGCGTTCTTCTTTGTCTGCAACAATTTTGAATGTTCTAAATCCTTGAATGCATTGCATACATAAGCATACCATTCATCATGTGGATAAGCAGGTCTCACTCCAGGTTTCCTTATCTGTCTGCTGTTTATTTCAGTAGGATGGATCTCGAGCAAACAGTCAAAGACCTGCAAGCTCAAAACGCATAGTTCCAGCAACTCCTGACAACCTTGGCTAAAGGTCAGGAGGATCTCAAGACCTTGCTGGGGAATAAATACCCAGTGAAAAAGAAGAAAAAGAGACTCGGGGTGGCTACTTTAGGGAGAAGATTTGACGGAGAAGCTCAGAGAGTGCTAGAATTTCCTCCTATTTCTGATGAAGGAACCAGCAAAGGAGGTGGGGCTGCGGTACCTTCCGAGTCCGATGTGGAAGAAGAAGAGGTCGAAGAGGATGAAGATTATTCTGATCAACAATACCCTCCAGCTGATGATAAATACAAGGGTTTAGAAGACAGGTTGGCCGCCATGGAGCTACAAAGAGTATCGGGTTTGGATTTTGAAGACTTGGGTTTGGTTGCCGGGATTGTGATTCCCCCAAAGTTCAAGGTGCCAGTGTTTGTGAGGTATGATGGGCTGTCCTGTCCAAAAATGCATCTCAGGTCCTACGTGAGAAAGATCCAACCCTATACGGCAGATAAAAACCTTTGGATTCATTTCTTTCAAGACAGCCTTTCTGGGGCTCAATTGGAGTGGTTTTATCAGCTAGAGGGAACCAGCGTCCGAAATTGGGAAGATTTGGCCACCGCTTTCTAAAAACAATATCAGTACAATTCTGACCTTGCTCCTACTCATACCCAACTTCAGGGTATGTCACTGGGAACAGGCGAAGGGTTCAAAGAATACGCACAAAAATGGAGAGATTTGGCTGGCAGGGTGCAGCCTCCTTTAACCGACCGTGAACTTGTTGATATGTTTCTAGGGACCCTATCTGGGCCATTTTTCAATCATCTGATTGGTAACTCTTCCGCGGGGATTACCGATTTGATCTTAACGGGCAAAAGAATAGAAGCTGGCATCAAGTCAGGAAAGATTCAGAAGGGTGTTGCTGCAAGTGTTGAGAAGAAACCTTTTAAGAAGGAAACAGTTGTGGTATATTCTCAGAGAAGAGCAGGGAAGACGGAGTGTCGGCCAACTGTGGGGGCCGTAATGATTCAAAATCCTTCAAGTGAGCAGCCTCTCTATAACCAGTCCAGACCAAATCAACAACGGGTGGAATGGCCACAACGGCAGTTCACCCGCATTAATATGACTCCAGCGCAAGTGCTTCCCCATCTGTTGAAGTTGAATCTCGCCACTATCAAAGAGGCACCAAAGAATGTGAATACGTCCTCTCCACATTATCATCCTAATGCTAAATGCGCCTACCATTCTGACAGTGTTGGGCACGACACCAATAATTGTTGGGCACTCAAGCATAAAATCCAAGACCTGATAGAGGCGAAGGAGGTGGAGTTTGACGCTCCGGAGAAGCCTAATGTGATATCTGCACCCATGCCGAAGTACGGCCGGAATGTCAATGCCATTGAAGAGGATTTGTATGTTGCTGACGTCAATGATCTGGTAACTCCATTGCTAACCATCAAGTTGAATTTGTTAAGGGTCGGGATCTTCCCGGGATGTAAAGAAGACTGCTATTGTTGTTACTCTCTGCCGTTTGATTGTCCGTTACTGAAGAAAGGCATCCAAGGCCTAATGGATAGTCGACAAATTTTGTTTGAAAAAGTTTCTGCTGTTCCAACCCATACTGAAGATGTCTCAATCATAACCATTCACGCCAATCTTTCCAAGGCCGTCAAAAAGCCTGTTAAGATTACACCAGCTACGAAATTTGTTCCTTTGAATATAACAATGCCAGGGCCTGTCCCCTATGTTTCTGAGAAGTCGATACCATGGAACTATGGCGGTGACGTCTACTACCATGGTATTAAACAAATCGAAATAACTGAAGAAAGTTCGGATGATGAAGAAGCCAACATTGGTAACATTGCAGGCACGAGCAAAATCACCCGGAGTGGGAGAATATTTTCTCCAGAGATTGCCCCTCCAAGAGCAATCTTTGGACCCTCATCAGCTGATAAGGTCATCCCTGTACCAATAAAACTCTCTGCTAGAGCCCCTTTGATTGAAGATGTTGTTGTTCCTAGTACTGTCCCTCCTACCACTGCTGACAAAGGTAAGGGAATCCAAGATGAGCTCGTCAGGACGAAGGCTCAACCCTTGGTCATCCCGGAAACCTCCAAGAAGGAAATGGATGATATCTTGAGGATAATCAAAAAGAGTGATTACGATGTGGTAGAACAACTGGGGCAAACCCCCTCAAAGATCTCCATGCTGGCACTACTACTTTGCTCGGAAGCGCACGCTAAAGCTCTGATAAAATTCCTAAAGGCAGCCCATGTGCCCCAGGAAACCTCTGCAGATCAATTTCAAAATTGCGTGGCTAGCCTGACTGCGGACAATGGATTAGGTTTCTCTGATGCCGACCTAACTCCTAAAGGTAGAAACCACAATGATGCTTTGCACATTTCAGTCGAGTGTCGAGGAACTACCCTCGCACATGTCTTGGTCGACACTGGTTCGTCGCTGAATGTATTGCCTAAGAAGGCCTTGGACCGACTAGATTGTGAAGGGTTGGAGTTGAAGCCGAGTGATATTGTTGTTAGAGCTTTCGATGGTTCGAAGAGAATGGTCCATGGGGAGGTTGAAATTCCCATCAAGATAGGCACTGAGGTGTTTAAGTCTACTTTCTATGTGATGGACATTCGTCCGTCATACTCTTGCTTGCTGGGTAGGCCTTGGATACACCATGCTGGGGCAGTCACCTCCTCCTTACATCAGATGTTGAAGTATCCTGTCAAGGGAAAGATCATTACTGTCCATGGCGAAGAGGAGTACATGATTAGCCACTTGAACTCTTTCCGGTATGTGGAGGTAGAAGGGGAGTTCATTGAAACGCCTTTTCAGCATTTCGAAGAAGTCCTCCCCGAAATAACAGTAGCAAAGTTGGCAGCTGAGACACCGAGGCAGATGGCCAGGATGGCATCTCTGGAGGACGCAAGGGCCGCAATGAAGGAAGGGAAGAATTCAGCATGGGGGCAGTTACCTGATATTCTGCATAAGACAGACAAATTTGGATTAGGGTTCACTACCGCAGGCTAGAAAGCGATGCGTTGTTCGAAGATTGAAAGAGCGCCAGTCAAAATTTCTCCCTACGGAATCAACGCCTTGGAGGATTAAGACAAAGAGAGCAACATCGAAGAGTGGATTTATCCAACTGTCAAAGGAGGATTGAGCAACTGGGAGGCAAAAGACTTTGTCCCCATCACTTTTATTCATCAGTAATTTATCTGTTAAACATTTCCTATTTGGTCTGTAATATTTATTTTCAAACAATCCGTACACTATCTTTTCACCTCATGCCTTGCCCGGGGCACGTAGGTCCATTTGTAAGGGTTTTGATTATTTTTCATATCCATATGCCATGTTTAATGATTCATTGGATGTTTTTCATTTGATAAACTGCTTGTGTTCATTTTCTTTCCTTTTGCATTTTTTGTTTAAGGATGGCTATCCCTTACACACACCCACACTCACAAATACAGGTACCCATCCACTCCGGATTCCATGGGTGACTATTCTGCTATATCCGTCAGTAGCTCTGAAGATCTGGTCAATCAAGCCGAGTATGAAGATGACGAAGGTTGTGAAGTACCAGGGGAACTAGCCAGACTTCTACAGCAAGAGGAAAGGGCCATCTTACCTCATGAAAAGTCATTGGAAACTATCAACTTAGGGACCGAGGAAGACCGGAAGGAGGTGCAAGTGGGTGCCAATCTGGAACCAAGTGTCAAGGAGCGCCTGATACAGTTGTTGAATGAGTATGTTGAGATCTTCGCCTGGTCTTATGAAGACATGCCAGGTTTAGACACAGACATCGTGGTTCACCGTCTCCCCACAAGAGAGGATTGTCCACCGATTAAGCAAAAAGTCCGCCGAATGAGGCCTGACATGTCTGAAAAGATCAAAGCAGAAGTAATGAAGCAATTCGACGCTGGCTTTCTGGCTGTTACGTCCTATCCTCAATGGGTCGCTAACATCGTGCCAGTACCTAAGAAGGATGGCAAAGTCAGGATGTGTGTGGACTACCGGGATTTGAATAGGGCCAGCCCCAAAGATAATTTTCCACTCCCACACATTGACATTTTGATCGACAATACAGCTCAGCACAAAGTGTTTTCCTTCATGGATGGATTCTCGGGCTACAATCAAATCAAAATGGCCCCCGAGGACATGGAGAAAACTACTTTTGTCACACAATGGGGCACTTTCTGTTACAAGGTGATGCTGTTCGGGCTGAAGAACGCAGGGGCAACCTATCAACGCACCATGATAGCTTTATTTCATGATATGATACATCATGAGATTGAAGTTTACGTAGACGATATGATAGCTCGGTCACAAACAGAGGAGGAGCACCTTGAACATCTAGAAAAGCTGTTTTCCAGGTTGAAAGAATACAAGCTCAGGCTGAATCCAAGTAAATGCACTTTTGGAGTTAGGTCTGGTAAACTCCTGGGATTCATTGTAAGCAACAAAGGCATTGAAGTCGATCCAGCAAAAGTGAAAGCAATACAAGAAATGCCTGCTCCCCGTACTGAAAAGGAGGTTAGAGGGTTCTTGGGGCGCTTGAACTATATTGCCAGATTCATCTCCCATCTGACTTCTACCTGTGAGCAAATTTTCAAACTCTTGAAGAAAGATCAGGTACTCGAATGGAATGAAGATTGCCAAGCTGCTTTTGATAAAATCAAGGAGTATTTGCTAGAACCTCCTATTCTGATGCCACCCATCGAAGAAAGACCACTGATCATGTATTTGACCGTCTTGGATAACTCAATGGGGTGTGTTTTGGGCCAGCATGACGAGTCTGGTCGAAAAGAGCATGCTATTTATTACCTTAGCAAAAAGTTTACTGACTGTGAGACTCGCTACTCACTGCTCGAGAAAACTTGTTGCGCTTTGGTATGGGCTGCTCGCCGACTAAGATAGTATATGTTGACTCATACTACCTTGTTGATTTCCAAAATGGATCCTATCAAGTGTATCTTCGAAAAGCCCGCTTTATCTGGAAGGATAGCTAGATGGCAAATGATCCTAACTGAATATGACATCCAGTACACCACCCAAAAAGCTATAAAAGGGAGTGTACTAGCTGACCATCTGGCTCATCAAGCTATCGAATATTATCAACCCATGAGATTTGACTTCCCAGACGAGGACATCATGAATTTGGACAACATTGAAGGTAGCGGACCGTATGACGGACCCGAAAAGGGATCCCGATGGACCCTGTACTTTGATGGTGCTTCAAATGCACTTGGAAACAGTATCGGTGCAGTACTCATTTCTCCGGAAGGCTGTCACACACCTTTCACGGCCCGACTTTGCTTCAGCTGCACAAACAACATGGCTGAATACGAAGCTTGCATCTTTGGTCTCAAGGCTGCTATAGACTTGGCACTACAAGAAAAAAAGAGATTTACGACACATAAATTGCGACAGTTCCCACAAAACCGTCCTTATTCCTGAATTGCGACAGTTCCCACAAAACCGTCCTTATTCCTGAATTGCGACAGTTGTCACGACGGTTAGGCTCAACCGTCGTAGATTTTCAAGCATTATTCCTGAATTGCGACAGTTGTCACGACGGTTAGGCTACTTTTTTTTATTCTTTTACTTTCCCACTTTTTTTCAGCAACATAATATCATAATATCAACACAATATCATAATATTTTCAGCAACTAATATTTATTATTAAATTATAAACAAAATACAACAAATAAAAATATAAAAAAACAAAATAGGAGTAACAAACAAAATTGAAAGAGGATTAGGTTTTGTGAAAGAGCTTTTTATCCGATTGAAGCAAAGAACCACCGCCGGAAGTACGATGTTGCGCCTAGAATGGTGAAGCTTCCATTCTTCGATTCGACTCAATCTTCTTCATCTTCTGCGCGATCTTTGTATCATCCGAATATCAAGGTATATAAATTATTGATTCAATCTTCTTCTACTTCTTTTCAATTTTCTTTCGATTTTACCGTGGTGATGTGTTTCGGTTGAAGTTGCAGAATCAGTTGCATTGATGAAGATGATGAACGAATGAAGTTATTGATTCAGTGAAGATGCATTGAGGACGATTGAAAAACGGAAGGTGATGATGTTGTTTTGAGATAACCAGAAGGTGAGTTTTTCTTTCTTTCTGTGAATCTCCTTCTGAGTTTTTTGTGTGATTTTCTGATTGAATGAATCGTGAGCCAAGTGAGAGAGTGAAAGTTTTGTATGATGTAAAGGACTTGTGATGATAATGGTTTTGTAATGCTTGTGAACAACTTGTAATGAACATGAATGAACTTTATTTTGATGGAATTAACTTGGAACTTGAATGATTTCAATGATGAATTATGTCATATTGAATGAACCACAATCAAACTTGAGTCCCTTATGCTTGATGCTTAAAACCAATACATGAACACGAACTCTTAAAGTTGATTCGAAACATGAGTCAAGGACTTGAAGTAAACAAGTCACCTAGCTTTAAAGTGACCTTGAAGTACATGGCCACTTTAATGCAATGATTAAGTGGTGAACGTGATGAATAAGGTAGAGATGAATATGAGATGGTGAAGGACATAAAGAAGTGACTTAAGTCCTAAGTTCTATATATCTCAAGCAATCCACCAAATCATGAATTGTAACACAATTTTTTACCACCTTGAAATTCTTTGATATCTCACTAATTCGTCCTGGATTATGGGCTGGTTGTGAACATGTGGATTGTACTCCACAAAACACTTTCTCATGGGCTGAAAGCAAGGAAGGCCATGGAAAAAGATCAAAGGAATCAACAAAAGTCCATATTGGATCAAACTTAGCACAAGGAACCGAAATTCTTCTAATTTGCACCTCAACGGGCTTAAGCACTTAGTTATCTTCATAGCTGTAACGAGAACTCTTGTAGCTTAGAAACAAAGCTCTTTTTAACACACTTAATCTTGTATTTTCCCTCGTGAGACCATTAGGTCATATGGATTCAATGAAGCTTTAGAGTCAATACAAAGCCCCTTGATACCTTTATATTCTTTTGTTTCTTTTGAGTTTTGGTCAACTTGATGCCAAATTACTTTTCTCTCAAATTGAAACTTGCTATGCTTGAATGTCAAATGAACTTTTCACCTCCCCATATTTGTTTGAATCTCATGGATTATTTTGAGTAAACCCTTAATGGTAAAGATGATAGATGATAACGAAACATGATACAAATAAATGGATAGTGAAATGTGAATGATTAGTGATAAAAATGATGAATAAAATAATGACTAAATGTGATAATAACTGATTTAAAGTGTGATGAAGAATATCGATGGAAATGGATGTAAAGAAATCATATTTTGATGATAGGACAATTGAAGGAAAATGTCCATAATCTTATCCCATACCAAGTTGGATTCAAATTAAATTTGAATTTGACTTGAAATTTAAATTTAAAGCAAAACTCCATTTTGAAATAAAAACAAGATATAATCATTTGATTGTAATGTGGATCTGTGACTCAAATTCAAGTGTTCTTGGTTCAAAGAAGTGGAAGTGAAATAATAAAAAACTGCACATGAAACACAACTGCAAGATTAATGCAAGATTTGATGATTTGTTTTTCAGGTTTGTTGAAAATCTGGTAAAATGCTGGTACTATTTGAAACGCCGGCGGGTTTTTCCCTTTTCAAAGTTCTCAATGAAGGAAAGCTTTCTGAAGTTCAGGTGATTATCATTATTATTATCGTTTAAACTGTTCATAGTATAAATCTATCAGTTTTTTTTATATTTTTTGTTATTTATTGGTTGTATTTTCAGTTTTTGAAGGAAAAATGATTTTGATTTTAGTTGTAATTGTTGAAAAATTATGCGAAGTCTAAAAGGAAAATACTTTTAAGAAATGATATGGAATCCATGTTTGGACATAGTATCCAAGAACAAGACCACCAAATGCAGAATCTTCACACATCTTGCAAGTCACTCTCATTAGTGATATCTACTTCCACAGCCTTCTAGCCCACTATACCGGAAAAGCATTATGTCCACTTGCAAAACCAAGTTGAATCATCCAAATTCTTTTTCAGGTATCTACCATCATAATATCCACAAACTTTTGCTTTGATAAATTAGTAACTTACAAACTTTGTTATAATTGTATTGGTGCCGCACGAATATTCTACTGGTTTTATTAGTGAAGAACATAGGAATTTATAAGATATGGTTTAGGCATCATGTAAAAGTAATCATATGGAATCATAGATTCATTAGATGGATCATGTACTCATACCCCACTCCATGTATTCGGTCTTCAATGTCAAGACAACATCAATTAATATAAAAATTACTTTAATTTTAAATATATGTAGGTTAATTATCATGAAAGTTGGTTAAATGGTTAACATCTTAAAACTTAAATTAATGAATATCTAAATAAAGAGAATAATAATTATATGGCTCAGCGTCTAGTCACATAACAAGATGGAATAAAGAGTCATGCTATCAAGTTCTAAACAAGGGAAGAACAAGATAATGAAAAGTAATAACAGTGTAACATATGTAACAAAAATAAAGTTGAGTTAAGATCATTGTAGTTATAAAAATAGAACAAGAAAATCACATAAGCTATCACTTATTCACATATTAAAAATATTGAAGTTTTGCTTGTACAGAACAAGTAACGTCACAAATTCCGTTGCAGAAGTCACTATCTCCTATAACCTGACACGCTTACAATTCTCACATGGTTCGTTCATTCTCTCTTCTTAATTGGGGTCCCAATTTTGCTTGACTTTTTAAAACCCTCAATTTTAATTTTCAGGTTTTTTGTTTGAAATCGGTGTCCGAGATCTGTTTTTATCGTGTGGTTTTTATTAATTAATGTTTTTTTTTTGTCGGTAGAATTGACAAATCTAGTTTGCCATATTTTATATTTTGATTCAATAAAGTGAGTCTCAAATTCACTTGGTTGTGTTATGTATGAATAGTATGAATATAGTGTATGTATTCACTTTGATTGATTGTTATGGGAAGAGTGGGAATTCTGATGGGGCTTTAAGGTTGTTTGAGAGGATGAAAATGGATGGGATTGAGCCTGATGAGGTTACTTATGGTGCTATTGTTAATGGGTTATGTAAGAGTGGGAGACTAGAGGAAGCTTTGGGTTATTTTCGGTTTTGTAATGAGAATGCTGTTGTTGTCAATGCTGTTTTTTATTCTAGTTTGATTGATGGACTTGGAAAGGCGGGAAGGGTGGATGAAGCTGAGAAGGTGTTTGATGAAATGGCTGAGAAGGGGTGTCTGCCGGATTCATATTGCTACAATGCGCTCATCGATGGACTTTGTAAGTGTGGGAGGATAGCCGATGCTTTAGTGCTGTTTAAGAGGATGGAGTGTGATGGTTGTGAGCATACTGTGTATACGTTTACTATACTTATCAGTGAGCTTTTCAGGGTGCATAGGAATGAAGAAGCCGTCAAGATGTGGGATTTGATGATTGACAAAGGGATAACGCCGAACGTTGCTTGTTTTAGGGCTCTTTCAATTGGAATGTGTCTTTCAGGAAAAGTTGCGAGGGCTTGTAAAGTGCTGGACGAGCTTGCACCTATGGGGGTTGTTCTTGAAATAGCTTATGAAGATATGATTGGAGCGCTGTGTAAAGCTGGTCGTGTGAAGGAGGCTTGTAAGTTGGCTGATGGAATTGTGGATAGGGGTAGAGAAATACCTGGGAAGATTAGAACGGTGATGATTCATTCCTTAAGAAAAGCTGGGAATGCTGATTTGGCTATCAAGTTGATGCATAGCAAGATTGGTATTGGATATGATCGAATGCGGAGCGTTAAAAAGAGAGTCAAGTTTCAAACCCTTGTTGACAACTGAGATATTTCAGGTGGATATCATGTGGCATTTGGAAACTGGTAAAGGCCAAAGCCAGTTTTAGTTCGAATGTGATGGGAATAGTTAGCTTTAAGGTGTAGTATTTACCCCAAAAGTCAATTTATTTATAAACTGGATAAGAATAGAAGTAATAATAAGTTCTAGTTGCTTGGACTCAAACCATTGCTGCTGGCCTTATCAAAATACAGAGAAATAGTAAAACCACGATGCACTAGTGGGAATCACGAGTTCTCAAATGTTGTACAATTATTATTATAAACTAAACATAGTATGCAGAGACCTGATTGATTATGTACTGCATCTCAAACATAGGAGCCGTGAAAATGTTGATATATTTGGACTAGAATAGGTCAGTATGTCTTTCTTACTAGTTCCCATGTGATGCAGGGGAATAAAATTCCCTAATTGAATTTGAATGAAATGGTTGTGGTTTTAATTTTAACTTGAAGAGTTCATATATTTACTTTTAAATTCACCTGGAATGACTGTGTTCTTAGCTATACCTTTTAAGTTATACCTTTTTTTTAATCATATAACACATTGTGTTTGTAATATTTGTTCTTTTAAAGTTGTCATAAATGAGCTTCTGTGCCTGTATGAATTAACCAAATGTTCTTAATGACCTTGTTTTTTTTTGGATAGAAAAATCAGTCTTATCGGTGGATGCTTTAGAGAAAATGATGGAGGACCCAACAGTGCAGAAGATGGTTTATCCGTAATATTAGCTCCTTTTATCTTTTAATAATGATTATTTTTCATTTTTAGTGAGCACAGATAAGTTTTAAACTTCAAGTAAATCCTATTTTTTGGATATATAAAAAAAGGTTACATAAATTGCTTAAGCGTGTTGTTCTGTCTAATCTTAGAAATGTTAATAAATTTGGCCGATGGATAATTGATGTACTGTTGCTGCTTTTGGCAGGGATGCTGCAGAATCCTGAGTACCGTCAACGACTTGAAGAAATGCTGTAAGTTCTTTATATTGTACTAGTATCTTCCAAGCCTTTTTTTGTCCACCGCCATGTATATCCATCATAGCGCCCATGGCGCTGCTATTTGTTAACACTGAATCGGACTCCCTATTCTTTACCTAACAGAACCTAACATTTGGAATTAGGATAAATGCCAGTCCTGGAGGAAATTAAATGACCATTCTTCTGCTTTTGTACAATAACCTTTTGTTTGAGTTTACTTATGACTGGATTCATGGTCACTACGTTGATTTTAGACCTAAAGTTGCACAGAAATGTAAATCTTATTTGTTATTTCTCACTAAAGTGTCATTCTATGTGCTGCAGTTATATAAATCAATGTATTTTCTAGTAATATATTGGTAAACTGTACTCTCTGGCCACTAGGGATTCACACATCCTTTCTTTTTCTCCTATATATTTGGTTTCAGAAACAACATGGGTGGAGGCACTGAATGGGACAGTCGAATGATGGACACCTTAAAGAATTTCGACCTTAATAGTCCTGCTGTTAAACAACAATTTGGTATGTCTCACATTTTACAAGAGATGTCTTTTTTGAGAGATGGATCAATTCTTTAATTCTTTCTACATTCTCCTTTCCTATTTTCTAACATTTTATATTATCACTTTCATCAGATCAAATTGGGCAGAAACTAGGGGAAGGTGTGAAAGGGGTGTATATCTCGATAGACGTGGATTGTCTTGATCCTGCATTTGCTCCGGGAGTGTCTCATATTGAACCGGGAGGTCTTTCTTTCCGCGATGTTCTTAACATCCTACACAATCTTCAAGGTGATGTTGTTGCTGGAGACGTCGTTGAACTCAACCCACAACGCGATACTGTTGATGGAATGACTGCTATGGTAGCTGCTAAGTTGGTCAGAGAAATGGCTGCAAAGATTGCAAAATGATCAAGAGATTTCGGAGCTAACCTCTTTTTGTTATAGTTCCTGAAAATCGGAAAATCTCACTTGTTATAGGTAACTTGTAGCAAAGTTATAAGGTGGTATAAGCATATTACAATGTGCAATAATTCATAAATCTTTTCTCCCAATAATAAGTACTGGTATCTCACGGAAATCTCACGCTTCAATAGCAAAAGCAATGTCTCCTTGCATTATTTTACAAATGGTTTCCCAACTGAATTAATAATACTGAGTTAGTAAATATTTCAAAACAATTGGATTGCTCATTTCAAAACAATGTTGAAAAGTGATAGAAAATAAAATAAAAATACTATAAATAAAAAAATATTAAAGTAAATAATAATTTAAATATAATAGTAAAATATTATAGTAAAATAATATTATATTTAAAATTATTTTACTAAATAATAATTTAAATAAAAATATTATTTGAAATTTATAAATCAGATTACGACGGTTAAAGTCAAATTCACGACGGTATATAACCGTCACAAACAACAACAACAAAAAATAAAGTCAAATTCACGACGGTATATAACCGTCGCAAACAACAACAAAAACAAAAAATAAAGTCAAATTCACGACGGTATATAACCGTCGCAAACAACAACAAAAACAAAAAATAAAGTCAAATTCACGACGGTATATAACCGTCGCTATCTGTTGTGCGTGACAGTTTTTGCAACCGTCGCGAAATAGGCTGGGGACGCACGATTCTGCGACGGTACTTCTACCGTCGTAGATTGTAAATTGCGACGGTTTTAACCGTTGTAATCAGCCAAAATAACCGTCCCAATCTATCATTTTTCTTGTAGTGTGGGGATCAAATCTTTGATCGTATTTGGGGACTCGGCTTTGGTTATCAGTCAAATCAAAGGAGAGTGGGATACCAAGCATCCTAATCTTATCCCATACAAAGAACATGTCCTGACATTGTTGCCTCATTTCGAGCAAATTACCTTCGAGCATTTCCCGCGAGAAGAGAATCAGCTAGCAGATGCTCTAGCCACAATGTCCTCCATGTTTAAACTCAACTGGGATAACGAGGCTCCCCAAATCACCATCGAGCGAATGGATGAACCTGCGCATTGTCATGAGATTGATACCGAAGAAGTAGTGGAACAACCTTGGTTCCATGAAATCAAAAGGTATCTCGAGACTAGAGATTATCCCGAAGGAGCTTCCGTAAATGACAAGAAGTTCTTAAGGAAATTTGCTGCCAAGTTCTTTCTGAGCAACGACATCCTTTACAAACGAAGACATGATTATGTATTACTCCGATGCGTAGACAAAGCTGAAGCAGAGTTGATCATGACTGATATACACAGCGGCACATTTGGCACTCACTTGAGCGGGCATACAATGGCTAAGAAGATCCTAAGGGCAGGCTATTACTGGTCTACCATGGAAGCTGACTGCCATCAACATTCCCGTACTTGCCACAAATGTCAAGTCTACGCAGACAAAGTTCATATCCCTCCGGTTCCTCTCAACGTTCTGACTGCTCCTTGGCCATTTGCAATGTGGGGCATTGACATGATTGGAGAGATCAAGCCTACGGCTTCCAATGGACATCGCTTCATCCTGGTTGCCATTGACTATTTCACCAAATGGGTCGAAGCAGCTTCCTTCGCCTCTGTTACTAAAAATGTGGTTGCCCGCTTCATCATATGTCGGTATGGTGTTCCAGACAGGATCATCACAGACAACGGTACAAATCTGAATAACACAATGATCACCGCTTTGTGCGAACAGTTCAAGATTTATCATCACAATTCATCTCCCTATCGGCCGAAGATGAACGATGCTGTTGAAGCTGCGAACAAAAACATTAAGAAGATCATTCAGAAAATGACAGTCACTTACAAAGACTGGCATGAGATGTTACCGTTTGCTCTACATGGATACCGTACGACAGCACATACTTCGACCGGGGAAACCCCATTTTCTTTGGTATATGGCATGGAAGCTGTCCTGCCTATGGAGGTTCAGATTCCTTCTCTAAGGATTATGAAGGACACAGGTTTGAATGAAGATGATTGGATTCAGACCCGACTTGATCAACTCAATCTGATCGACGAGAAGCGACTCGCTGCTATATGCCATGGTCAGACGTATCAAAAACGGATGATCAAGGCCTTCAATAAGAAAGTCAGACGTCAAGTGTATCAAGTCGGAGATCTCGTAATCAAGCGGATCATCTTACCGCAAAGTGATCCCAGGGGCAAATGGACTCCTACATATGAAGGACCATTTGTGATCAAGAGCATATTTTCTGGTGGTGCGATGATTCTGACCACCATGGACGGCGACGATTTGCCGCACCCTGCGAACGCAGACATAGTCAAAAGATACTACACATAAAATAACCCGACAAGCCGAAAACCCGAAAGGGCGGCTTGGGCAAAAATGGGCATCCCGGTGAACCGAAAACCCGAAAGGGCAGTTCAGGCAAAAGTTAGGGATAAAAATAAAAAAATATGTACACCCGGCAAGTTGAAAACCCGAAAGGGCGGCTTGGGCAAAAAGGGGTTTCCCGGTGGATCGAAAACCCGAAAGGGCGATTCATGCAAAAGTTAGGGAATTAAAGCGTATGACTATGTCTCGTCGGATCACTTCAAAGACAATCTCTTCATCAACCAGTTCCAGGCTTCTGATCAATCCAGTCATCGGCAAACGAAGCATTGAATGGACAGATATTCAGAGTTGTGAAGGTTATAGCGGAATGGAATCCCATGGAATTATTTCACATAGCCATCTTTATTTTGTATAAATCTTTCAAATATTTACGACAAAATCCTCTTACTAGGATGATTGTTTCCTTTGTACAAATATACTCAGAGAAAGTTAATACAAATACTTTTCCCAGAAATTTGTGTCATTTCCTTTTCTTTTCTCTTGCACTATTTGTTTTATTTTGAGAAATGTCCAATGTTTTGTTAAAAAGGCATATGCATTTGAACATAACCATTTCCTTACGAATCAAGAAAGAGGATTACTGATAGGTCAAAGGTGCAGTTGGATATCTTGATACCCTTTCAAAGGAAACCCCCAGGAGATTTGGAATCCATATCCCCAGCAAACCCTGAAGCTGATCCCCAGTAGATTTTGGAAGCTTATCCCCTGCAGAGTACGGACGTCTCTCCCGAGTTTTATTCAAAGTTATTCCTCACAAGGGCTTATAACTGGGATATCCTCAGCTTATTGCCACGGAAGATCGCACTCGCCAAAATTCTTCCTACCTCCAGCGGAGTTCATCAGAGTTCCCCAACATAACTTATCAATACAATCCCCAGAGGAGCCTATCTTTGTTATCCCCAGCCAGAGAACCCTCCAAAACTCAATTCCCCTCAGAATTTAAGTTTCAGTATCCCCAGCGGAGCCAGACTAGTGAACCTTCTCCCCACAGAATTTCGGGAGAGCAAATCTTGGGTTCCCCAGTGAAGTCGCCAGAAATACTTCCCACCAAACTAAAGATTCTCAGTCTTACATCCCCAGCATGAGTCTATTAGATTGGTACTCCCCAGTAGAAGTCATCAGGAATTCCCCAGAAGATTGGTATACAACCCAAGCTCCTTTTTCTCCAGCAACAACCAGGAATTATTCTTCTCGGCAGCAGTCAAGATACTGTTATCTTCATCCATCTCGGATTCATCTATCCTTTGCAAGACAGCTCTCCAGCTTACATGCGCATTCATTTACATTCATATCACATAACATACATTGTATCATGCATCATGACATTGCATATAACTAACTCTTTACCTTTCAGGTAAGATCAGTCGAAAGACTAATATCATTATCTTCCGAGATCCTTTCCAGGAATAGTTCGGATGTGACCCAGACACGGCAACATTCTAATGATTATTCCAGATTTATCCAGATGCAGTTTTACACGAGCTCATCATCAGGGAACCCTACACCGGTTCTTCCTCCTAATTCAAGATTTCTGAAAACAGTTCACGGGTTCTCCAAGTAACGGATGTTAACCTATCGCTTGTTCAGATTCTTCTCAAGACTTCTGAAAATAGTTTATGGATTCTTCCCAACAACGGATGTTAATCTATCGCTTGTTCAGATGCAACTTTTGAAAACATTTTACGGACACTTCCCAACAACGGATGCTGCTCTATTTCTTATTCAACTCCAAGATTTCTGAAAACAGTTCACGGGTTCTCTAAGTAACGGATGTTAACCTATCGCTTGTTCAGATTCTTCTCCAGACTTCTCAAAATAGTTTACGGATTCTTCCCAACAACGGATGTTAATCTATCGCTTGTTCAGACTCTTCTCAACTTCTGAAAACAGTTTACAGATTCTTACCAACAACGGATGTTAATCTATCGCTTGTTCAGACTCTTCTCAACTTCTGAAAACAGTTTACGGATTCTTCCCAACAACGAATGTTAATCTATCGCTTGTTCAGACTCTTCTCAACTTCTGAAAACAGTTTACGGGTTCTCCAAATAACGGATGTTAACCTATCGCTTGTTCAAGTTTCTTCTCAAGACTTTTGAAAACAGTTTACGGATTCCTCCCAACAACGGATGTCAATCTATTGCTTATTCAGACCCCCAATTCGGATGTGGTTCAAAACATGGACACCTTTCTGATACTCATTCCAGATGGCATCTTTAAGCCCATCCCCGACAAGTTTCTGTCACTCTTCCAGATGTCATCGTTAAGCCCATCTCTAAATGGCATCTCTAAGCCCATTCCCGCATCCATTGCTCTGACGAGCGCAAATTTAAGGGCACTCTAGTGTCCAATCTCCTTTTACCCTCGAGTCACGAAAGGCAAACTTGCCAATCTAACTCTTCGGATTCAAGAAGATTGAACAGGGGCAACTGTTGTACCCCAAAATTTTCCCTCCCATTTCTCATTGATTTCTCATCACAAAGCCCTTGGAGATCAAGATCAAGTTAGGGTTAGCTCTGCTCAAGACTTCTCCTTGCACTGTTGACCCAAATTAGGGTTTGTGTTTGCACAAAGATGTTTTGACCTAAAATGCCTAAGATGACTTTCATGCTTCATATTGGACTCCCAAGTTTATCCACATCAAGTTTCAAGCCTTGATTCCAAGTTTTGCCCAGTCAATTGGACAGTTGACCTAGAAATCAGCTGTATTGGGGAAAAAGTCAATTGTGGCCAATTGACAGTTAAACCTCATGAAAATTGACCCACATCAACATTATGAACTCACATGGACCATTTGATCAAGTTTGGATCACAATTCCACAAGAAATTTGATCAGATCACCAAAGGGGCAAAATTGTCATTTTTAGGGTTTTGGCTGCACAAGGGCAATTTTTGACTGTTTGACCTAGACAATGGCAAACCAAGCTCACATATGGACTCAAGGACCCCATGGAATTGTCTTGACATGCTCAACAAGTTCAAAAGATCCCAAGTACACAAGATTGACAGTTGAATTTCCCAGTCAATTGATTAATTTTGACTGTATACTGAAAAGTCAAACTTTGTCTTTTTGGTCAAAATCAAGAGTCAAGATTCATTTTTCATCAAAACATGCCAAATCATGAAACTTGTTCACCAAGAAATCAAAATTTGCAAATTAGGGTTTGAAATGGGAATTTTTCATAACTTAGAATTTTTCTAAGTTATGAAAAAACCCTAATTTTTTCCCAACTTTGCCCCACTTTCTCACCAAGATTTATTTGGATTCAAGCAAAAGTCAAAACATGAAAGTTGTAGCCTATGGCATAATCTACAACTTTGATTCACAAAGTTTTCCCAAAATAAGCTTGTATCTCAAGTTACAATTTTTGGAACAAGGGTACTAAACCATTCTTAACTTAGTGAAATTTTGACCTATTTTGGCAAGGTTTTTACCTAACTTCAAGACCATTTTTCACATACTTCCCCTTGGAATTTCAATTTGCATTTCAAATATGGATTGTAGTACACATTCCAAGCTTTCCAAAATGTCCAAGAACTCATCAAAAAACCTCATGACTTGAGAGAATCGAATTTTGCAATATGGCAAAAAGTCACTTTGATTCATGGCCATGTACATGTTCATAACTTGTGCAATTTTTCAAATCAGCATGCTTCCCTTGATTACAGGCCTCTAAACCATCCAACACTCATAAATTTAATGCCAATCCTTTGTGCCAAAGCATTGTTCTATGAGTTCAAATATTACATGCAAGTTTAATCCATTTATGGAAAAAGTGAAATAGCCATTTTTGAAAAGTTAAGCTTTATGTCAAAATGAAAATCCAAGAAGTACATTTGAAATCTCTTTGGCACAAGTTTATGAGTTAATCACTCTGATCAAGACAAGGTTTTGCAGCATGTTTAGGGGGCCTCTACCTGTCTAGAACACAACTTGGCCTTTGCTTGCTTAAGGGTTAAGAAACATAGCATATCACAATACAACTTTCATCTCAGCACTAGAACCCTTAAGCAAACATTTTGTACACATTCAAGACATCCTAACTGAGCTAGCACACGACTCCAACACCTCCAATACCTCCACAAACTCAAAATCACCATTGAACTGCACAAAAACAGGGCTTGCTGCAGTTTGAGTGCCATCTCTCATTCCTTTCATGCTTCCTTGCTAAGAGCTCATCAAACACATTCCCTAGCATCACTTGAAGCTAACCCAAACATAAAACACGACCTGTAACTCCTCTAGGCAGTTCCACCATTTTCACTTTCTTGTTTTGCAGTTGAAGGTCCATAGTTCGATTCAAGGTGTTTCAAAGCAAAGTAAGTATTGGAATATCATCACTACACTTCAGGCAAGCTGTACAGATCATCATCTTGCCCTGAAAGCTCCCCCATTGCCAGATAGAACTTCAACTGAACATGTATCTTCTTGAACTTCTAACTCTTAGTGTAGGCATCATTAGCTCTAAGTTTGTGAATAAGAAGTGTTCTACTCATGCCCCTGAATCTGTACATGCTTTTACTTTTCATTTATTTTGCCTGAGCTATGAGAATTTAAGGTCTGAATATGGAAGAAAAGTTAGGTTAAGATTTGGGAATGTTAAAATTCTCTCTCATTTCTGAGAGTTAGGATGAGTTCTTTACATATTTAGAATCGTGGCTTGATGATTAACAGTTCTTATGTTGAAAGTTTGTGCAAAAAATCAAGGAATCCAGATGTTTGAACTTGAGTACAGGCGCGCGTTTTTGGACAAGGAGTTGTCTGAAGGTTGAAGAAGAAGCCACATGGGCTGGGCCTGCTTTTGTATTTCTTTTCACACCATATTTTTGATTTCATACCCCCTGAGCCCATTTTGTTTGATTTAATGATTTTTTGACTTTTCTTTTTTTATTCTGATTTATTTATTTTACCTAATAATATTAAAAACATAAAAAACATTTTTTACACCATTTTTATATTTTTAGGCATTTATTTAGTTATATTGCTATTTGTATGTAAATAAGTACAAAAATATATTATTTAGAATAAATAGGAAAAAATAATGTAAGCATATTTTATTTTCATTTTTATTTTGTTCCATCTTCTTAAAATATTTTATACAAAATTTACTTTTTTTATAAATATTAAATATTATTATTTTTGTATATATAATATTTGTTTAGTAAATAATAAAGATATTTATATATATTAGTATATTTAGGTAAATAATACAAAAAATATATACATTTTTTATTTTATTAATATTTGACATAAAAAATACTTTTTATAAATATACTTCATTTTATTTTTTGTACATAATAAATAAATACTTGTATAAATTAAATAATATATATATTTACTTAATAAAAATTAGGGTTTTACCCTTAAAACACAAAAACTCCAAAAGTGTTATTTTTTTTATTTTATACATTTTTTGTTTATTTGACATAGAAAATATCTTTTTTCCATACATATAAAAAACCCTTTTTTGCATCTTGCATCTTTATTTTATTTTCCATTTAATTTATGCAATTAATTATCTTGTAAATATTCCAAAATTGATGTAATAGCTAGGTTTAAATTCCTTGTCTAAATATCCCCCCATTTGAACATTTGTACCCCCCTTCCCATATTGTGTTGTAATAGTGTAGGAATTTTACTTTTCGCACTTTAACGCTTTCTAAATATACCATGCTAGAATTAGGGTTTGTATGCAAATAAAAAGAACAAAATAGTTTGACCTAATTTCAAGATAATCAAGCATGAAAATGGACAACACATATCACACTTGCACCCCTAGGGTATTCCACTTGTTGCCTTCCATAAATGGGCCATATTGTATGTTAGGTCTCTTTGGGCAAAACAAATACAAATCAATTGATCATAGTCCCTCGATGACGCTTTCGAAAGTTGCCTAAAAATGATCAAAGTCCCTTAAAAGAAAATTGCCCAAAGATACTTAGCACCATTGCAATTATGGTCTAAACGATGACCCGCGCCCGTCCCTTTCACCTCCTAACACAAGATTGTCCACCAAATGCAATGGTGGAACAAAATTGTTAAAAGGGTTAAAACATAGCATAAATCTTTGAGAACTTTAGGGTAGATAGCTCTTAAGTACTTGTCAATTTGCAAAACAAAACACTTACCTATTTTCAAACCACACTTCACAAACACTTTCAAAACAAACTTTCAAAAACCTTGGAACATCTTTTCAAAAAGACAAACACCTTTTGTAAAACATTCGAGTAAAGAATTGTTACAAGGGTAGCCTAGACAAGGCATCTTTTTCAAAACATTTTCAAAACACACACAAAGCACCATTTCAAACAATTGAAAACCAAGGCAAGTTGATCTAAGCAAGTACCTAAGATCCCATGGATAACCATGGATAGAAAGGGTGCTAATACCTTCCCTTTCTATAATCTACTCCCCGAACCCAAGAAAAATCTCAAAGGTTTTTGCTGTGCTTTTTAAACCTTTCCTTAGGATAAAATAAAAAGTCGGTGGCGACTCTTGCTCAACCGAAACATTTGCGAAAACAAACGCAAAACCGTAGTCAGTTCTCCCACCGTATCACACTGTCTTATGCACAAGATAACAAAAATATAATCAAAGGTTTTGGTGAAGTGTCTTAAAAATGAATGCCATAGGGAAACAACTTGTCTGTATTAGTTTCGCCAAGCCATATATGACGAAGATCAAGACCATCAAAGGGAAATTGTCTGAAAGAGCTTTGAAGATGTTTACTCGTTGTTATGGGGATACCCTTGAGTTGACAAAATTGAATGTACAAGTAGATGATATTTCTACCTTGGTTCATTTCTACGACCCTCCATTGAAGTGCTTTACCTTCCAAGACTTTCATCTAGCATCAACTTTGGAAGAATTTGATAGACTCTTGAATTTCTCTAAGGGAAAAGCTTATGTAGGAATCGAGAAGACTATTAACATTAAAGACTTATCAAATTATTTAGGGATCCCTTATCCTGAATTTTCACCTAATTACAAGAAAGAAGGTGATGTGCAAGGGGTTAAAAGACACTATTTGGAAGCTAAAGCCCTTTCTTTTGCCATTAACAAAGAATAAGAGTCTTGTCTTGATTGCTTAGGGTTACTTGTATTTGGTATAATTCTATTTCCGTGGAATTTAGACTATATTGACCCTGTAACCATTAGTATATTTTAGGGCGCAAAAGCTTTGAATGCAGACCCAACTCCTGCTTTACTTGTTGATATTTACTATGCTCTTCATACTCGTTATGAAAAAAGGAGGGGTACTATAAACTATTGCATCTCACTCTTATATTCTTAGTTTATGACTCATCTCTATATGGAAGATTACATGGTTTCAAGTCTGACAAGATACAAGTGTCCTAAAAATTATGGTCTCTTACTGCTAATTCATGTTGTGGTATGCAAGAAAGCTAGACATTGGAGATAACATTTATAATTATGGAGATTTTCCGAATGTTCCATTGATTGGATCACGGGTTTGCATCAACTACAACCCTACTTTGGCTTTACGACACCTAGGGTACCCTTTGGAGGATAAACCCTCTGATGAACAACTTCAACAATTAATCATTCATGACATGGGAAAAAATGACAGAGAGTTTCTCAACAAGATCATCTGAGCTTGGAATAGGGTTAAAAAAAGAAAAGAAGAAAGGAAGAATGTTGTAGAGAAATAACCTTACAATCGATGGGTTTTGGATAGGGTACAAGTTGTTAAGTTACCATTTAATATTGATCCTGAGTATAAGCCAGATGTCCCAGATCCTCTTCCTACGTCCTTAGAAGAAATAGACAACTTTAAGAAAGCTTTGAATCAAGCTCAAAATGAGAAAGAAGAACTGGAGCTTATCCTTCATGACTTAGCTAAAGAAAAAAGACAAATGCAATGCGAGCTTGAGTCAAAAGATCAACAAATTCAAAAAGATCGTAAAGCATTTGAAAAGGAGAGTCTTATGCAGAAACGTTCGACCGAATGGTTGTTGAGTTCTACTTTCAACTTGGATTCCCACAACCAATATTTGGAAGATGATGCTCATGAAATCGGGAAACTAAGTAGGTGGTACAAAAACGTGTTGTAGGGCAAAAAGAGATGGAATAATATTTGAGGGCTCAAATCCAAAGTTTGGTGTAAGCTTCTTTAGATCAAGAAGAGAAAATGAAGTATCTTACCATGAGACTCCAAGATAGCCAAGAATTATAGGTAGGGGAACGCCTCAAAAGGATGATGGCAGAAATATTTCTCGCCCAAAAGACTGATGAATACGAGCAAATATGTCTTGAGTTAGAAGACCTCTGAAAGAATTTCCTAATACAATGTAAACTCTATACGGAGATGAGCATTGGAAATTATATTGGTAAGAGAAGTATGCAAAGATCTCCAAAGCAGGAAAGGATAATCATAAGATAATTCCAGATCTCTACCAAGAGTTTAGATTCTACAAAGACAAGCATGCAAAACTCGCCTTCTTAGCCAACAATCTCATTGAGGACATCCCGAGAAGTTTGAGAGACGCACAACATGTAATGGTCCCACTCCCAAAAGATGTTGAAGACTTCCTCAAGCTTTGTAGGACCATGGTCGATGGCTTTAAAGCAGAAATGTGCAGACGCACTTAGAAGATTTTGTTTCCCTTTGTTATTTATTTCGGTAAGTTTGGACGTTTTAAGTTTGAATATTTTTCAATATCTGAATTGTATTCTCTTTTAAAAGACAATTATTTCAATAAAAGTTTTTGTTTCCATATCTCGATTGTGTATTTATTTTTAGATTATCACCTATAAAAAAGAAAAACCTAAAAAATATAGATATACAATATATATATATATATATATATATATATATATATATATATATATATATATATATATATATATATATATATATATATATATATATATATATATATATATATATATATATATATATATATATATATATATATATATATATATATATATATATATATATATATATATATATATATATATATATATATATATATATATATATATATATATATATATATATATATATATATATATATATATATATATATATATATATATATATATATATATATATATATATATATATATATATATAATCTAAGTGAATAAGACATTCAAAAACAAAAACTCCTAGCACATTCATACGCATCCATGCATTCGCAAACATCACATCATTTCATATTTCATAGCGAAAAACTCATTAATTTTCAAAAATCATCTCTAATTAAACCATTGGTAGAAAAACACCACATGTTCGACTGTCATATCAAACAAGGGTCTGTCAAAGGAAAGTGATGGAGCAGATCGAAGAGAACCAAGCCGCATTCAGGGAAGACTTGGATATGGTAAAAGGCAACATCGATTCAATGAAAGTAGATATGAGTCAAGTTTTTCTAGCCTTGAAGAACATCATCGAGAGGCAAGAACAGATTCCTAGGGTATCCTTTGAGGAAATAGCCCAGACTATTGGTGCATCGAGCGGTCACCAACCAAGAAGAGAACCAGAGTCATGACCCCTAAAATCAACTATGGCTCAATAAGAGTCCAGACAAGCTGATACTGAAGGGTTTGTCCCACCTTCACCGAAGGTAGGGCATCCCATACTTTGCAAATTTCGGTTAATAATGCGGACAACCACATATACCTACAGTATAGAGACCATGACTTAGAAGACGTTAATAAAGTACCTCAAAGGACAACCCATAACCATGTCATTGAAAATCCCTTGGCACTCAACCAATATAAATATCTTGAAGAAACGTCAAAGGCTGTGGAGGGTTACGATGCTTTCAATGTCGACACTCTCGAAATGGGTCTAGTTCCTGATGTAGTGATCCCTCCAAAATTCAAAGTGCATGACTTTGGAAAATATAAGGGGCTCACATGTATGAGGAACCATTTATGCATCTATTGAAGAAAGATGCATTCATATGCTCAAGACCAAAAGCTGGTGATCCATTGTTTCTAAGACAGTTTAAGTGGGGCATCCTTAGATTGGTACATGCAATTGGAACTGTTTCATATCCAAACATGGGCAGATCTTGACAATGCTTTCTTGAGATAATACAAGTATAACTTGGACATGGCGCCTAACTGCATGCAACTTCAAAACTTGTCTTAGAAGAAGGAGAGGTCTTTCAAGGATTACTCTCAAAGATGGAGAGAAATGGAAGCCCGTGTACAACCACCACTCTTGGAGAAAGAATTAGTCGATATGTTCATGGGCACTTTACAAGATTGTACTATGATAAGATGGTAGAGAGCGTCTCATATATATTTTCTGATTTAGTGACTATTGGTGAAAGGATTGAAGCTTGTATAAAGAGAGGTAAGGTACAAAGGGCATCATCTAGTACCCCTTATAATCAGAAAAGACATGTTCCTAACTTCTCAAAAAAGAAGGAGGGAGAAATAAATGTTGTAGCATCGCATCCAAGGGCACAACAACCATTGATAATTCCACGAGAATAATAACAGAACATGTTTGAAAGGCCTCCGAGAAGATTTGATCTTCTCTCTATGCCGCATGGTCAATTATTGCAACACTTAATCAAAGCATCTTTGGTAGAGCTGAAGCCACTAGCTTCTCTGGTTGGGGAACTCCTACCATAGTACGATGCAAATGCTAGGTGCGAGTATCATGCCAACTCTTCGGGGCATACCATAGAAAAATGTTGGACCTTCAGACATAAGGTTCAAGATTTGTTGAACTCCCAAGATATCACTTTTAATAAGCCAAATATCAAGACTAACCCCATGCCTCTGCATGGTGGGCCAACTGTAAATGCAATTGAAATGGTTACCGACTTTGGGGCAGCCAGACGAGTAAAAGCCTCGATAAACCTTTTGCAGGAATATCTATTGGAGTGTTGGTTCCTCTTGGAACATGATGAATCTTTTGAGAATACATTACAACAATTGGTGGATCAGGGAATAGTCCAATTTGGATAATACCCAAAAGAAGAATATGTAGCTGCAATCGATGGAAGTGCGAAGAACCCATTGGTAATTCCATGCCAGAGGCCAAACCATAATAAAAAGTCTTTTTTGATTCCATGGGGAGAGTCAAACAAAGCACCAGTGATGATACCACGACGAACTCTAAGGATATCAGTAGTTCCGAAGACTACGATGGTGATTAGAGGGCTATCTCCTACCCCTTACGAAAGCAAAAAAGCGGTACCATGGAGTTATGATCCAATTGTCTATGTCAATGGATTAAAGCAAGAATTCAAGCCATCTTCAAGTCAAGGTCCAACAATCATAAATATAGATGGAACATGGGGCATGACCCGCAGTGGCCGAATCTATGGTCCCGAACCACTAAAGAAAAATGATGCCATAATTAAGGATAAAGGGAAAGCTGTGGTGGATACAAATCAAGAATAAGAAACTCTGAGCAAGAATTTTAGAGACCAAGAGGCAGAGGAATTCCTGAAAATAATCAAGAGGAGTGATTATAGGGTGATGGATCAACTACACCAAACCCCAGCCAAGATTTCAGTACTCTCGTTGCTCCTCAACTCAGAAGCGCATCGAGACTCTCTAATGAAGGTTCTAAGTTCTGATCATCTTGCAAAAAAGATTACAGTATATCAGTTTGACAACATTGTAGCAAATCTGACATCTAGATCATATCTAGGTTTTAACGATAGTGAGTTGCCTCCATAAGGCAGAGCTCACAACAAGGCATTGCACATTTCTATTTAGATAGGTAGTACAAGCTTGTCCAGGGTGATCACTGATAATGGTTCCACCCTTAATGTGTTTCCAAAATCCAGCTTGATGAAGTTAACATTGGATGGTGTTGTAATAAGGCATAGTCCTACGATAGTCAAGGATTTTGACGGTTCTCAAAGTACACTATTTGGAGAAGTCAATCTTCCTGTCAAGATTGACCCACATATGTTTTATATCACTTTTCAAGTCATGGATATAAAACCAACGTATATGTGTTTACTTGGACAACCTTGGATTCATGCAGTAGGAGTTGTTACTTCAACTCTGAACCAGAAATTAAAGTTCTTCATTGAAGGAAGATTGGTTATAATCAACGGTGACAATGACATATTTTTAAGTCACATAGAGTGTTACCGATATATTAGTGTTGATGAAGATTGTATAGCAACCCCCTTTCAATTCTTAGAGGTTACCTTAATGGTAACCCTAATGGTTGAGAAAATCAAGAAACCTACTGTGACTTCGTGAAGAGATTTACAAACAGTTGCGGAAGGTGGTACCTCGAAAGGTTAGGGTAGACTTATGGAGATAACTGAGAATAAAAATCATTTTGGTTTGGGATATGAATCATCAAAGGCTACTCTGAAAGGCAAGGCACAATTTCCTCCTATCCAGGAAACCTTCATCAACAAAGGAACAGAGCATGGAGGACAAGTGGCGATGATATCTAACAAAAGAAGCACCAAGAAAGCACCAGACTTCATCCGTGAATGTGCTCCAGGCGAAGAGCTCAAGAATTGGACAGTTGTGGAGATTCTAGAGATCTTTTTCTTTCCAAAGTAATTTTTCTTGTTTTTGAAAGAACCTATGTCAAACCCGGGGCATAGGGGTAGCTTGTAAAGGTCCCCTGGTTTTCTTCGGATAATATTCACAATTAATAAAAAGTTATATTTCGCTTTCAACTAAGATCAATGTATTTATCTTGCATTTATTTCTTATGTTTTTAAAATGGAAATACCTTTTCTTCATATGCATTTTCCAAATTCACTTACTAAAAATGCACCAAAACATGATAAATGTGCAGATTCATGCCTAAAATCACCGATAATGTTATTGTTGCTATCTGATATAATTTTGATGCACCCATCAACCAAGCGGAAGAGGAGGATGGCGAAGATCTCAAACTCTTCGAAGAACTGGCAAGGGAGATAGAGCGAAAAGCTGACAATATACAATCATATCAATAATCAATTAAGTCCATTAACCTTGGCACAAAGGAAGATCCAAAGGATATCAAGCTAGGGGAAATATTGGAGAGAAGCGTCAAAGAAAGACTGGTCAAGCTACTACATAAATATGTGGATATATTTGCCTGGTCTTACAGAGACATGCCAAGACTGGATACATTTTTAGTGGTGCATATAATACCTCTCAAGGAAAGTTGTTCTCCAGTTAGACAGAAGCTCCAAAAAACTCGTCCCGACATGTCTAGCAAGATTCGAGAAGAACTCCTTAAACAATTTGATGCAGAGTTCTTAGCGGTGGTAGATTATCCACCTTGGATAGCTAACATTGTGCCAGTACCCAAGAAGGATGGTAAAGTACACATGTGTATAGATTATCGGGATCTAAATAAAGCAAGTCCCAAAGACGATTTCCCGTTACCTCACTTAGACATTTTGGTGGATAATACGACTCAAGCTTCAATATTCTCATTCCTGGACGGTTTCTCAGGTTATAATCAAATCAAAATCACACCCGAGGATATGGAAAAGACTACCTTCATGACTCCTTAGGGGAATTTCTGTTACAAGGTAATACCTTTCGGTCTAAAGAATGCAAGGACAAATTATCAACGAGCTATGGTCACATTATTCCATGAAATGATTCACAAAGAAGTTGAAGTATACGTAGATGATATGATTGCTAAATCTCATACACAGGGGGATAACATTGTACATTTACAAAAATTATTCCAACGTCTACGAAGGTTCAAACTGAGGTTGAATACGAACAAGTGTACATTTGGTGTCAGGTCAGGGAAGTTATTGAGTTTCATTGTAAGTCAGCATGGTATTGAGGTAGATCCTGACAAGGTGAAAGCCATACAAGAAATTCCAGCTCCAAAGACAGAAAAAGAGGTTCATGGTTTCTTAGGACGATTGAATTACATTTCTAGGTTCATATCACACCTAACTTCTACGTGCGGGCCTATATTCAAATTATTTCAAAAATATCAAACAGTGGTGTGGAATGATGATTTTCAGACAACCTTCGAGACAATAAAGAAATATTTATAGGAGCCACCAATCTTGATGCCACCAGTTCCCAGGAGACCACTCATCATATATCTAAAAGTTCTTGAAGGGTCAATTGGATGTGTATTAGGATAACATGGCGAAACAGATAGAAAAGAGCATTCAATCTACTACCTTAGCAAGAAATTCATCGACTGCGAAACCAGGTATTCACTCCTTGAGAAAACTTTTTATGCATTGGCTTGGGCTACTAAAAGATTGAGGCAGTATATGTTAACTCACACCACGTGCTTGATAGCAAGAATGGGTCCTCTGAAGTATGTGTTTGAAAAACCAGATCTTACAGGAAGGATTGCCCAATAGCAGATGTTACTATCAGAGTATGACATCCAATATGTTACTCAAAATGCCGTCAAGGGTAGTGTACTAGTTGACCGTCTAGCTCATCAGTTATTTCCATAATATCAACCAATAAAGCTCGACTTTTTGGACGAAGATGTCATGGTTATAGGTAACTATGAAATACCAGTGAAACAACCGGCTGAAAATCATCAAAAAATGAAGTCGCCATCGAATGTATTTTATCCCACATGAAGGGAAAGGTAGACATCGAGAAAACCTGAGAAGGGAGAAGTCATGGTCTTGCGACCGAGATATCGGGTAAGGGAGTCTGTTACGCGAGGGGAAGGTATTAGCACCCCTCACGCCCGTAGTACTCTATGGTATCCACTCTTATTATCTATCTTATGCGTGTGTTTAATCTATGTTTACTGTTTACTACTGCTAAAGGGAGAATGCATGGAAAAGAAAGGGAAAATAATGTATGGAAAATAAAGTTGTACTCGCTTGGGCCCTACCCCAATACCTACGTATCCTTTTTGAGGAATCAGAGCTACCGTAGTTCGGCTCACATGTTTTTGTTTGTTTTATGTTTTTTATGGACAATGTTAATTCCACCTTCTACCGCAGCTCGACCTTTGGAGACTCACGCGTTGGCACAGAAGTAAATTAATCATGTCCTTACTTGAAAATGGTTTTAGAGAAAAGGTGCTTCGGCGCACAAAAAGGTTTGAGTTGGTTTGTATTTTGTTACCTTGAAGAAGGGTTTAGGTATGATTAGCATGGTGCATTACGAGCTAAGGATGACATGGACAAAATTGCGGGGGTTAATTGCTAACCCTCCCTGCTCACATCCTTTTGAGGACTTCAATAAGGTATGGGGGAATAATACAGGCACAAAATATAAACACACCTGCAAAATACTTACACAAACGTAAGGTTTTAAACAAACCACACACAATGGTAAACAATGCAGAATTTCCCTAAACGGGTCTTTAAATAAACCAGAGGGGTTCCTGACATGATCAGCAACGGAGGACCCCATCATACATCTTTACCCTACTTATCATGGAATCAGAAAGCAGTAAAGCCCTACTTCTCATGATCTCTAGAAAAACAGTAAAGAAATGCAATAGTGAGGAGAGGTACAAAGGTAGTAGCGGTGACTACCACAAGCAAGCAAATCGTCAAAAGTAGACGAGAGCACTAGAGAAGTCGGGATACGTGTCGAGCAAGCTTCACTAAGAAACAAACAAAGTCATAAATAATATCCAACTAAGATAAATGCAAACGCGTGTTGTGAATGCAACGCGTAATCAGAATTTCCTGCACAAAATACAAATATACAAGATACGGGGCACAAAACAATAGCATGTGTGTTGAACGCAAAATCGGACCACAAATCCAAAGTCCAAACAAGTTTTCTGATCAAATAATCGAGTAATATTTACATGATAGGAAACTGAAGAAGTGAAAAACACAAGAAGGGGGGTTGAATTGTAAAAACTGGAAATCAATTGCAATCAACACGATATTTTTATCCTGGTTCATTTGATCTCAAACTACTCCAGTCCACCCGTCAAGGTGATTTCGCCTCTCTCCAACGAGGTCTTAATCCACTATATTCAACTGAATATTACAATATGCTTTAACAACTGCTAAAGCCTTCTTGATGCAAACCACAAACCGGTTTCTCAAGGAATTACTTTCTTACAAAGAATTGAAATCTAGGTGTGTGAATGTTTTCTACAAAACTGTTTATCACAACTGTGATACTACACAATTTAAGCTTATGAGAACTTGATTGCTAAAATAATTGAGTAAGGAATTTGAGAGATTTTAGCAAACTGAGAGTGAGGAAGATGATGAATAGATTTTAGGCGTGTAGATTGTTGTAGAGTGTGATACGGTGGGAGAACTGACTGGTGTTTTGCGTTTGTTTTCGCAAATGTTTCGGTTGAGCAAGAGTCGCCACCGACTTTTTATTTTATCCTAAGGAAAGGTTTAAAAAGCACAGCAAAAACCTTTGAGATTTTTCTTGGGTTCGGGGAGTAGATTATAGAAGGGGAAGGTATTAGCATCCCTTCTATCCATGGTTATCCATGGGCTCTTAGGTACTTACTTAGATCAACTTGCTTTGGTTTTCAATTGTTTGAAATGGTGCTTTGTGTGTGGCTTTGAAAAGGTTTTGAAAAAGATGCCTTGTATAGGCTACCCTTGTAACAATTCTTTACTCGAATGTTTTACAAAAGGTGTTTGTCTTTTTGAAAAGATGTTTCAAGGTTTTTTGAAAGTTTGTTTTGAAAGTGTTTGTGAAGTGTGGTTTGAAAATAGGCAACTGTTTTCTTTTGCAAGTTGACAAGTACTTAAGAGTTATCTACCCTAAAGTTCTCAAAGATTTATGCTATGTTTTAACCCTTTTGACAATTTTGTTCCAACATTGCATTTGGTGGACAATCTTGTATTAGGAGATGAAAGGGACAGGCGCGGGTCATCGTTTGGACCATAATTGCAACGGCGTTAAATGTCTTTGGGCAATTTTTTAAAAAAAAAAAGGGACTTGATCATTCATTTAGGCAACGTTTTTGAGGGACTATGATCATTTTGATTTTGTTTTGCCAAAGATACTCGACGTGCAAGCATGGCCCATTTTGGAAGGCAACATGTGGGATTACCCTAGGGGGTGCAAGTGTGATTGTGTATTGATTACATGTATTTGTCTTGTATTAGGTTATCTAGCGTTTGATTTTATGTACATACAAACCCTAGGTCTAACCATGGTATAATTGGAAAACTGTAAATTGCGGAATGTAAAATCTACGCTATTACAAAGTAGTATCCGGGAGTGGGGGTAGAATGTACAAGAGGATGAGACTTATAGTATCCAATAAGTTACAACCAAATCGAATGTGCGATCAAAATGTAAATATCGAATATACAAATATAAGATAAAAATGTGTATAGGGCAATGTGAATGTATTTGTGTAAGTGTACAAGTGTATATGTATATGAATTGTGTAATTATGTACAAGTGCGAATTGTGGAATTGAAGCGTATTAGGGTTTGACCTAGAGAAGTGTATTTTAGTGAATCTGTGATTTTTATCTTTAATTATGTACAAAAGAAAAATGTTTTAATTAAATGGTATGTTCAAATTTTAATTAAATTGTATTATGTATGAAAATACACTAAATGTCAAAAAATTGAATTATGGATAAAAAAGAAGTATATTCTTAATTGTTATGTACAAAAGTAAATTAATTAAAAGAATAAAAGAAGTATTTTCAATTCTTAATTATATGATAAAAATGATATGTACAAATGTATTTTTATTAAAAGAAAAGAAAGATATTTTCAATTTTTAATAAATGAGGTAAAAAAATGTATTTTACTTAAAGAGTAAATAAAGTAAAAAAAAAAAGAAAGTATTTCCAATTTTACCATATGAAAAAAAATATTAAGTTAGAAAAATATATGGTTTAGTAAGAAAAGAAAAAGATTAGTGTTAATAAAAATATTTGTAAAAAAGGGGTTAAGTTAGTTAATAATAAAAAGAAAACAATTTGTTTTATAAAGAGTTTGCTTTGTATAAGTGGGTTTAGAATTTTAATGGGCTTTAGGGAGCTTCAGAACGGGTTAAGCCCATGGTTCAAACAAGCGATTTAGGGTTAGGGAATGTTTATTCAGTTTGGGGAAAGCATCAGGTTTAGGCGAGGCAGCGGCGGCGCGTATTCGTTCAACGTTCTCTTCCTCATCTCCCTGAATGCTTCTCTTTCCGGCCACCAACGCCACTCCCGAACTCTCTTCCCTCCAAGGCAAGAGCTCCACATCTTCTTGAAACAAGGTTAGCTTTTAGTTGTTATGTTCTTATCTCTTTTCCTTTTTTACGGATTGCATGTTTTGTTTTGATTTGAATTTTCGATTCTTAACTCTGTGCTATTGTGAGGTGGTGGAGAAAGAGAGGGAGGAAACTCACTACCTGATCTTGGAGATGGAGGAGAGAAGAGGGGTGACGCTTTAGGAGGCCGGAACGGCGATTCGGTGACGAAGCTAGATGCTTGCTTTGCTTCTGATGCTTTCCTGGTATTTTCGTTCTTACCTCTTGCTGTGTGAGGGTTTTATGATGATTTTAGATTTGCCTGAAAACCCTTCTTTCTAATTCACTTCTTTATCTTCTTCTTCCATGCCACTGTTGCCTATGCATTGTTGCCTGAGTATTTGTATGCTCCTTGTTTGACTTCTCTCGAGTGGTTGTATGCTTGTTTGTGTTGCCCATAATTTTTGTTGAATGGTTGCTTTGAGATGAACTTGCCTCTCCTGTACGTTTGCTGGCCTTGAGCTTCTGTTGAGTTGGATGCTATGTATCGCCTATGATGAGGAAAGAAAAACTCTGAGGCTTAGAAGTTGGACAGGTTTCTGAGGTTTTTAGGAGTTAGTTGGCTCAGGGTTGGTTCATGTTTGACAGGGGTTTTGACAAGTTATGCTGTATAGCTTTGTTTCTTTTTCTTGACAGTAGGCAGGTTGTTATGCTTTTGAGTTTGATAGGCTTATTGTAGGATGAGGCCTTGAATGTTTTTTTGTGGGAACCGGACAGGTTGGTGGTTATTTTTGGTTGTTAAGGCCAAGGTTTGGGTGTTTGAACAGGGTGCTGGTAGTTTTTGTTTATGTGTTTGTAGTAGGCTTGGCATTAGCAGGTTTTGAGGTTAAGACAGGGTGTTGGTAATTTTGGTATGAAGTTTTAGATGTGTTTGATTTGCTTCAGTTTGATGACAGGCAGGTTAAGGCATTAGCAGGTTTTGGGTGGTTTTTGAAACTTGTTTGATGGCCTAGCAGGTTATCAGTTTGAAGCTTGAGGTTGTTTTATGGTTGTTCAGGTTTGATGGTTTTTCAGGCTTTTGTCTTTGTTGTATTTTTATGACTTATGAGGCTTGATGCAGGTTCTTTTTTCTTGAAACTCAGAGGCTTTAGTTTGTATCTTTTTCCTTCTATATTCTCAACTGTCTACTGAACCGTGTCTTTGTTCTTTATATCTTTTCTTGTCTTCTCCTAAGCCTAAACCTGCCTATGCTTCTATTATCTCTCTTTTCTTCCATAGTACAGCTTTGAGAATATATTATGATTTATGTTGTACTTCTTTTCTGAAGGGGCCTATGGGAAATGATGATTAATATGTTTAGCTTGCATAACACATTTTCTGCACCTTTATCTTGCTTTTGACAGCTTTGCTACACTTTTTGCATTTCTTTGATATCTTGGGATTTTGTAATATCTTCCATATCTCCTTTGACAGCTTGGGATAGATTTTGACAGCAATTTGTACTTCCTTGATTTTCTTTGACATCTTTGGCATTTAAGTGGAAATTGGACTTTTCAGTTTAATTTGAATTGGAAGTTTGCAGTTTGAATTTTTAGAAATTATGCATTTGACATTCATGAATAAAAAATGGAATTCTTCCCTCTTTGTGAACCGGGAGAAATCCCGCGATTTGCAGAGAGGGTCAACTGATCCCAGTCAGTGGCCCCTAATGATGAGCAACTTTAACTGTCTTTTTTATTTCAACTGCTTTCTGACTTTTTTCTTCTCTTTTTGCAGATAAAACATGGAGCACCGGAGCGGAGTGAAGAATGAAGAATATTAGGAATAGGATAGTTTTTTTTATTTTATGTAATATTTAAATTAATGTATATTATTGTTCATAATTTAAATTATAAACAACAATTTGTACAAATAATTCAAATATCAATAAAATCTAAATTATCCAATTAATTCTAATTTTCTTTATTGTTTATTTATTTATTTAAAATTCTTTGAATTAAAACAATTGAAAAATAAATTTCAATCATTCAATTTTAGAATAATAAATAACTTAAATAAAATCAATATTGATCAATTAAACCTGTCTTGTTCAAAATCCAAAGCAAAGCAGCAGTCAACCAAAATGAACTGACCAAGCGCATTCTTTCTTCACTGATTTGCCATAAACACTGTGAATCCAATACTGCATATATCTTTTGACTGGTGAATTCAAACCAATTGCCTCCTTTTACTGATTAAATTATGAACAATGCAAATTCAACCCGAATCTCGGAATAAACCGCAAAGTACTGTGGAATTTCAACCTTCCTGAGAATATGCCCGTAAAACCCTAACTCCTGATTAAATGCCAAATAACGCTCGCCTGATCAAAACTGAGCCAAAATCAACCAAAACCCTAAGCCAACTGTATGAAACAATCCAGAGCTCTGAAAATCAGTAAAAACCCTAATTTTGCTTGACTGTCAAGAAAAGTCCGTTTGTCCGATTCTCGTGCCAGTTTGAAAAGTCAGGAAATGTCTGAAGTTGAGATTTCTTGTGGAAAAGCGCGAGGGTAAATTTTGGGGTACAACAGTTGCCCCTGTTCAATCTTCTTTGACCTGAAGAGTTAGATTGGCAAGTTTGCCTTTCGCGACTTGAAGGTAAAAGGAGATTGGACACTAATGTGCCCAGAAAATTTGCGCTCGTCGATGTGATGGTAGATGTGAATGGGCTTAAAGATGCCATTTGGTGATGGGCTTAAAGATGCCACCTGGTGCGAGAGAATTTTGTCAGGGGATGGGCTTAGAGATGCCATCTAGGAATGGGCTTACAGATGCCATTCGGCGATTGCTGGTAGGAGGATGGGCTTATAGATGCCATCTGGACATGTTGAACTGTATGTCAATGGTGAGTGGACAAGTATCAGAAGGGCATCCCTGTTTTGGAACATCTCTGAATTAGGGGTCTGAACAAGCAACAGATTGATGTCCACGTCGGGAGAATCTGTGAACTATCCAAGATTGAATAAGCAATAGAGAAGTATCCGTTGTTGGGACATGTCCGTAAACTATTTTCAAAAATTGAGAAGAGTCTGAATCAGTCGGTAGATTGACATCCGTTGTAGGGAAGAATCCGTAAACTATTTTCAGAAGTCTTGAAGTTGAAGAGGAACCGGTGTAGGGTTTCTTGATGATGTGTCTGAATGAATCTGGAATAAGTATCGGAAGGTTGCCGTGTCCGGGTCACATCTGAACTATCTCTGGATGAACCTTGGAAGTTGATCTGTGTCTGTCGACTGATCTTACCTGAAAAGGCAAAGGGTTAGTTGTATGCAATGTTATGATGTATGATGCAATGCATGTGACATTAATGTTTATGATATGAATGCGATGAATGCGCATGTAGGCTGATGAGTTAATCCTGCCGAGGATACATGAATCCGAGATGGCTGAAGGTAAAAGCAACTTGACTGCTACCGGGGAAAATAAATCCTTGGCTGTTGCTGGGGAAGAGAATTCCTGATGACCTCTACTGGGGAGTTCCAAACTAGTAGGCTCATGCTGGGAAGACCAGGTTGGGAATCTTCGGCTTGATGGGAAGTAACCCTGGAGACTTCACTGGGGAACTCAAGATTTGTCCTTCCAAAACTCCGTGGGGAGAAGGTTCAATGGTCTGGCTCCGCTGGGGATACTGAAGCTTAAATTCTGAGGGGGATTGAACTCCGGAGGATTCTCTGGCTGGGGATTTTGATGAACTCCGCTGGGGATAAGGATAATTTTGGTGAGCGCGGTCTTCCGTGGTGGTTAGCTTGAGAAGAATCTGAACAAGCGATAAGTTAACCTTCGTTTACTTGGAGGACCCGGGAACTGTTTTCAGAAATCTCGAAGTTGAATAAGCAATAGAACAACATCCGTTGCTGGGAAGCGTCCGTAAACTGTTTCAGAGGTTGCATCTGAACAAGCTGATAGATTAACATCCGTTACTTGGGAAGAATCTATAAACTGTTTTCAGAAGTCTTGAGAAGAATCTGAACAAGTGATAGGTTAACATCCGTTTACTTGGAGAACCCGTGAACTGTTTTCAGAAATCTTAAAGTTGAATCAGCAATAGAGCCGCATCCGTTGTTGGGAAGCGTCCGTAAACTAATTTCAAAGGTTGCATCTGAACAAGCTGATAGATTAACATCCGTTACTTGGGAAGAATCTATAAACTGTTTTCAGAAGTCTTAAAGTTGAATCAGCAATAGAGCCGCATCCGTTGTTGGGAAGCGTCCGTAAACTAATTTCAAAGGTTGCATCTGAACAAGCTGATAGATTAACATCCGTTACTTGGGAAGAATCTATAAACTGTTTTCAGAAGTCTTAAAGTTGAATCAGCAATAGAGTCGCATCCGTTGTTGGGAAGCGTCCGTAAACTAATTTCAAAAGTTGCATTTGAACAAGTTGATAGATTAACATCCGTTGTTGGGAAGAATCCATAAACTGTTTTCAGAAGTCTTGAAGAAGAATCTGAACAAGTGATAGGTTAACATCCGTTTACTTGGAGAACCCGTGAACTATTTTCAGAAATCTTGAAGTTGAATCAGCAATAGAGCCGCATCCGTTGTTGGGAAGCGTCCGTAAACTAATTCAAAGGTTTGAGAAGAGTCTGAACAAGTCGGTAGATTAACATCCGTTTACTTGGAGAACCCGTGAACTTGTTTCAGAAGTCTTGAAGAGAGACCGGTGTAGGGCTCCCTGAAGATGAGCTTGTGTAAAAACTGCATCGGGTTTTGAACACTTTTGACATTCGAATGCCCCAAGTGATGATGTAGATAAATCCTGGCTTATTACAGGTGTTGGTCTACAATCGGTCGTTCACAGATGTTTCATGGGTTGTTGCAGGTGTTGATCTGGAATTCTTCAGACATGCCCTGGCTGGATACAGGAATCGAATCTGGAAAGGTGATAGGTGATAGATATGCCCTGGATGGATACAGGAATCGAATCCTCAAACTCTTCAGACGTGCCCTGGCTAGATACAGGAATCGAGTCTGGAAATAGTCAACAGATATGCCCTGGCTGGATACAGGAGTCGAATCTGGAAACGTTGTAGTTGATAGATGTGCCCTGGCTGGATACAGGAATCGAATCTTTAAACTCTTCAGACGTGCCCTGGCTAGATACAGGAATCGAGTCTGGAAATAGTCAACAGATATGCCCTGGCTGGATACAGGAGTTGAATCTGGAAATGTGATGTAGTTGATTTGTTGAACACTTTTGACATTCGAATGCCCCAAGTGGTGATGAAGGAATCTTGAATCAGATTACTCTGCATATTGAGATATTTCTTGAAATCTTGACTGGACCGCCCCAGGTTAACTGAATTTTGAAAGATCTGTTGGACCTTGACTGGACTGCCCCAGGTTAACTGTACTTTGAAAGATCTGTTGGACCTTGACTGGACTGCCCCAGGTTAATTAGATTGTGACATGTCATGCCCCTTGTTGACAGGAGATTTGATGGAAGTGTTATCCTCTTGAAGTGATTTTGACTTACTGAGAGAGTTTTCGTTCCTCCGAACATTCGCTGTACGAATTTCTTCGCTGTCAAACAAAAGAGTCAAATGCAGACAGTGATATTCGAATAATGCAAAGTTTATGTTTGTCTCGAAGTTTTTTTTTTCGTTTTGAAAAATGCGTTTTTAGCAGAAAACTTTTCACAAGATGAGTTAACACAAGATTTAGAGCAAAGCCCTACAGGAGTCAGGATACCTTTTGTAACAGTATGCTTTCGAACTAACCCATGCTTCAATTAGGACTTTTGAAGGGTTGTAACGTGGCTTGGTTCACGGTTTAAGAAACAAAGGATAAAGGCTCAAAGTATATTTGTACCCACCCGCTCTTCGTGATGTTCTTCAACCTAAGCTCAGTTAATTGTGCGTCGCACTCTGTTTTGAGTTCGGAACGACTTTTGGGCGATGGTTCACCAGTTGAATTTTGGGGAGACAGTCATCATCTCCTTTTTCTTTTTCAACACTTTTCATGTTGTTGAGGATTTTGTAATGACCTCACTATTTTGATTTTGATTTGTTATCCCTAACTTTTGCCTGACTGTTACCGTTTTCGGGATTACTGTCAGCGGGATACCCCAGCTTTCTTAAGCCTCCTTTATAGGTTCTGGCTCAGTGGGCTTTTCTCTTTTGAGAGATTGACTGTCTATGTGATAGGGAACCACCCTTGTCTTTTGATTCCAAAGGAATGCTTTCTCTTTTTGACGTCGTTCGTTGTATTACGAACTGAGAGTTTGCGACTTCAATGCGCATTTTCTTTTGAATTAACTGAGATACTACCCTGCCCCGGGTTTATATCAAAGGTTTCGATTGTTTAGAACAGGAAACTCCTACTTCTTTGGCTCAGAAGGAGTTGACTAGGGATTAACTTCCTTATAACTCCAGTGTTTGGGAATTGAAAGAAATGCATGTACATCATCAGCAAGGTCTGTTCAAAAGCATACTGTATAAGATTATGGTATTGTTTCGTCATCCTCCCTCTAAAGGCTTGTAGCTTTTTATCAAGAGTCAAATATCATAAAGAAAAGCATAAGAGTAGTGAAACGAATGGATGAATTCAAGACAAACATATGCAATGCATTAATGAAAACATAGTTTAACATCAACAGATAATTGTTTGACAGCAAAAGAAATTACAACTTTGAAAAATTCAAAAAGAAGCAAAAGTCTTTCAGTTTGAGCTTCGTCACTTCAAGCGGAGAACCCTTTAACGGAAGATTTTCATCTCGCCGTCTGGCATGAATTCCAGCACCCCAATGTCGATCAGATCTTGAATCTTGTTCTTCAAGGCCCAACAGTCGTTGGTGCTGTGTCCCGGGCTGTAGGAGTGGTAAACACAGAATGCGTCGGGATTAAAGTGAGGAGAGAAGATATTGAGCTTCTGAGGAGGGTCCTTTACAGTAAGCAAATTGACCTCCAACAGGCGCTTCAGTATGAAAAATGATGGTATTTCAGTCTCCGTAAACTGTCTTCCTGACGTTCCTTGCTTACGCCGATTGCCCCGTTGACGCTGGCGAGGTTGTTGATGAGATTGTGACCCTGAAGCTAGCAAAGGAGCTTTCCCCCTGTCTTCTTGAGTGGGTGGAGGCTGAGCGGTGACTTGCTCTCCAACCTCAGATGTTTGCCCCAGTTGGTTGTTTGGAAGCAGTTGGCGGACAAGAACTTTGAGTTCCTCTTGCCTTTGAGATAGGTCTTGGATGAGAGCCATCTGGCCCACTAACTGTCCCATCATTTGAGTCCTCAGTGTTGTCAGATCAAACTGCAGTTCCGCAATCTGATCACTCCTGGCGTTGTTGGAATTCCCCAAGCCTTTGGTGAGGAGAGCTTTCATCTCTTCTTGCCCCAGAGACAAGTTCAGGAACATCTCCTGCAGCTGAGCAGTCTGGTCTTGGATGTCTTTGACAGACCGTTCTAGAGCCATCTCTTGCTGAAATAAACAGCAGGAGAGTAAGGAAACCTGAAAAGGGAAAGATCGTCAAAATGCAATGCATGATATGTGGATGCATGCTTTCAAGGATCTCTTGGGGTAAACGCAAGAAAATGTTAGAGGTTGAACTCTGCTCTTGGATTGGAGATCTCTGTACCGGTGGATGTCTTTCCACGAGAATCAATCTCACCATGTCGAGTGGGTCATAGCCACTGATTTGCACTTGATCTTTGATTGGAGAGCTTTGTATCGGTGGATGTCTTTCCACGAGAATCGAGCTCACCATGTCGAGTGGGTCATAGCCACTGATTTGCACTTGATCTTTGATTGGAGAGCTTTGTATTGGTGGATGTCTTTCCACGAGAATCGAGCTCACCATGTCGAGTGGGTCATAGCCACTGATTTGCACTTGATCTTTGATTGGAGAGCTTTGTATCGGTGGATGTCTTTCCACGAGAATCGAGCTCACCATGTCGAGTGGGTCATAGCCACTGATTTGCACTTGATCTTTGATTGGAGAGCTTTGTATCGGTGGATGTCTTTCCACGAGAATCGAGCTCACCATGTCGAGTGGGTCATAGCCATTGATTCAAGTTGTTGCACTTGAACTTTGACTGCATTGGTTAGAGGAAAAACCTCCTTTCCCCTTGATAGATGTCTGGTTCAACGTAACCCTGCATCAAAAGAACCTTCGAGATCCTTGAAATGGTTATTGAAAATGCTAAAATGCTATGATATGATGTCATGATGTTATGTCCATGTATATGAAAAGCAGGCAAGTGTATATACAGGCAAACAATATTCACACAAAGCACACAAGGCCTTAGGTTTAGGCTTGCATGAGGTTCAGGTACTACCCTCTTTCAGTTTGTTGGTTGAAACCTGTCCTATCAAAAGTAACCGGGTTCTAAAGGTCCCAACATCACTGAATTGCTTTCATTGTTCGTCGTTTCGATTTAGCCACTGAACTGGCGACCGAAATATTCCAGGAAAGCAACCCTCAATTGGGTGTAGCATCGAGTATCAACCAACCTCGGACTGCACCAAAGTCAGTTATCTCACTACCCTAAAAAGGCCAAGATGGTTCGGTTAAGGTTCCTAAGGTCAGTTGATGCTTCATGACACCACGCGGCGGCCCCGTACTCTCCTTGACTGAACTCAAGGGTTACCGGTACACACCAAAGTGCCACATCAACGTAGCAGACTGCTTCAACCATGTCGGTATACCCCGCACAGTTCCCTCACAGCCTTGTTGCTACCTAAAAAGGTTTCTCCAGATCCGGGTTATGATCTATAAAACTCCGATACAAAGCCCACAAATGTAAAGCAAACAAAGCAATCAATTGAAAGTAAAGGTGATCTAAACCCTAAGGTAACCCCACTTTAAAGAACTCCCCGGCAGAGTCGCCAGTTCTGTGATACGGTGGGAGAACTGACTAGTGTTTTGCGTTTGTTTTCGCAAATGTTTCGGTTGAGCAAGAGTCGCCACCGACTTTTTATTTTATCCTAAGGAAAGGTTTAAAAAGCACAGCAAAAACCTTTGAGATTTTTCTTGGGTTCGGGGAGTAGATTATAGAAGGGGAAGGTATTAGCATCCCTTCTATCCATGGTTATCCATGGGCTCTTAGGTACTTGCTTAGATCAACTTGCTTTGGTTTTCAATTGTTTGAAATGGTGCTTTGTGTGTGGCTTTGAAAAGGTTTTGAAAAAGATGCCTTGTATAGGCTACCCTTGTAACAATTCTTTACTCGAATGTTTTACAAAAGGTGTTTGTCTTTTTGAAAAGATGTTTCAAGGTTTTTTGAAAGTTTGTTTTGAAAGTGTTTGTGAAGTGTGGTTTGAAAATAGGCAAGTGTTTTCTTTTGCAAGTTGACAAGTACTTAAGAGTTATCTACCCTAAAGTTCTCAAAGATTTATGCTATGTTTTAACCCTTTTGACAATTTTGTTCCAACATTGCATTTGGTGGACAATCTTGTCTTAGGAGATGAAAGGGACAGGCGCGGGTCATCGTTTGGACCATAATTGCAACAGCGTTAAATGTCTTTGGGCAATTTTTTTAAAAAAAAAAGGGACTTGATCATTCATTTAGGCAACGTTTTTGAGGGACTATGATCATTTTGATTTTGTTTTGCCAAAGATACTCGACGTGCAAGCATGGCCCATTTTGGAAGGCAACATGTGGGATTACCCTAGGGGGTGCAAGTGTGATTGTGTATTGATTACATGTATTTGTCTTGTATTAGGTTATCTAGCGTTTGATTTTATGTACATACAAACCCTAGGTCTAACCATGGTATAATTGGAAAACTGTAAATTGCGGAATGTAAAATCTACGCTATTACAAAGTAGTATCCGAGAGTGGGGGTAGAATGTACAAGAGGATGAGACTTATAGTATCCAATAAGTTACAACCAAATCGAATGTGCGATCAAAATGTAAATATCGAATATACAAATATAAGATAAAAATGTGTATAGGGCAATGTGAATGTATTTGTGTAAGTGTACAAGTGTATATGTATATGAATTGTGTAATTATGTACAAGTGCGAATTGTGGAATTGAAGCGTATTAGGGTTTGACCTAGAGAAGTGTATTTTAGTGAATCTGTGATTTTTATCTTTAATTATGTACAAAAGAAAAATGTTTTAATTAAATGGTATGTTCAAATTTTAATTAAATTGTATTATGTATGAAAATACACTAAATGTCAAAAAATTGAATTATGGATAAAAAAGAAGTATATTCTTAATTGTTATGTACAAAAGTAAATTAATTAAAAGAATAAAAGAAGTATTTTCAATTCTTAATTATATGATAAAAATGATATGTACAAATGTATTTTTATTAAAAGAAAAGAAAGATATTTTCAATTTTTAATAAATGAGGTAAAAAAATGTATTTTACTTAAAGAGTAAATAAAGTATAAAAAAAAAGAAAGTATTTCCAATTTTACCATATGAAAAAAAATATTAAGTTAGAAAAATATATGGTTTAGTAAGAAAAGAAAAAGATTAGTGTTAATAAAAATATTTGTAAAAAAGGGGTTAAGTTAGTTAATAATAAAAAGAAAACAATTTGTTTTATAAAGAGTTTGCTTTGTATAAGTGGGTTTAGAATTTTAATGGGCTTTAGGGAGCTTCAGAACGGGTTAAGCCCATGGTTCAAACAAGCGATTTAGGGTTAGGGAATGTTTATTCAGTTTGGGGAAAGCATCAGGTTTAGGCGAGGCAGCGGCGGCGCGTATTCGTTCAACATTCTCTTCCTCATCTCCCTGAATGCTTCTCTTTCCGGCCACCAACGCCACTCCCGAACTCTCTTCCCTCCAAGGCAAGAGCTCCACATCTTCTTGAAACAAGGTTAGCTTTTAGTTGTTATGTTCTTATCTCTTTTCCTTTTTTACGGATTGCATGTTTTGTTTTGATTTGAATTTTCGATTCTTAACTCTGTGCTATTGTGAGGTGGTGGAGAAAGAGAGGGAGGAAACTCACTACCTGATCTTGGAGATGGAGGAGAGAAGAGGGGTGACGCTTTAGGAGGCCGGAACGGCGATTCGGTGACGAAGCTAGATGCTTGCTTTGCTTCTGATGCTTTCCTGGTATTTTCGTTCTTACCTCTTGCTGTGTGAGGGTTTTATGATGATTTTAGATTTGCCTGAAAACCCTTCTTTCTAATTCACTTCTTTATCTTCTTCTTCCATGCCACTGTTGCCTATGCATTGTTGCCTGAGTATTTGTATGCTCCTTGTTTGACTTCTCTCGAGTGGCTGTATGCTTGTTTGTGTTGCCCATAATTTTTGTTGAATGGTTGCTTTGAGATGAACTTGCCTCTCCTGTACGTTTGCTGGCCTTGAGCTTCTGTTGAGTTGGATGCTATGTATCGCCTATGATGAGGAAAGAAAAACTCTAAGGCTTAGGAGTTGGACAGGTTTCTGAGGTTTTTAGGAGTTAGTTGGCTCAGGGTTGGTTCATGTTTGACAGGGGTTTTGACAAGTTATGCTGTATAGCTTTGTTTCTTTTTCTTGACAGTAGGCAGGTTGTTATGCTTTTGAGTTTGATAGGCTTATTGTAGGATGAGGCCTTGAATGTTTTTTTGTGGGAACCGGACAGGTTGGTGGTTATTTTTGGTTGTTAAGGCCAAGGTTTGGGTGTTTGAACAGGGTGCTGGTAGTTTTTGTTTATGTGTTTGTAGTAGGCTTGGCATTAGTAGGTTTTGAGGTTAAGACAGGGTGTTGGTAATTCTGGTATGAAGTTTTAGATGTGTTTGATTTGCTTCAGTTTGATGACAGGCAGGTTAAGGCATTAGCAGGTTTTGGGTGGTTTTTGAAACTTGTTTGATGGCCTAGCAGGTTATCAGTTTGAAGCTTGAGGTTGTTTTATGGTTGTTCAGGTTTGATGGTTTTTCAGGCTTTTGTCTTTGTTGTATTTTTATGACTTATGAGGCTTGATGCAGGTTCTTTTTTCTTGAAACTCAGAGGCTTTAGTTTGTATCTTTTTCCTTCTATATTCTCAACTGTCTACTGAACCGTGTCTTTGTTCTTTATATCTTTTCTTGTCTTCTCCTAAGCCTAAACCTGCCTATGCTTCTATTATCTCTCTTTTCTTCCATAGTACAGCTTTGAGAATATATTATGATTTATGTTGTACTTCTTTTCTGAAGGGGCCTATGGGAAATGATGATTAATATGTTTAGCTTGCATAACACATTTTCTGCACCTTTATCTTGCTTTTGACAGCTTTGCTACACTTTTTGCATTTCTTTGATATCTTGGGATTTTGTAATATCTTCCATATCTCCTTTGACAGCTTGGGATAGATTTTGACAGCAATTTGTACTTCCTTGATTTTCTTTGACATCTTTGGCATTTAAGTGGAAATTGGACTTTTCAGTTTAATTTGAATTGGAAGTTTGCAGTTTGAATTTTTAGAAATTATGCATTTGACATTCATGAATAAAAAATGGAATTCTTCCCTCTTTGTGAACCGGGAGAAATCCCGCGATTTGCAGAGAGGGTCAACTGATCCCAGTCAGTGGCCCCTAATGATGAGCAACTTTAACTGTCTTTTTTATTTCAACTGCTTTCTGACTTTTTTCTTCTCTTTTTGCAGATAAAACATGGAGCACCGGAGCGGAGTGAAGAATGAAGAATATTAGGAATAGGATAGTTTTTTTTATTTTATGTAATATTTAAATTAATGTATATTATTGTTCATAATTTAAATTATAAACAACAATTTGTACAAATAATTCAAATATCAATAAAATCTAAATTATCCAATTAATTCTAATTTTCTTTATTGTTTATTTATTTATTTAAAATTCTTTGAATTAAAACAATTGAAAAATAAATTTCAATCATTCAATTTTAGAATAATAAATAACTTAAATAAAATCAATATTGATCAATTAAACCTGTCTTGTTCAAAATCCAAAGCAAAGCAGCAGTCAACCAAAATGAACTGACCAAGCGCATTCTTTCTTCATTGATTTGCCATAAACACTGTGAATCCAATACTGCATATATCTTTTGACTGGTGAATTCAAACCAATTGCCTCCTTTTACTGATTAAATTATGAACAATGCAAATTCAACCCGAATCTCGGAATAAACCGCAAAGTACTGTGGAATTTCAACCTTCCTGAGAATATGCCCGTAAAACCCTAACTCCTGATTAAATGCCAAATAACGCTCGCTTGATCAAAACTGAGCCAAAATCAACCAAAACCCTAAGCCAACTGTATGAAACAATCCAGAGCTCTGAAAATCAGTAAAAACCCTAATTTTGCTTGACTGTCAAGAAAAGTCCGTTTGTCCGATTCTCGTGCCAGTTTGAAAAGTCAGGAAATGTCTGAAGTTGAGATTTCTTGTGGAAAAGCGCGAGGGCAAATTTTGGGGAGGAAAGACAAAACAGTACAGATGATATGCAAAGAAAACAATGAAAATATCATGAATGAAAAACTAAGGTTGGGGAGGAAAGCGTGTGAACAGAGTCTCCAGCATTGCCTTGATCTAATCAGCAGTTTCATTCTTCTTGTGCACCATGCTGACTACTGTATCTATCTTGCTATCTTGAACATCCATCCTTTCCTTCATCTTCTGATCATTTTCATCCATTCTTTGCTGCAGACGAATATCATTCAGCCTTAGCTCTTCCAGAGTCTTCCTGTCCAAGGCAGCTTGAGAAACATCAGAAGCAGGAAGCTTCTGAGAGCTCTCTGCAACATCTTCAGCTTGACTAACCTCTTCAGCTTGAGTTGTCTGATCTTCTGCTGGCTGCACTTTTGAAGCTGGACGCTTCTCAGACCATGGCTCACTATCCAGAAGGAGCACGTCTTCCTTCAGCAGTTGACTTCCAACTTCCTTCAGCAACTTGCTGAAATTCTGTTGTGCCTGCTCATAATTGATGTCTTGTAATTTGAGGGCTTCAGCACGTACCCATATTTTGAATCGTGTCCAGAGTTGGTCTGAGGCAGCAGGATCAATCATTTCAGGGCAAACTTGCTTTAGAGAAGCAATCCACTGCTGCAAGCCTGTTTCAAAATTCACAATGCCATAGCCAACATCTAGCTGTTTTGGTTTGGGAATGGCTATTTTGTTTTTGAGATCAGCAAGACGGTCAAGGATTGTTAAATCGATGAAGGTCCTGCTGTGGTCTTCTGTAGTTTGTTTGGGAGATGGAGTGGCAGAATCAGAAATAATAATTGGACTGTTTGGTGTATTTGGAGGGGTAGTTTCTGGCGAGGATGGAAGTTGGGGTATGTTTATAGTTGTACCACATGGCAGCTGAATTGCCAAGGGTTATGGCTCAGAGGATTGAGGAGAATGAGGTTCAGGTGATGGAGTTTCAGAATGATGAAACTCAGGTTGTGGAGGTGATGGTGGAGGTGATGATGGATGAAGTTTTGGTTAAGGAGAGGGAGGAGGAATTGCTTGTTGTGGAGAAGGAGGTGGAATTTCTGGTTGTTGTGGAATTTGTGGTTCTTCTGGTATGGGTGAGAGAGGATGTTCTGGTTGAGTGTTTGGATTGTTTGAGAGGTGAGCGGAAACACGTTCATCAATTTCAGACAGAACTTTGTCAAGTTCTGATTCTGTTGATGGTGTGGGTTTTGGATTTTTGGTGCGGGGTCTCCTGAGAGTCAGTGACTCAGAAGGGTCATCTTCTGGTTCGATTTCATCAATAGTTGGTATGGGGATTGGAAGTTCATGTGAAGCTGGGGTTGGGATTGATGTTGGAATAACAGAAGAATATAAACAGAAGCAGCAGATAGATTACCTCTTTTCTTAGGGGTCTGCTGGGATGGTCCTTCTGAAGTGGCCTTTCTTTTCTTCGTCTTCTTCATAGTAACTTCTAGTTGTTGTTGGTGCAGATCTTTAATATTCAGTTTGGGATCTGTACCATCAGCCTTGCAAGCGTCCAAGTATCTGAGAACCACAATTGGTTTTGATTCAATCTCAGAAAATAGTGGAAAGTCGTTCATTGGGACTCTTCTGCTGGTGATGTCAGCAAGAGGAGTAACGTTGGGCTCCTTTCTGATATTCTCTATCAGTTTCATTTTCTTCAGATTCTTGGCGTTCAGAGGCTTGCCCACAGTAGGTTCAATAGAACTTAATTCCTGAGCTTCTGTGAGGTGTTCTATCAGCCTATTCTCAGTCAGAATATCTGATATTAACCTGCCAAAGGGTATCCAATCCCTTTTTGTCCTTTCTTCTTCCCTTGTCTCCTTGACGCTGGTCCTGAGGTGATTAAACAGAAGATGAGCCAAGTTAATCTTTACCTTCTGATTAATAAAATAGATCAGAAACTGCTGATCTATATTTATATAATCAGGAGAGCTTGTTGGCTTCCTGTGATTAAAGCACCCCAGAATAATCTTCGCCCATATTCTGTCCTGATCCTTTAAGTCTCTGATTTTGCTGCTGGGAATACCATGGGTGAAAATCTGCCTTGCAATGACAGCAACATCAGAGCATCTTTCAGCCATGTCGATACAGCGGATACCACCACCACTGTATCCAATCAATCTTGCTATGTGATCCTCAGTGATCACAATCTTCTTTCCCATTATGTAGAAGGTAACTTGATGTGTTGATGAGTACGCATGAATCCAGAACTCCTTGACCAAGACTGGGAATGTTGGTCCAACCAACCTATCAAAATATCTCTCCCATCCCTGTGCCCTAACTTCTTCTGTCAAATCGAGTCCATTTTCTTTCAGACTGGAGAAGTCAACAATTAGTTCAGACAGCACTTCCAAATTCTTCACTGGTGTAAGGAGTGTTCTGAAGGGAACTTGGTATTGTTCAGAAGAAGCCTCCTTCTGAGAACCTGCAGAAACATTGCTGGAGGTTGACATGTTCACACTTAGGGTTTTCTGAGAAAAACATGAAAAATGGGTTTCTTTTGAGAGAGATGAACACACAAGGAAAATGCAGAAAATATTTGTAAGATTGTAAGAAACGGTAAAGGATTAATGAATGATGTTTAATGTGCTTAAATAGATTTCAAAATAATTTTTGAAAGTGTAAACGGTTTCAAGAAAGAGAAATAATTCATGATTACTTTTTAAAACATGATTACGTGCATTTAATGCTTGCTGGTTTTGGGGGATTTGAGAAAGATACTTGAAACGGTTACCAGACATGTGTCTCAATGCACCCAATCAGCGTTTTGCCTTCTCAGAAGCGTGCACGCGTTCTGCTTCAGAGATTTGCTGATGATTGGATGACACTTGTTTGATTTAGTGAGCAGCACGTCTATCCTTTAGCTGAAACGCTCAGATCTTTAAGAATAGCATCTGATACAATCTGCATGTCTATCTTTCTGAAAAGAGATTGATCAGAAGTTCACAGTAAACAGGAAACACATTCTAAAGGATAATATATAGAATTAAAACATTTTCACTCTGGGCAGATTTTCATGCTGAGATGTTTCAGAATGAAATTGAACCTATCTTCAGAAAGGGGTTTAGTGAAGATATCAGCCCATTGATGGTCTGTATCAATAAATTTTAAGTTCAAAATTCCTTTCTGAATATAGTCCCTGATGAAGTGATGTTTTATTTCTATATGCTTAGCCCTAGAATGCGAAATAGGATTTTTACTTAAGCAAATAGCAGAAGTATTGTCACAGAGTATAGGGATGTTACTCTCAAAAATCTGGAAGTCTTCCAGCTGACTTTTCATCCAGAGCATTTGTGTGCTACATCCTGCTGCTGCTATGTACTCAGCTTCTGCTGTTGATAGCGCAATTGTGGATTGCCTTTTGCTGGACCAAGAGATCAGATTTTCTCCTAGAAACTGGCAGCTTCCAGAAGTACTTTTACGCTCTACTCTGTCTCCAGCAAAGTCAGCATCGCAGTAGCCTACTAAGCTGTAATCACTAGATTTTCTATAAAATAAACCCAGATTAGTAGTACCTTTCAGATACTTGAAAATTCGCTTAACAGCTGTTAAGTGAGATTCTCTAGGATCTGATTGGAATCTAGCACAAATACATACGCTGAATAAGATATCAGGTCTTGAAGTTGTCAGATAAAGGAGAGAACCAATCATACCTCTGTAGACCTTCTGTTGTACCTTTTTGCTTACCTCTTCTCTTTCCAGAATGCACGTGGGATGCATTGGAATCTTTGATGGCTTACATTCTGAGAGGTCATATTTCGTCAGAAGATCTCTGACATATTTGCTCTGATGAATGTAAGTTCCCTCTGGAGTTTGATTGATCTGAATTCCTAGAAAGAATTTCAGTTCTCCCATGAGGCTCATCTCAAATTCTGCCTGCATACACTTAGCAAATTTTCTTCCAAGAGAAGGATTAGTAGATCCAAAAATAATATCATCAACATAAATTTAACAGACTAAGATGTCATTCTTAACTGACTTACAGAATAAGGTAGTGTCCACCTTCCCTCTGGTGAATTCATTTTCTAACAGAAAGTTACTTAGTCTTTCATACCAAGCTCTGGGAGCTTGTTTCAGACCATATAGTGACTTCTTTAGTTTAAAAACATGTTCTGGATGTTTTGTATTTTCAAAACCACGGGGTTGGTGCACATAAACCTCTTCTTCTATATAACAATTTAAGAATGCACTCTTGACATCCATCTGATACAGAGTGATGCCTCTATTAACAGCAAATGAAATTAAAAGTCTGATAGATTCTAACCTGGCGACTGGAGAAAAGGTTTCTGTATAGTCTATTCCCTCTTGCTGACTATAACCTTGTGCTACCAGTCGTGCTTTGTTTCTGATAACTTCACCTTGTTCATTTAGCTTGTTTCTGAACACCCATCTTGTTCCAATGACGTTGAATCCTTTTGGTCTGGGAACAAGATCCCATACGTCATTTCTGGTGAATTGATTCAGCTCTTCTTGCATTGCTAGAATCCAGTCGTTGTCCAGAAGTGCTTCATTAATAGAATAAGGTTCAATCAGAGACACAAGTCCCATGAGGGATTCTTCAGAGTTTCTGAAGCTTGCTCTTGTTCTGATTGGATCTTCCTTTCTTCCTAAGATAGTTTCTTCTGGGTGATCCAAGTTGCTTCTGGGTAGTCTCTTCTGAGGTTGATCAGCAGCTGTAGTAGGATTGCTAGCAGTGCTCCTTTCAGATGTTGAAGGAGTGTCTTTGTTGAGAGCTTCTGATGACTTATCTTCAGAACCTGTAAATTCAACTTCCATACCTGTAAAAACTTTATTCTGCTTTGACTTTTCAGAGTCAAGCTTATCATCAAAACGAACACTGATTGATTCTTCCACAATCTGTGTTTCTGTATTGTATACTCTGTACCCTCTTGAGCGTTCAGAGTATCCTAACATAATACACTTCTGTGCTTTAGAGTCAAACTTGTTCAAATAATTCTTTGTATTTAACATAAAACAAGTACATCCAAATGGATGAAAATATGAAATGTTGGGCTTTCTGTTCTTCCACAATTCATATGGAGTCTTTTCCAGAATAGGTCTTATTGAGATTCTATTCTGAATGTAGCACGCTGTGTTTATTGCCTCTGCCCAGAAGATCTTAGCAACATTTGTCTCATTGATCATGGTTCTGGCCATTTCTTGCAATGTTCTGTTCTTTCGTTCTACAACTCCATTTTGTTGGGGAGTTCTAGGACAAGAGAAATCATGCAGAATGCCTCTGTCATTAAAGAATGACTCAAAATCTTTGTTTTCAAACTCTCCACCATGATCACTTCTGACTTTAACGATTCTAAGATCCCTTTCATTCTGAACTTGGTTACAGAAGGTAACAAACACAGAGTGTGACTCGTCCTTGTGTCTTAAGAACTTTACCCATGTCCATCTCCTATAGTCATCTACGATTACTAACCCATACTTCTTGCCACTGACTGAAGCAGTTTTAACTGGTCCAAATAAGTCAATGTGCAGAAGTTCTAATGGCTTAGAGGTAGAAACAACATTTTTAGATTTGAAAGAAGGTTTTGCAAACTTGCCTTTCTGACATGCTTCACACAGAGCATCTTAATTGAACTTCAAATTAGGAAGTCCTCTGACCAGATTGAGTTTGTTAATCTGAGATATTCTTCTCATACTAACATGCCCCAATCTTCTATGCCAGATCCACTGCTCGTTGTTAACAGACAGAAGACACTTTACATTCTGACTTTTCAGTTCAGAAAGTTTGATTTTATAGATGTTGTTTTTCCTCTTTCCATTAAACAGGATAGTCCCATCTTTCTGACTAACAGCTTTACATGATTTTTGATTAAAGATTATATCATAACCGTTATCACTTAATTGACTTATGGATAGCAGATTATGCATTAATCTATCTACTAGCAGAACATTATTTATAGAGGGAAGATTTCCATTACCTACAGTTCCAGAGCCAATGATCTTTCCCCTCTGATTGCCTCCAAAGCCAACGTGGCCTCCAGGCTTAAGTTCCAGGCTTTGGAACATATGCCTTCTTCCCGTCATGTGTCGCGAGCAGCCAGAGTCCAGGTACCATGACTGGTGTTTCTGATTTGCTGCTAAAGATATCTGCAACATGTATTATTTTATCCTTAGGTACCCAGATTTTCTTGGGTCCTGATTTGTTAGATTTACCAAAACTCTGGTTGAATTTTGGTTTCACGGAATACTTACTGCTAGTGTATTTAATATCATGTGTGTGACCATACACAAAATGTGAGTTCAGAGGAGTGTGTTTAATGGTTAAATCCATGACATTCTTTGGTGTAGGAACCTTACCATGGTATCATATTCCCTTCCTGCCGTTTCTGCTAACTCCATAGATCATTGAAGCCATTTTGCTTCTATCTATGCTTTTAGCAAGGAACTTCTGGAAACTGTGATCATACTCCTTGATAATCTCATCAGCGCTGCTGGGAGTTTTAGAAATTGGTTCCTTCTGAGAGTTTTGTAAAGTATTTTCTAATTTTGAAATTTTATTTCTCAGCTCAGAATTTTCCAATTTAAGACTCTCAGTCTTATCAGAGTCAGATTCAAGATTCCTTTTCAGGTTTCTGAATTTAACTCTAATCTGTTGGTACCTTTCCAGAATTTCATTAAGGCTTTCAGCAAGTTCAGCCTTAGTAAAATTAATTGCAAAGTCGGTAAATACCTCTTCAGTATCTGATTCTGAGTCTGATTCAGAAGCTTCACTATCTTCTGAAATGTTGGCCATGAGAGCTATGTTTGCTCTCTCATCATCTGATTCTGAGTCAGCTTCAGACGAGTCAGATTCATCCCATGTAGCCATGAGACTTTTCTTCTTTTCTCTTCCAAACTTCTTTTTGGGCTTTTCCCTCTTAAGCTTTGGGCAGTCACTCTTGTAGTGTCCTTGCTCATTGCACTCATAGCAGATGATGTCCTTGGTGTTTGGCTTTCTGCTTCCTGAGGAGCCTTCAGATCTTCTGTATCCAGAGGAAGAATCTGTCCTTCTGTATCTGGAAGAAGACTCGTTCTGATCAGATCTTCTTGGATTCCTGAACTTCCTTTGCCTCTGCTTCCACAGTTGGTTCACTCTTCTGGAGAGGATAGAAAGTTTGTCTTCTTCTGATGAGGATCCATCAGATGTTTCTTCAACTACCTGCAAAACTTTAGACTCAGATTTTTTGTTAGATTTTAATGCTAAAGGCTTACCTTGCTTCTGAGGTTCATCAGCTTCTAGCTCTATCTCATGACTTCTGAGGGAGCTGATAAGTTCCTCCAGAGAAATTTTGTTGAGATCTTTTGCTAGCTTCAGAGCTGTAACCATTGGCCTCCACTGCTTTGGTAATCTTCTGATGATCTTCTTGACGTGATCAGCAGTAGAGTATCCTTTGTCCAGAACCTTGAGACCAGCCACCAGAATTTGGAATCTTGAGAACATTGTTTCAATGGATTCACTTTCTTCCATTTTGAATACCTCATACTTCTGAATGAGCGCAAGAGCTTTAGTTTCTTTGACCTGAACGTTGCCCTCATGCGTCATTCTGAGTGAGTCAAACATGTTCTTTGTTGTGTCTCTGTTAGAGATCTTTTCATATTTAGCATACGAGATGGCGCTGAGAAGGATGGTTCTGGCCTTGTGGTGATTTTTGAAGTCACGCTTTTGTTGGTCAGAATTTGCTTTCCTATCAATCTTCTGACCGCTTGCATTCACAGGGTGCTTGTATCCATCTGTCACCATGTCCCACAGATCAGCATCATGTGCCAGAAAGAAGTTTCAATTCTGTCTTTCCAATAATCAAAATTTTCTCCATCAAAGACTGGAGGTTTGCCGCTGAATCTGTCTCTGTCTTCATTGTTGTCATTGCTGGTGTGTTGATAAGTTCCTGCCATTGTGTTTTTCTGACGCTGGATCTTGTACTGACACGGTTAAGTGTTTTAGCTCAGAACCAGGTGCTCTGATGCCAATTGAAGAAGTGAAAAACACAAGAAGGGGGGTTGAATTGTAAAAACTGGAAATCAATTGCAATCAACACGATATTTTTATCCTGGTTCGTTTGATCTCAAACTACTCCAGTCCACCCGTCAAGGTGATTTCGCCTCTCTCCAACGAGGTTTTAATCCACTATATTCAACTGAATATTACAATTTGCTTTAACAACTGCTAAAGCCTTCTTGATGCAAACCACAAACCGGTTTCTCAAAGAATTACTTTCTTACAAAGAATTGAAATCTAGGTGTGTGAATGTTTTCTACAAAACTGTTTATCACAACTGTCATACTACACAATTTAAGCTTATGAGAACTGGATTGTTAAAATAATTGAGTAAGGAATTTGAGATCTTTTAGCAAACTGAGAGTGAGGAAGATGATGAATAGCTTTTAGGAGTGTAGATTGTTGTAGAGCATTAGCCAATTCAATCTTCATTGACTTGTTTATATAGCATTGGAAATAGTGTACGTTGCAGCAATAATTATGTTTCAATGCCAATAACATTCTTTCCTTATTAAGCAGATCTTGTCTGGAATGATGCCGTTGGTAATAAATCATCTTGAATGCATAATACCATTGCCACTTAAGCGTGTTCTGGCTTTGGCTCATTCTGACGCTGCTTAGGTGCTGATGAACTGTTGTCTTTATCAGAGTTCAGAGTGTTAAGCGCAGATCTGTTCATCAAGTTTCAGCATAAGCGCAAGTTGATCTTCTGATTCTGGTATCTGATACAACATCTTCTGATGCTGATGTTGATATCCAATTTTCTGATGCTGATGAGGATGTTCTCATGCTGATACCTATCAGAGTTTCTGTAAAACAGAGTGTAATTTTTAGGTAGCAAATAGTTCTTACAAGCTTCATACAATTAATATATCTTTGCATTTTGTTATCATCAAAACTTAAACTTAGGGTAGTAGATTCAAACTTTGTTCTAACAGAAACTATCCAAATGTACCTTGCACAATCAACACACATGTTAAAAATAACAAGGAAAATCGAAGTATAAAAGTGTAGAATGAAATTTGGAGCAAACAAGGCCAAAGCAAGGCAAAAGAAACGGAAAAAAAGCAATGTTGGCAGTTTGAGTTGACTCAAAGATGGGATGAGTCGACTCAAAAATATGAGTCAACTCAAAGGGTCAGCACGAAACTTCCTGCAAGGGGCCAGAACTGTTTGCGTCGACTCAAAAAGGCTATGCATCGACTCATACCCAGGATTTTCTCAGTTTGCATCGACCGCTGGGTCGGTGTAACACTTCCTGCAGGTGACCAGAACTGTTGTCTTCTTGTTCAATTGAAACTTTGAAGCAACATAACTTTTGCATCGAGTGTCCGTTTCGCGCATGGTTTGAATCGTTGGAAAGCTTGAAAATCATAGAATATCCACGACACGAAATAGAAACCAAAAAAACAAAAATTGTCGTCTGAGTAGAACTGGCTTCCGACCGTGAGATACGAAGTGTAGATGACATCAAGACGGAATTTTGGCCACCAGAACAGGTTCAAAACGATAAAAGGTCTTCGAGTTAGGAATTTTTAGTGTGCCAAAAATGCACTTTCAACACCTTTTCCTTTGTATTTTTCACCATATAACTTCCAAAAGAACTGTGTATTCAGAGACTTTCCTTTGAGAATTAGCTTTTGGTCCGAACACGGAAATTAAATAGAACATCGATACGATTTCAAAACCTCAAGAATCAACCCAAAACACCATTCCAAGCTGGAGATACGAATTTTCAAACTCAGATCAGTCAAAACACTGTTTCCAATTCGCACTATTTTAAATTCACCGAAAACACCCAAATCTTCCACAACTCAAACATGCTTTGAAAAATTATGAGAGATTAATTGTGTTGATCAAATACCTTGATTCCATGCAAATTTATTTGATTCATGATGCATGATGTGTTAAATGACCTAATTGAGGGTATGCAGATGGAATGGGAAGCGCAAAATGCATAAACCAGATAAAAGTGAAAGGGTAGGACAAATTTGGGGTATTACAACCAAGACCCGACGAAGGACCTAAAACAGGGGCATGTTGGACACTCATGTTTGACGGTGCTTCAAATGCACTAGGGCACATTATTGGGGCAGTTTTGACTTCTTCGAAGAATATTCACAAACCTTATATTGCAAAGTTATGTTTTGACTGCACCAACAATATCGCTGAATACGAATCTTGTATCTTGGGTCTAGAAGCTGCTATGAACCTAAGAATTAAACATCTCGAAGTGTTTGGAGACTCACCATTAGTTATATACCAAGTCAATGGTGAATGGGACACTAAACAACCCAGATTAATTCCATATCGGGATCATGTTTTGAAGCTAGCTACAGAATTTACCGAGATTACATTCAATCATATTCCGCGAGAAGAAAATAAAATGGCGGACACCTTGGCAACTTTATCAACCATGTTCAAAGTAACTTGGCCAAATCACTAACCACACATTATAATTAGACATTTTGAAGAACCAACACATTGCCTTTCTATTGAAGAAGGACCGAATAACAAGCCTTGGTTCTATGATATTAAGAGGTATCTTGAGAAACAAGAATATCCAGAAAATGCCTCCATGATTGACAAGCAAACTCTATGAAAGCTGGCTTCAAAGTTCTTTCTAAATGGTGATGTGTTATACAAAATAAACTATGATATGGTATTACTCAGGTGCGTGGAGAAACATGAAGCAGACAGACTTATGAGCAAAATTCACGAAGGAACTTTTGGAACTCATACAAATGGACATGCCATAGTCATAAAGATCTTGCGATCAGGTTATTATTGGTTGACGATGGAAGCTAATTGCTACCATTATACAAAGATATGTCACAAATGCCAAATATACGCCGACAAATGCATGTGCTACCGAATCCTTTGAATTTCCTAAGTTCTCCTTGGCCATTTTTGATGTGGGAGATTGATATTATAGGAATGATCGAGCCAAAATCCTCTAACGGACACGATTTCATACTAGTTGCCATCGGTTACTTCACCAAATAGGTGGAAACTGCATCCTACGCAAATGTGACACGACAAGTGGTTACTCGGTTCATCAAGCAGAATCTTATATGTAGATATGGGGTTCCTAGCATAATTATTACAAACAACAGGTCCAATTTGAAAACAAAATGATGAAGGTATTATGCGATAACTTCAAGATCGAGCATCATAATTCCTCACCATATCGACCGAAGATGAACGGGGCCGTTGAAGCTGCCAATAAGAATATCAAAAAAATCATTTAGAAAATGGTGAATACATACAAAGGTTGGCATGAGATTCTCCCCTTCACTTTACATGGGTACTTCCATACTTACATCAGCCGGTGCAACTCCTTTCTCTCTGGTATATGACATGGAGGCTATACTCCTGTTTGAAGTAGATATTCCATCATTTCGAGTCCTAATGGAAACAAAGCTTAAAGAAGCAGAGTGGGTTGATACGCGACTTGATCAGCTTAACCTCATTGAAGAAAAGCGCTTGACAGCTTTGTGCCATAGCCAGTTGTACCAAAAGCGGATGAACAAAGCATTCAACAAGAAGGTTTTCCCTCAAGTGTTTAAAGAAGGAGATTTAGTGTTCAAAAAGATTCTACTACCTCGCCTTGATTCACGTGGTAAATGGACACCTAACTACGAAGGTCCGTACGTGGTAAAAACACTATTCTCGGGTGGTGGTCTTATCCTCACAACAATGGACAGGGAAGAACTACCACATCTGGAAAATTCAGACGCATGCAAAAAATACTATGTATAAAAGCTTGATAAGTTCAAACCCTAAATAGGAGACTAGGAAAAAAGGAGATTCGTAGTGGATTGAAAATCCTAAAGGTCGATCCAGGCAAAAATTAGGGACATACACACAAAAATTTATTCCGGTGGATTGAAAACCTAAAAGGGAGATCCAGGAAAAAGCTAGGGATCTTATTCAAAAATAAAGAACAAATAGATTGCGATCTAAAGAACCACGGCTACAACCACGAAGGAGAGAGATTGATCTAAATCTTTTGACTCGGAAGCAAAGGAGATCGGAGCTATCAAAAGGACATTGGAGAAACAATAGTAGAAATTATCATTTTCATTTTCCATTTTCAGTTTTAAAAACTTTCTGTAATTACCTCTTTCAAGGAATTACATCTTGTATTCTTGCCCATTCAAAAGCATATTTATCAATAAAATATTTACTTTCTCAATTTTCAATTGTGCTTTTTTTTCTTCTTTTTCAGACATGTTTGTAAATACCACGATTATTTCTTGTGAATACTGCGTTGAAATCATTTTGTGGATTTGACAAATAAAAGCATTTGATATGACATAAAAAAACATTTTGGTTAGAAAAACATCGAAAGAAAATCTACGCCTACGTCCACGCCTGCAACTATAGCCACATTCATGCTTATGTCTACGACTACGCTTACGCCTACGATACAAATATCATAATCTTGCTAACACTTATTCAACTTATTAAAATCAATTCAAAATACAACGACAATGCAACATACAACATTGAAGAGTTGGTAACACAAGACCAATGGTTTAAAACGAGGGAACAAGAAAAACATTTACAACAAACATTTGGGGCATACACAAACATTTGGTGCATATATGAATATTTGGGGCATATATAAAATATTGGTGCATATACATTTTGGGTATTGTTGTACCCCAAAAGTTTCCCTCTCACTTATCAAAGATTTCCTCACAAGATCTCTTGAACTCAAGACTGCATTAGGGTTTGACTAGCTCAAGACAACTCCTCATGCACTGATAACCAAAATTAGGGTTTGAGTTTGAACAAGTATTTTTGGACTATAAATGCTTCATATGACTTAAAAGGACAATTATGCACCCCCAAGATTACTCATGTCAAGTTTCAAGCCTTGAACCACATTTTGGATCAGTCAATTGGACAGTTGACCTAAAAATCAGCTGTATTGGGAAAAAAGTCAACCATGGCCAATTTACAGTCAAAATTCATAATTTTTTATCCACATCAACATCTTAGACTCATATGTATCATTTGATCAAGTTTGGACAACAATTCCTCAAGAAATTTGAACAAATCATCAAAAGGGCAAAATGGTCAAAATTAGGGTTTTGGCTTAGAAAGGGCAATTTCTGATTTTTGACCTAGCAAATGGTCAATTGGTTTAAAGAATGATTTCAATATTTCAATTGCATCATCTTGACCCAATAACATGATTCAAAACATTACAAATCCATTGGATTGGCAGATGAATTTTGCAGTCAACTGATCAAAAGTCAATTGTATACTGAAAAGTCAAACTTTGAGTTTTTGGTCAAAATCAAGTGCCAAAGATCATAATTCACCAAAGCATGTCAAAATGAGAAAAAATTTCATCAAGAAATCAAGGGTTTAAGTTTTTGTTTTGAAAAGTTGAAAATTTTAACTTAGAAAATTTTCTAAGTATAGAAAATTTCATATTTTTTCTCAACTTTGAGCCAAATTATCACCATGATGCAAGATGATTCAAAGGAAACTTCCAACATAAAAGTTGTAGATATCATATACAACTTTGCTTCAGACAATTTCTCCTAAAAATTCTTGGATCTCAAGATATAATTTTGTGAATACATGCTCATGAACTAAAATAACTTAGTGAAATTTTGCCCTAGTTAGCCAGTTTTTTGACCTAACTTCATGGACATTTTTCAAATAGTTCCAAAGAGAATTTCCAAAAGCATTTCAAATATGGTTTGTAGAGCATATTTCAAGCTTTCCAAAATGTCCAAGAACTTTTTGAGATCATTCTTGAGTAGTGAGAATCAAAGAGATGAAGTTGGTGATTTATCACTTTGATTTCAAGCCATTTCATGAAGAACAAAATTCAAATCCTCAAGCATGCTGAACAAATCTTACTTTGCAGGCTCCTAACTTGACTTTCACTCCATAATTAAATGTTTTCACAGTTGTTGGAAGCTTTTAGCCAAGCATTGAATTCATTGTATAAGAACAATTCCATTTTTGGCACAAAGGTGTCATTTCTATTTTAATAAAGCACAACTTTTGCAATTTTCCACTCCTTGAGCCTTGCACTTGTTTTCTCTGCACACAAGCAAAGTCAAAACCAAAAGCAACTTTCCTGAAACCTCTACCAAACCAGACCATGCTTGTACAACACTTAGGGACTTGTCTCCTCACTTTTCTTCAAAAGCAAGTAATAGAGCCAAAAGGCTATAACTCTGAAATCTTGAGAAAGCTTGATGTCCATACTTATACACAAGTATATTGCAACCTAACAAATGAAGGCTAAGACCCAGAAACACTGCCAAACACTTTGCCATTGAAAATATGCCATAGCTTAACAGTTCTGAACCTTACTCAGCCATCTCCAAATCCACTCATGCGTTTTGAGTTTTAACCACTTAAACACTTAATATACATCACACCTAAGTGATCCAGACCCCCTGTTCCCTCACTGTAACTCCTCCTCCTCCATCCACCATTTTCAAATATCAAGCTTGCAGGTTGACTTGAGTAGAGAGATTCAAGGGGTTTCAAGACAAAGTAAGGATTGGAATATACTCAGGGAGGTCCAGGCAAGCTAAACAGATCCTCAGGCCTTCTCAAAACTTGCTCAAACTCCATTCACGACCCTAGCTGAAAGAGGTAAAAACTTAAACTTCTATCTCTTCATACAAGCATCCTTTGGTCCTGATTTGTGAAAACAAAATGTAGATATCCTTGCACTAAAGCTAACCATGTTCATAGATTTAATTTATATTAACTGTGCATAGAGAATTTTGGATTTGAAATTTCTGTAAAAATTAGATTTCAAATTAGGAAAAGTAAAATTAGCTTTGATCTTTGATTGTTAGTTTACATAAATTATATGGTTGAACTCGTGGGAAGAAACCCCATAATTTTCATGTTTGGACTTTCCATTTTCATGGAGAAATGAGAGAGATGCAGGTGGTCCGGCCATGACTCAAGGTTGAAGATGAAGTTGCCTTCAGGGGGAGTTTTCTAATATATATTTATTTTTGTGTTTGTATAAACGGATGTACAGCCATCCCAGTTGTAAGGTAGCGCGCAAAAATGCCAATTTTTCTCACATTTTTGCCATTTTTTGTCCCTTTGCAACGTGGGCCTCTAAACTTTGGGCCTTGTGTTTTTTCTAACATTCACCGCTTGTTTGTTTGCAGCACCCCTGGCCCAATATATTTTTAATATTCATTTTATTTTCATTTTTTATTTCATTAAATATATTCTCCTTAATATTAAAAATCATAAAAAATATAAAAATGATAGATTTTATATTTTAGCTTATTTTATTTTATTTTTCTCACAAAAAATAATTTATTTAGTTATTTATTATCTATTTTATTAAATAAACTTGTAAATTAAATTATAACTAGTTTAATATTTATTTTTTTCTTTATATCCATTAAATATTTATTTTAATATAAAAGGACCAAAATACCTCATAATGCCATGTATTATTTTCAAGACCGAAAAATACAAAAATACTTACTTTTTCTTAAAGAAATTTATTTTCTTTTAATCAAATAGAATTAGAGTTTATTAAAAAAATATTTTCTAAAAAATAATTTCTTTTCTTAATTGATTTAAGTTAATCTTGCTTTATTTATTAGGTTTAGGTTAAAACTTTTCTTCACATAAAAAAAATCAAACAAAATCTTCTTTGCATTTACATACCTTTGCATATTTAATTCATTTTTGTATATTATTTATTCCAATATTTGTACATATTCAATTTGGTTGTAATAGCTTAATTAGGTTTATATTATTACAAATCCCCATTCATAAATTGTATACCCCCCTCCCATAAATTTTGTAACAGCGTAGGACATTTAAATTTCACAATTTATCGCTTTTATATAACATGTTAGTAATTAGGGTTTGTATGGAAAGATAAAATCAATCAAATAGAAAACCCTAATCCAAGACAAAATCAAACATCAAAATGACACCATTTACAGAAAACACCCCTAGGGTTATCCCACTTGGTTGCCTTATACAAAATGGTCATATTACGCATGTAAAGTGTCTTAGCAAAAACAAATAAATACAAGATCATAGTCCCTCGATGATGCTATTCAAAGTTGCCTTACAAAATGATCTTAGTCCCTCAAAAAATGCTAAGATAATTTGCAAGATTGCTAATCATGGCTATACGATGACCCACGCGCGTCCCGTTAACATCCAAAGATAGGATTGCTTACCAAATCAATGGTAGGACAACAATATCAAAGGAAAAGAAAATGAACAAGAAAGACATTTGAGTAGGTAGATTATTTTTAGTTACTTGCTCCAATTCAAAGCAAATATCCTTGCTATTTTCAAAACAAACACACACACACATTTCCAAATATCTTACAAAATTGAAAACATTTTCAAAAAGATCAACATCTTTGTATACATTCTCACAAATAAGAATCATTACAAAGATTGCCTAAACAATGGCCTGTTTTACAAAATACTTTCAAAACCACACAAAGCACAATTTCAAACAAAATCAAGTGATCTAGCAAGTAACTAAGAGTCCATGGAAAACCATGGATGAAAGGGGTGCTAATACCTTCCCTTTTCATAATCTACCCCCCGAACTCAAGAAACAATCTCAAAGGTCTTTCATGTGCTTTTTCACCTTTCCTTTTGGATAAAAGAAAAGTCAGTGGTGACTCTTGCTAACCGTAACACTTGCGATAAAACGCAAAACCTTCAAGTCAGTTCTCCCATGGCATCACAGAACTGGCGACTCTGCTGGGGAAAATTCTAAAAGTGGGATTACCTTAGGGATAGATCAAATTTACTTGTTTACATTGTTTGACTTATGTGCTTTACATTATAGTTCTTTGTTTGGGTTTGAATCCTTTACCCGAATTTGGGATACATTATAGGTGAGTAGCAATACATTGTGGAAACTGTGCGGGGTATACCATTCTGACACATGTTTTGGTGGATACTGGCTCATCTCTGAATGTATTACCCAAAAAGGCTCTTGATATACTTGACTGTGAGGGGTTGACTTTGAAGCCAAGCAACATAGTGGTAAGGGCTTTTGACGGTTTGAAGAGGATGGTACATGGGGAGGTGGACATTCCCATAAAGGTGGGAACCCAAACTTTCGATTCGAATTTTTAAGTGATGGACATCCGCCCTTCATACTCCTGCCTGCTAGGCCGACCATGGATCCATAATGCTGGCGCTGTTACCTCTACACTGCACCAGATGCTGAAGTATCCAGTTCAAGGGAAGATTATCACCATCCATGGAGAGGAAGAATATATGATCATCCATCTCAATTCCTTCAGATATGTGGAATTGGACGGCGAATTCATTGAAACTCCATTTCAACACATTGAAGAGGTCCCTCAAGAGGTGGCAGTGACCAAGGCTGCTCCCAAGATTACAAGGCCTCCACTCCGGATGTCGTAACTGAAAGATGCTAAAGCAGTGGTGGAAGAAGGTGGGTGCACTATTTGGGGACAACTCCCAGATATCCCATATAAGTCTGACAAGTTTGGCCTATGTTTCACTTCAAGTGCTTAAAAGGCTGAACACCGTGCCCGTGCTAGAGGGCCACCCTTGAAGATCAGCAACTGTGAAGTCAACACAGTGGAAGATGGTGAAGATGATTACAACCTGGAGGAATGGATCTTCCCGACTGTCAATGGAGGGCTCAGCAATTGGGAGGCTAGAGACTTCATCCCGATCACTTTCATCCCTAGGTAATTTATCTTTACATTTTGTTGGATTTGTAATATTCAAAACAATTCGCACTCTTAAAACCTTGTGTCTTACCCGAGGCACAATGGTCCATTTGTAAGGGTTTTTATCTCATTTTTCATATGACATGAATCATGGACGTTTTCTCATTCAAACTTTTGTGCTCATTGTTTTTATTTTACATTTTACTTTCTTTCAAAGATAGCTATACCCTTACACACACCCACACTCATAATGCAGGTATACATCCATTCGAGATCCCATGGGTAACGATACTGCTATGGCCTTTTGTGACTCTGAGAATCTAATCTACCAAGCCGAAGATGAAGGTGAGGAAGATTGTGAAGTACCAGGGGAACTTTCCAGACTACTACAACAAGAAGAGAGAACCATTGAACCTCACGAGGAACCCGTGGATACGATCAACCTAGGTACCAAAGAAGATAAAAAAGAGGTCAAGATGGGTGCCAATCTGGAACCCAATGTCAAGAAGCGTCTTATTCAGTTGTTGCATGATTATGACGAAGTCTTTTCCTGGTCGTATGAAGACATGCCAGGACTTGATGAAGACATTGTGGTACATCGTCTGCCTACAAGAGAAGATTGTCCGTCAGTAAAGAAAAAGGTTCGCCGCATGAGGCCTGATATGTCAGAAAAAATTAAAGTAGAGGTCATGAAGCAATTCAACGCTGGATTCTTGGCTGTCACCTCTTACCCCCAATGGGTTGCCAATGTTGTTCCTGTTCCCAAAAAGGACGGAAAAGTGTGAATGTGTGTGGACTACAGAGACCTGAATAGGGTGAGCCCTAAGGATGATTTTCCACTCCCCCACATCGATATCCTAGTTGACAATACGGCACAACACAAAGTGTTCTCCTTCATGGAAGGATTCCCAGGTTACAACCAAATCAAAATGGCGCCTGAGGACATGGAGAAAACAACGTTTGTCACTCAGTGGGGCACATTCTACTACAAGGTAATGCCATTCAGACTAAAGAACGCTGGGGCAACCTATCAGCGTGCCATGGTAGCTTTATTTCACGACATGATACATCATGAAATAGAATTCTATGTGGACAATATGATAGCCAGATCACAAACAGAAGAAGAGCACCTTGATCACTTATAAGAGCTATTTGAGAGACTGAAGAAGTACAAACTGAGGTTGAACCCAAACTAGTGCACATTCGGGGTACGATCTGGTAAGCTCCTAGGCTTTATCGTCAGTAACAAAGGTATCGAGGTCGATCCTGCCAAAGTTAAAGCAATACAAGAGATGCCTGCTCCCCGCACTGAGAAGGAAGTCAGAGGATTCTTGGGACGTTTGAACTATATCGCCAGATTGATCTCTCATCTGACAGCTACTTGTGAACCAATCTTCAAACTATTGAAGAAAGATCAAGTATTCAAATGAAATGATGAATGCCAAGTTGCTTTTGACAAAATCAAAGAATACTTACAAGAGCCTCCTGTGTTGATGCCACCAGTCGAGGGAAGACCGTTGATTATGTATCTGACTGTTTTAGAAAACTCAATGGGGTGTGTATTGGGCAGCATGACGAGTCTGACTGAAAAGAGCATGCTATTTACTATCTGAGCAAAAAGTTTTCCGATTGTGAAACCAGATATTCACTGCTCGAGAAAACTTGTTGCACTCTAGCATGGGTTGCTCGCCGGATAAGACAGTATATGCTGACTTATACTACCTTGTTGATATCTAAAATGGATCCGATAAAGTACATCTTCGAGAAGCCTGCTCTTTCTGGGAGAATAGCGAGATGGCAGATGATCCTGACAGAATATGACATACAATATACTACCCAGAAAGCTATAAAGGGCAATGTATTAGCCAGTCACCTTGCTCACTAAGCTGTAGAAGACTACCTGTCCATGAAGTTTGAATTCCCGGATGAAGACATCATGACATTAGAGTACTGTGAAGAATTCAGGCCATATGACGGACCTGAACAAGGATCCCGATGGACACTGTTCTTTGATGGAGCCTCCAATTCACTTAGCAATGGTATTGGTGTTGTACTCATATCTTCAGAAGGGTGTCATACTCCCTTTACCGCCAGACTTTGCTTCTATTGTACAAACAACATGGCAGAATATGAAGCATGAATGTTTGGTCTTAGAGCTGCCATAGACCTAGGGATCAAATCCTTGGATGTATTCGGAGATTCAGCTTTAGTTTTCAGCCATATCAAAGGGGAATGGGACACCAAACACCCTAACCTTATTCCTTACAAAGAACATGTTTTGACATTGTTACCAAATTTTAAGAAGATTACCTTCAAGCATTTCCCGCGAGAAGAAAATCGGCTAGCAGACACACTAGCCACAATGTCATCTATGTTTAAACTTAATTGGGATAACGAGGCTCCCCATATCACCATTGAACAAATGGATGAACCAACACACTGTCACGAGATTAATACTGAAGAAGTAGTGGACCAGCCTTGGTTTCACGAAGTCAAAAGGTATCTTGAGGCTCAAGAATATCCAGAAGGAGCTTCAGTCAATGATAATAAGTTCTTAAGGAGATTCTCTGCTAAACTCTTCCTTAGTAATGGCATCCTGTACAAACGCAATCATGACTTCGTGTTGCTTTGGTGCGTAGATAAAGTTGAAGCTAAAAGGATCATGGCTGAATTGCATGAAGGAACTTTTAGTAACCATTCCAACGGGCATACGATGGCAAAGAAAATCCTACGGGCAAGCTATTACTGGTCTACCATGGAAGCAGATTGTTATCAACACTCTCGAACCTGCCATAAATTCCATATTTATGCAGATAAGGTGCACGTACCTCCGGTTCCTCTGAATGTCTTGACAGCTCCTTGGCCCTTTGCTATGTGGGGAATAGACATGATTGGGGAAATCAAGCCGACGGCCTCCAATGGACACTGCTTCATCCTAGTGGTCATTGACTATTTTACAAAGTGGGCAAAGGCAGCTTCCTTTGCTTCCGTCACCAAGAACATTGTTGCCCGTTTCATCAAGCAAAATCTCATTTTCCAATACGGTATTCCAGAAAGGATCATCACTGACAATGGAACAAATATCAATAACACTATGATCACCGTATTGTGCGAGCAATTCAAGATTCAGCATCACAATTCTTCCCCTTATCGGCCAAAGATGAATGGTGTTGTCGAAGCTGCAAATAAAAACATTAAAAAGATCATACAAAAAATGATAGTCACGTACAAAGACTGGCATGAGATGTTACCATTCGCTCTCCACGGGTATCGTACCACAACTCGCACATCAACCGGGGCAACACCCTGTTATTTGGTTTATGGCATGGAGGTTGTCTTGCCTATTGAGGATCAGATCCCCTCTCTGAGGATTATGAAGGATGCAGGGTTGAACGAAGACGATTGGATCCAGACTCGACTTGATCAACTGAATTTGATTGATGAAAAGAGACTTTCTGCTGTTTGCCATGGTCAAATGTATCAAAAACAAATGATCAAGGCTTTTAACAAGAAAGTCAGGCGCCAAGTGTATCAAGTTGGGGATCTAGTGATCAAACGCATCATATTGCCACAAAGTGATCCCAGGGGCAAATGGACTCCTACCTATGAAGGACCATTTGTAATCAAAAACATTTTCTCTGGCGGGGCAATAATCTTGACTACCATGGATGGAGACGACCTGCCACACCCTGCGAACGTGGACATAGTCAAAAGATACTACGCGTAAGAGTCCCGCTAGGTTGACATACCTAGGCAAAACAAGGGCATCCCGGCGAACCAAAAAGGTTTGGGAAAAAGTTAGGGATAAAACAAAAAAATCTGTACACCCGGCAAGTTGAAAACCCGAAAGGGCGACTTGGGCAAAAAAGGGTTTCCTGGTGGACTGAAAACCTGAAAGGGCGGTCCAGGAAAAAGTTAGGGAATTAAGGCATACGACTATGTCCCGTCGGATCACTTTACAAATAACCTTTGGCTTCCACTGACAAGCTCAAAGGTTCTAATTAATTCAGTCATCTTCGGACGAGGCAACAAATAGACAAGACGCTCGGAGAAACAAAGGTTATAGCATAATGGAAACTCCATGAGATTTTTGTACACATAGCTATCTTTGCTTTGTATCAAATTTTTTACTTTTTTTTACGACAGCATTCTCTTACTAGAATGTTTGTCTCCTTGTACAAAAAATACTTATTTAAATTCAATACAAAATATTCCTTTGAAAGTGCAAAAACTATTTGTCTTTTCTTTACGCTTGTTTTGTTTACTAAAACATCCAATGATTCATTGTTGAACATATGCATTTGAACATAATTACTGTTTACAAATAAACGAAATGAAAAGAAGAAATTACTGATAGGTTGAAAGGATAGGGAAATGTCTCTAGGCTATTCCATAAGTAAACCCCTGCAGTACGTCAATTAAATCCCCAGCAGAACAAAATTTCAAATTATTGATCCCTAGTAGAGGTCGTCAAATTTCTCGGGATTCCCCATTAAGATTTTACAAGAAGCACATGGAATTTCTCTTACAACAGAGTTTATTTCTCTCGGTAGAAATTCAGTAATGCTTCGACTTCAAAGTATGAAGACTTACATATCCTCAGCAGCAATCAGGGATTTATTTTCCCCAATCTAACTACGATACAGCAAATCAGCTCACATACGCATACATTGCATCCTTATATCATAAACATTGATAAAGCAAATGCATCACATCATACATTTCATGCAACATAACTTGGCATTTTAGCTAACATTTTACTATTTTCAGGATAAGATTAACAGCTACCATTAACAATGTTCGATCTTCAGATACAGTTCAGATACGCTCCATACACGGATGCCATCCTAATACTCATTCAGATTTCAACTTTCAGATATAGTTCAGATACGCTCCATACACGGATGCCATCCTAATACTCATTCAGATTTCAACTTTTAGATACGCTCCAGACACGGACGACATCCTGATACTCATTCATATTTCAACTTTCAGATACAGTTCAGATATGCTCCATACACGGATGCCATCCTGATACTCATTCAGATTTCAACTTTCAGATACGCTCCAGACACGGATGCTATTCTGATACTCATTCAAAGTCAACTCTCAGATACAGTTCAGATACGCTCCAGACACGGATGCCATCCTGATACTCATTCAGATTTCAACTTTCAGATACAGTTCAGATACGCTCCAAACACGGACTCCATTCTGATACTCATTCAGATTCAACTTTCAGAAACAGTACAGATACGCCCCAGACACGGATGCTATTCTGATACTCATTCTTTCAGCTTACAAATTACAATTCAACAATCACCTTTGATGGCATCTTTAATCCCATCTCCTACAACTTTCTATCACCTCTCTAAATGGCATTTATAAGCCCATTCCTTCTATCATCACATCATCGAGTGCAAATTTATAGGCACTCTAGTGTCCAATCATCTTCCACCTTTGAGTCATGAATGGCAAAACTCGCCAGTCTAACTCTTCAGGTTTAAGAAGATTGAACAGGGGCAGCTGTTGTACCCCAAAATTTTCCCTCTCACTTATCAAATATTTCCTCACAATATCTCTTGAACTCAAGAATGCATTAGGGTTTGACTAGCTCAAGACAACTCCTCATGCACTGATAACCAAAATTAGGGTTTGAGTTTGAACAAGTATTTTTGGACTATCAATGCTTCATATGACTTACAAGGACAATTATGGACCCCCAAGGTTACTCATGTCAAGTTTCAAGCCTTGAATCACATTTTGGATCAGTCAATTGGATAGTTGACCTAAAAATCAGCTGTATTGGGAAAAAAGTCAACCATGGCCAATTTACAGTCAAATTTAATAATTTTTTATCCACATCAACATCTTAGACTCATGTATCATTTGATCAAGTATGGACCACAATTCCTCAAGAAATTTGATCAAATCATCAAAAGGGCAAAATGGTCAAAATTAGGGTTTTGGCTGAGAAAGGGCAATTTCTGATTTTTGACCTAGCAAATGGTCAATTGGTTTAAAGCATGAATTCAAGAGTTAAATTGCATCATCTTGACCCAATAACATGATTTAAAGCATTACAAATCCATAGGATTGACAGATAAATTTTGCAGTCAACTGATCAAAAGTCAACTGTATACTGAAAAGTCAAACTTTGACTTTTTGGTCAAAATCAAGTGCCAAAGATCATAATTCACCAAAGCGTGTCAAAATGAGAAAATTGTTAATCAATAAATCAAGGGTTTAAGATTTTGTTTTGAAAATTTGAAAATTTTAACCTAGAAAATTTTCTAAGTATAGAAAATTTCTTATTTTTTTCTCAACTTTGAGCCAAATTATCACCATGATGCAAGATGATTCAAAGGAAACTTCCAACATGAAAGTTGTAGATCTCCATGAAATCTACAACTTTGATTTACAAAATTTCTCCTAAAAATGCTTGGATCTCAAGATATAATTTTGTGAATACATGCTCATGAACTAAAATAACTTAGTGAAATTATGCCCTAGTTAGGCAGTTTTTTGACCTAACTTCATGGCAATTTTTCACATAGTTCCAAAGGGAATTTCCAAAATAATTTCAAATATGGGTTGTATATTACATTGCAAGCTTTCCAAAATATCAAATAACTCCTTGAGATCATTCCTGATTAGGGAGAATCGAAGAGATGAAGTTGGTGATTTATCACTTTGATTGCAAGCCATTTCATGAAGAACAGAATTCAAATCCTCAAGCATGTTGAACAAATCTTACTTTGCAGGCTCCTAAATTGACTTTCACTCCATGATTAAATGTTTTCACAGTTGTTGGAAGCTTTTAGCCAAGCATTGAATGCATTGTACAAGAACAATTCCATTTTTGGCACAAAGGTTCCATTTCCATTCTGATAAAGCACAACTTTTGCAATTTTCTACTCCTTGAGCCTTGCACTTGTTTTCTCTGCACACAAGCAAAGCCAAAACCAAAAGCAACTTGCCTGAAACCTATACCAAACCATACCATGCTTGTACAACACTTAGGGACTTGTCTCCTCACTTTTCTTCAAAAGCAAGTAATAGAGCCAAAAGGTTATAACTCAGAAATCTTGAGAAAGCTTGATGTCTAACCTCTTCCATACTTATACACAAGTGTATTGAAACCTAACACATGAAGGCTAAAACTCAGAAACACTGCCAAACACTTTGCCATTGAAAATCTGTCATAGCTTGACAGTTCTGAACCTTACTCAGCCATCTCCAAATCCACTCGTGCGTTTTGAGTTTTAACCACTTAAACACTTAATATACATCACACCTAAGTGATCCAGACCCATGTTCCCTCACTGTAACTCCTCCTCCTCCATCCACCATTTTCAAATATCAAGCTTGCAGGTTAACTTGAGTAGGGAGATTCAAGGGGTTTCAAGACAAAGTAAGGATTGCAATACACTCAGGGAGGTCCAGGCAAGCTAAACAGATCCTCAGGCCTTCTCAAAACTTGCTAAAACTCCATTCACGATCCCAGCTGAAATAGGTAAAAACTCAAACTTCTATCTCTTCATACAAGCATCCTTTGGTCCTGATTTGTGAAAACAAAATGTAGATATCCTTGCACTAAAGCTAACCATGTTCATAGATTTCATTTATATTAACTGTGCATAGAGAATTTTGGATTTGAAATTTCTGTAAAAATTAGGTTTCAAATTAGGGCAAGTAAAATTAGCTTTGATCTTTGATTGTTAGTTTACATAAATTATGTGGTTGAACTCGTGGAAAGAAACCCCATAATTTTCATGTTTGGACTTTCCATTTTCATGGAGAAATGAGAGAGATACAGGTGGTCCGGTCATGGCTCAAGGTTGAAGATGAAGTTGCCTTCAGGGGGCATTTTCTAATATATATTTATTTTTGTGTTTCTATAAATGGATGTACAGTCACCCTAGTGGTAAGGCAGCGCGCAAAAATGCCACAGGTCATGGGTTCGAGCCTTGGCGCCTGCCTTTTGCAATTTTTCTCACATTTTTGCCATTTTTTGTCCCTTTGCAGCGTGGGCCTCTGAACTTTGGGCCTTGTGTTTTTTTCTAACACTCACCTCTTGTTTTCTTGCAGCACCCCTGGCCCAATATATTTTTATTATTCTTTTTATTTTCATTTTTTATTTTATTAAATACATTTTCCTTAATATTAAAAATCATAAAAATTATAAAAATAATAGATTTGTATTTTAGCTTATTTTATTTTATTTTTCTTACAAAAAATATTTTATTTAGTTATATATTATCTATTTTATTAAATAAACTTGTAAATTAAATTATAACTAGTTTAATATTTATTTTTTTCTTTATACCCATTAAATATTTATTTTAATATAAAAGGACCAAAATACCTCATAATGCCATGTATTATTTTCAAGACCAAAAAATACAAAAATACTTACTTTTTTTAAAGAAATTTATTTTCTTTTAATCAAATAGAATTAGGGTTTATTCAAAAATCTTTTCTAAAAAATAATTTATTTTCTTAATTGATTTAAGTTAATCTTGCTTCATTTATTAGGTTTAGGTTAAAACTTTTCTTCACATAAAAAAAAATCAAACAAAATCTTCTTTGCATTTACATACCTTTGCATATTTAATTCATTTTTGTATATTATTTATTCCAATATTTGTACATATTCAATTTGGTTGTAATAGCTTAATTAGGTTTATATTATTTCAAATCCCCATTCATAAATACCTCCCTCCCATAAATGTTGTAATAGCGTAGGACATTTAAATTTCGTAATTTATCGCTTTTATATAACATGTTAGTAATTAGGGTTTGTATGGAAAGATAAAATCAATCAAATAGAAAACCCTAATCCAAGATAAAATCAAACATGAAAATGACACACTTGCACACAAAACAATCCTAGGGTTATCCCACTTGGTTGCCTTATACAAAATGGCCATATTACGCATGTAAAGTGTCTTAGCAAAAACAAACAAATACAAGATCATAGTCCCTCGATGACGCTATTTAAAGTTGCCTTATAAAATGATCTTAGTGTCTCAAAAAAATACTAAGATACTTTGCAACATTGCTAATCATGGCTATACGATGACCCACGCCCGTCCCGTTAACATCCAAATATAGGGTTGCTTACCAAATCAATGGTAGGACAACAATATCAAAGGAAAAGAAAATGAACAAGAAAGACATTTGAGTAGGTAGATTACTTTTAGTTACTTGCTCCATTTCAAAGCAAATATCCTTACTATTTTCAAAACAAACACACACATACATTTCCAAACATCTTACAAAATTGAAAACATTTTCAAAAAGATCAACATCTTTGTATACATTCTCACAAATAAGAATCATTACAAAGATTACCTAAACAATGACCTCTTTTACAAAATACTTTCAAAACCACACAAATCCCAATTTCAAACAAAAGCAAGTGATCTAGCAAGTAACTAAGAGCCCATGGAAAACAATGGATGAAAGGGGTGCTAATACCTTCCCTTTTCATAATCTACCCCCCCCCCCCCCCCGAACTCAAGAAACAATCTCAAAGGTCTTTCCTGTGCTTTTTCACCTTTCCTTTTGGATAAAAGAAAAGTCGGTGGCGACTCTTGCTAACCGCAACACTTGCAATAAAACGCAAAACCTTCAAGTCAGTTCTCCCACCGCATGACAGGTACCATATCATCTTAGGGCATTATGCATGGCATTTCTAGAACATATCTTTTATTAAAACTATGAACTTTCTTAGGGCTCATCATTGGATCATTTAGTCTGCAAAACAAACAAATACCTTGGTTGAGAACAAATACAATCGGTAAAACTCCGATCTTATCTTTGGTCTACCTACCTAAGATTTAATTACCAAAACACTTTTCAAATATCTATCCTCTAAGTTATGGTAGATATGTGAGTTTTTAGGATTATGTTATTTATCCTCTAGGTCGTGATAAGTGCTAAGACCACCCTCATGTCGTTTATCCTCTAGGTCGTGATAAACACACAAACTTTTCAATCATATATACTCTAGGTTGTGGTAGGCGTGCGAATTATCAGATTTTATGTTATTCATTCTCTAGGTTGTAATGAATACACAAGTATATCTCCATGTTGTTTATCCTCTAGGTCGTGATAAACACAAACTTTTCAATTATCAATCCTCTAGGTTGTGGTAGGTATGCACATTCTCATGGTTATATTATTCCTCCTCTAGGTCGTGATGAATATGTAAGCCTATCCCTGTATCATTTATCCTCTAGGTTATGGTAAATGCACAGGCTCATCCTCGTACTGTTTACTCTCTAGGTTGTAGTACATATATGAAATTTGTAATATAATTCATTGCGTCAATCTCCATACGACGATGGATTATCAACTCTTCTTTATTCATCCCCTAGGATGTGATGAATAGGAAAAATATATGTCTTGAGCTTACTATATTTAGTTTCGAAGCGTTAGTAAATCAATTTCCAAATTTGTACTATTAACCTCCTAGGTTATGGTAAAAATGCGAAAAATCTACATTGACGAGTTACCCGCGTTGTCATATCTAAATTATATCAAAACTTTCTATTCAAACTCTGATAGGATGATACATCATCATTTGTGCCCACTTTCTCAACGCTCGTAGGAACGTTGTAAACATATCCTTATAATCTTTTGGTCAAATTTTAGGGTCTTCCATTATTTAATAACCCTATAATTTGAATGTTCGAGGCCTGTGTATTCTCGCACGTTGATCGAAAGATAATTAAATAGGGGCATCTGTCATACATAAAAATTTTCCCATCAATTTCAGTGGTCATTCTATTTATATCTCAATATAATTACTTTATTTCTATATTTAAAAATACTCTTGTTTCAATTAATGTACTTAAAGGGCCTTATTCTAATGGGAGTTTTAAATGCATAAGAGGGGTGTATTGCTTCAAAATAGACCATCAAGATCTGATGACCCATTAAGTTTTTTGTAAGATTTGTTTATAGAAGGGAGTATATTTTTGTTTCACTTTCAAACAGGCCCATATCAGTTTCTACATCGGTCCATTAAAATTTGCTTTTTGGTTAAATAAAGGAGAGGGGTTTGTTTGATAAGATAAGGTTTTGGTTCGCTGACCCATTAACATTTTAGGCCCATTTAGGGTTTTGTGGTCCATTTCGAAACAAATAATGAGAGGGGTGTGTATTTGGTATTTTTTATTCCATCCCATTAAGGGAGTTTGAAAGCCCACTTGTTTGCCGAAGGTTGACCGAGTCAATCGGCTTCTTTAAATATCAGTTTTATAATATTACTGAATATTTATTATTATTAAAATTATTAATTTTTTATTATTATTATTATCATTTTGATTAGTGTTAACCAAGTCAACAAGGGTCTTTGAAACCCTAATTCTCAAGGTACGGTCGCGGCGCCCTGTTCTTCACTAAGTAACCCAAGCCCAGAAACCCAAAACGATTATTGTGTAGATCTAAAATCCATACAAACCGAATCAAATCAAATGTTTACAAATTATTTGAATCAAATCTTAAAGATTGGATTGGAAAAACGTTTTATTTTTGGATTTATATAAGATAACGTCCAGATACATTCAAATCTACAAACCCTAAAACAATTATACAAAATCGGATCAAATAAAATCCCTAATTGATTAAATCACTAAAATATAATGACAATAAGAAAACTTCCTAATTCATATAAAAACCTAAGTTATATAAATAACCCTAAAACTAATTAAAGGAGGGAAAGAAATCAGAGAAAGAATTATAACAAAGAAGCAAAATTAGTGAGTCAGCCGTCTTCCTGATATCTGGGTTTCAATTTCTGAAACCCTAGATTTGTGCTCCAAGCTATCCCCACCATCGCGCACCATTGTCTCACATACATGTAAAATCGAAAAAGGAGAAGAAGATTAGAAGGGAGAATCGAAGAACCAGAAATGGAAGAATACAAGAAGAATCATTGTAAGGGAGGTAATACAAAATACTTAGCTTAGGATTTTAAAATTGTTGTTGTAATGCTTGCATAATTGGTGTTTGTTGTTGTGAGTTTCTAGAGTTTTGTGGGGTTTCTGGGTTTCTAGGGTTAGGGTTTTAACTTAGGGTTAGGGTTCTTAGATACTAAGGTTTAGGGTTTATCACATTTAGGTTTCTGGGTTTTTGTTGGGGTTAGGGTTCATCCAGAACCCTAGGGTTAGGTTAGGGTTCTTTGATCTTCATAGGGTTAAGATGAAGATTCATACGAATCTGGGTTTGGGGATGAATCTGGAAGGTGGTTATGTTTGAATCTGGTGGTGCTCTGGAGCAGCCGTCGTCAGAAGCAATTTTCAGCCGGTGGCGCCCAAGGTGGAGGTGATTTCCGGTGACAAAAATATAGAGAGAAGTTGAAGGTTCTCTCTCTAGCCTCCAATGATTGTGTCGTTGTTTAGGTGAAGAGAGAGAAAAATGGGCTTTCGGCCCAGAAGTTTGTTTATATAACGCGATTGGATCAGGTATGTCACCCTTATCGCGCTCTCTCAGTGCCCACCATATGATCTCAATCAAACACCCCTAAAACGCGCGCCCACTGTAACCCTATACACCTGTCCGGACGAGGTCCAAACGAACCTCCCAAACGCTTGTCATTTTGCGCCTAGCCCATTGTTTAATCCTACCCCAATTTGGTACCTCGCTAAGAAATTGTACCCCCCTGTGCTATTGGGCCCAGTTTAATATCTGAACTTGGGCCCTTGCTAAACTACCCCCCCCCCCCCCCCCCCAATTTTGCTACTACTTACGAATTCACACATCCCCCGTGTTTTGGACCCAAATTCAATATCTGAATTTAGGGCCTTACTCTTCATACTCCCCAGAATTACTAACTAACTAAAAATACACCCCATGCGTTTAAATTAATTTATTTAATTTTATTTATATTTCTCTCTATTTTCATTTTATTAATATATTTATAATAAATTCTAAATTTATTTATTTTATTAATTTAAATATTTTTTTACTAACCCATTCAAATATTTTAATTCCATTAAAACTATTTTTTCCTCATGCATTAAAAACTATTTTTCTTATATTTTTAATATATTTAAAAAATATCTAACCAATCAAATTACTAACAATTTTCACTAACTTATTAAATCCAAGACATTATTTTCAAAAGGGATTATGGAGATATTTCTCATTAATTGTGAACTTCATCTAATAACTCCGCGATTTACGAACCCGTACTTGGTTCAAGGATTAATTTGAGATAACTCTGTAATCCATAAAAGACACCCACCAACAACTCCAAACTACAAATTGGGACTCTGATTCCTCATAAGAGGATACGTGGGCATACGACTTAAAATTGCAGCGTGTTCCCCTAATAAAAATTAAAACCATATTTCCTAAATTGTAAATCTAAACCCTTGTGTCCATGTGAACAAGGTAGATGAGGGGTGCTTAACACATTCCCTTCATCTAAAAACGAGTCAACAACTTAGAATCTCTGAGCAAATTATGATTATCATTTATATTCCCTTCCTAAAGATGAAAATTAAGGGTGGCAACTCTAATTTTTAAACCGGTTATAACATGGTCAAATTATGTGATATGTGCATCACTGGGGATGCAAGGTTTTAAGTGAACATGGTCGAAGCTTCACAAAAACTGAGATGGAAGTGGATGAAGAGTCTAGAAGACAATAAGAATATAACCAGGTGGCGTATCCTAAGAAATATGAAAGTTTGTTAAAATTTCTCCATAAGTGCCTGAGAAAGAAGTTTGAGGTTATGTTGTGCCCCAGATGTAGTTCAATCTTTGACAAAAAAGGTACTGAAAACTTTGAAGGCTATCGAAGGATTAAGAAAAGAAGGAATCAAACAAATGTATATGACATGTTCATATTCGATAAGAGGGGAATTCTAAGAAACCAGAACCAGGGAGGACTGAGGTTCCGTGCGAACAACAAGTCTTCTTTCTAACAAACTGCTGAAGTCCCTAAGGGGAAATGGGCGAAGCCTGCTCACAGGTGGGACTAGGACCAGGCTAAGTGGAAGAATTTGAAGTTGGAATAGGATCTTTGATGAAATATCGAAAGGAAATTGAGGTTACTAGGCAACATGCATATGGATCAAGTAACTACAAAGGAAAGAACCCTATGTTCCACTCCTAATGGTGTAGCGAACAGAGGAAGTGAAAAGCTAAAAGATAGGCCAAAGAGAAAATGGATGCAGAATCAAGTAGTAATATACCTACAGTCTCAGTGAAGGATGTTATGAAGGAAACTGATAGGGTGCGGAGGCTCTTTGAAGTAGAAAATTTTGAAGATAAAGTTGAAGGAGTATAGAATGAAGATGAACTATTAACAACCAATTTCGGCACATATTCATAACCAAGCCTCGATATCATCTGTAATGTAGTGTTTGTTCTACCAAGGGAGTACGACCAAATTATAGAGGTTAAAGAATTATAGAAGAGTGTTGATGATGGATTGGCTAGACATATGCATGTTTGTTACTATGTAATTAACAACGGGTGTGTCGAAGAAAAAAATGCCTTCTTCAAAAGGCCATAATAAGTTATGAGAAACCATTTAAAAGCTCTCTTCATAAGAAGTAAATTGGAGAACATGGCTATAAACAAGATATTGGTTGATGGAGGCGTTGCAGTGAATCTCATGCCTCATACTACCCTGAAGAAGTTAGGAAAAACTGATATGGACACAAAGTTACACAACATGGTTTTGTCTAATTATGAGGGTAAGATTGGACAACTTTGGGGTTTATCCATGTTGATTTTACTATTGGCATAATAACAAGCCCAATCATTTTATGGTGGTCGAATCAAAAGCCAATTACAACTTATTACTGGGCAGAGAATGGATACATGGCATAGGAGTAGTGCCATCCTCAATGCACCAAGGAATAAATATATGGCACAATGATGGTATAATGAAAAATATTAAAGCTAACCAAAGCTATTTAATGGCGGAAGTTAATCATGTTTAAAGGCGCCATTTCAACAAAAAATTGGCGAACATCACTCCTTGCAGTCCAACCAAATTTTCATTTTCATCTGATGATAATGCATATTGTTCCATTTATTTACATCCTACTCAGGGTTTCCAGTGGGATAGACAGGTTGTCGTAAATGAAGACCTGAGTTTTAGGGGAACGGAAGGTATCCAACCAACTGGTTGGGGTAGCGAATTCAGTGAAGATGTCTGAGTCCCAGACATTGAGAAAGATTTCGGCCTATATGGCTGAAAACAAACTAAAATTGGCCTTAGAGGCTAAAGTGAAATTCATGGCTTTCAAAGCCAACAAAGATGAAGAACACCCTGAGGGTCCTGGAAAGGACTTCAATCCCGAACCACTTGATAAGGGTCAAGACAAAGTGAAAGGCCAAAGGCTTGACGCCATCTATGATGACAAGCCTTCGGGTTTCGAAAAGGACCTGTTGGAAACAGTACGAAGATGTTAGCGCAAGATCCGCTCAAAGAAATAGACATGGGCGAAGGTAAGATCAAAAGGCTAATATGCATCAGCGTTAACATCAACCCACAACTCATGATCAGAGTAATTCAACTATTGAAGGAGTTCAAGGACTGCTTCGCATGGGATTACGACGGAATGCCTGGTTTAAGCAAGGATATTGTTGAACTGCAGCTTCCTGTTGTACCCCAAAATTTTCCCTCCCATATTTCTCAATACATGTCAAGTGAGGTCCTCAAATTGCTCAAGGAGGTCCAAGAGTTGGCCAGACAAACTCTCCCCTAAGCCAATCTACTTCAAATTAGGGTTTCATTTTACAACAAGATGCTTGATTCCAAAGGATCCCAAATGCTCACCATTGTACTAATATATTCTCAAGATCATCCATGTCAAGTTTCAAGTCTTGTAGAGGAAGTTTACTCAGTCAATTGCTCAAGTGCCTAGAAATCGACTGTGCTAGGTCAAAAGTCAACTGTGACCCACATACAGTCAAACTTCAAGGTTTTTGGCCAACATTCTCATTTTTAAGTATTATTCATCATTTTGATAAAGGTTTGATCATGATTCCTCAAGGATTGCTCACAATTCATCAAAACCCAAAAGCTGCTAAATTAGGGTTTTGTAGGAAAAGTCAACTCAACTTTGACCAAGCATAACTTTCTCATACTTTATCAAAAATGACCCATCCAAAGCACATTTTTAAGAGGATGTGATTCCCTACAATTCATCTTCATCTCCCAAGTTCAAAATATGCACTCACAAGAAGATATAAATTTGGACATTATAGGTCATTTTGAAAAGTCAACAAAACCACCTTTTGGTTCAAGGCTTCATACATTAACATGGAAAACTCAATTGATATGAGACCAAAAGGGTTTCTTAGAGGACATCCTAAGCTTTCTAAAAAGTCCAATAACACCTCTCTAGGCTCAAAATTGATAGATTTATGTATTGGCCAAGTTGACCTTTTTACAAAATTGCCAAAAGTCAAACATGCTCAAATTTGCATTTTTTGCTAAATGGGTCCAACTTTTTATGTTTGCACTGAGTTTGTAATGTGATCCACGACCCATGAGCCCTTCCACTTGTCATTCTTTTATTTTTGTTATTTATTTTGATTTTATTTCATTTAAATCAAATAAAATCAATATAAAATAATGAAAATATCAAAAGCCAATTAAATCTTGAGATTTTATGCATGATTAGATTCATTATACAGCTGAGGACAAGATCAGATCGTGCAAGGCTTCACATGGACAAAAAAGATTGAAATTGCTTGTTTTGGAAAGATTTGGTGCAAGGATTAAATCATGGATCAATCTTCATAAATGGCAAAAGATTGGATGCAAATATTAACCCTAATGCACTCTAGTATACATAAGAAACAAAGGCAGACCAAAGAAGAGAGGCTAGAGGGGTGCAAAGGCAGAGAACCAATTGCAAAAATTCAAGAAAAAAAGTGCAAACCAAATTCCAAGTTGCAGGCCATCTCAAGCCATTCTAACCATACCAATCATTTGCTGGACGTCCCAGGATCGTGTTTCAATCGTTAGTAAGCCTCCCCACGCTCAGAATCACCCTATAAGGTTCACACAGTTTGCCTCTTTTTTTGAATTCGAATATATTGATTCTGGCATATTTAGCATGATTGATTGGCATATTTATAATCTTTGAGATGTTTGCAAGCTAATGACTATATTCAATTGCATTTTTATTGACTGTACATCAAGCTGCCATGGCTAGGGTTTATTTTTTGTTTTTAGGGATTTCTCGTACAAGGAAAATTGGGCATTCATAATGGTACCATGATGCTCATGAGGTTGAAACGATTTGATTGGTACCATTGGTTTTCATTTATCATGCGCGTACGGAATTTTGGAAATGCACAGGGGCTATACCTACGCTTAATGTCTGTAGGTAAAAGTTGCAAAACCTATAGCGACGGTGGGAGAAAGAAGATGGAGACGTGGCACTCCCTGACTTGCCAGTTTGAATTTCGTGCATTTTAAGGACTAACATTTTGTATTGTATTATATAATATTTGTTTGTTATTGTGTATACAACTAAAATAGCCAGCTCAGTTGGAAAGCGTGTGAGGGAAGAATGCTTAAGGACCTGGGTTCGATCCCCAGGTCCCAACTTTTATTCATGCTTTTCTTGAACAGGAAATCCAGCATATCACATGGCGAAGGATCCACCATGTACTATCCAGATATGATCGTTCAATCCACCAAGGCTTCAGATCCAAGGCCTTCTCCCTGAAGGACCACCATGCGCCCCAATCAAGCGTGCATATGGGATTGGGCGAAGTCAACGGGGCCAGGAGCTTGTTGGGCCAAGAAATTCCAAGCTACAGCCTCCTTTTGCTAAGAAATCAGACCCATTTTTCTTTCTTTTCTATTTTAGTTCTTTTATTTGAATAATTTTACTTAATTGTTTTTTTATTAATATTAATCCTTTTTTTACAAATCATAAAATCAAGAGCTTAGAAAAAATTAGATTTAGGTTTTTTTTATCAAATTTAATTTAATTTAGTTTAATTTAATTTAGGGAAATTCTAACCTTTATATATAATTAAAATCAATTAGAAAAATTAGGGTTAGACTCTTGATTCAATATTTATTTCTTTCTCAAAATAAAAATACAAAAATTAGGTTAATTTAATTATTTTTCTTAAATTAAGATTAAGTAGTAATTAAGTTTTTTTTATTATTCAATTGAGTTTATTTTCTCAAAATAATCAAAAACGACAAAAAATAATTTTCCCTTTAAATTACAATTAGGTATAGTTGGGGTCAAAACCCTAATTATCTTGTATTCGATTCATCACGCGTGTTTATTATTTTTTGCAATATTAATGTAATTGCCCACAGTATGTAATAGTTTAATCTAGGATTTTCTTTTATTTATCATCTTTTACAGGTTTTTTTTTTGCTATGTAATTAATCCCTATCCTGAAGCCTTGTAATAGCGTAGGTTTATTTTCTCGCATTTTAATTCTCGCAAATATTAACTGTTTAGATGTATGTTAATAGGATTGTATGACAAGATTGCATGATAATTTAAAACAGCTAAAAAACCCTAATGTGCAAAGATAATAACTAAAATCAAATCACTCGCACATATGCACTCCTAGGGTATACTCTCGCTTCGTTTACCTTCGGTAAACGATCATTAAGTGTAGGGTATCTTAGTGGTTACCCTTCTGTCTAAAAAAGGATCAAATGTCCCGTTTGAATGTTGCCTCGAAAATGTTGCCTCGAAAATGTTGCCTCGAATATGATCTTAAGACTTTAGGGTTATTATTAAGGTGTCCTAACATTGCTTTAATGACCATACGTCCCTTATGAATTGACCCTTACAACTCCAACGACGGTGCTACCTATTTCTCAATAGTAGGGTAGCGCTGTCTAAAGGAAACAAGAATAGAAACGATCCTTTTTCGAGTAGGTAGATGCTAGTAGATACTTGCTCAAATCAAACTTTTCACACTTACACTCTTCAAAACAATTTTCAAAAACAACTTCATCAAACCTTTGAGGACTGATACAACGGTTATCACGAAGTCAAAACTTTTTAAAACAAGGCACATACACAAGCAATTTTAAAAAGATGAGCAAGTACCTAAGAGCCCATGGAAAACCATGGATAGAAAGGGTGATAATAACTCCCCTTTTTATAATCTACCCCCCGTACTCAGAAACATCTCGAAAAAGGATTTTTCTGTACTTTTTTCCTTTCCAATTGGATGAAATAAAAGTCGGTGGCGACTCTTGCTTACCGTGACATTTTGCGAACAAAAAACGCAAAACGCAAACCAGTATTTAACAGTCGCTTCTGCCACCATATCACACTGCCAATAAAGCCTGGGGAAAATCCAATCAAGCAGACTCCAAGATAGTTTACACCTGAAGTTTTGTAAAGATCAAAGAGGAGGTCAAAAGGATTCTCAAATGTAATTTCATTCGAACAACCAGGTATGTTGAATGGATTGCCAATATAGTTCCAGTAATTAAGAAAAATGGCAGTCTTAGTGTTTGCATAGACTTTAGAGATTTAAATGTTGCAACCCCAAAAGATGAATACCCAATGCATGTGGCAAAAATGTTAGTTGATTCTTCTGCAGGGCATGAGTACTTTAGTATGCTTGATAGATACTCTGGTTATAATCAAATTTTAATGGCCAAGGAAGATGTGCCAAAAACGGGATTTCGATGCCCTAGATCCCTAGGCACCTACGAATGGATGGTAATGCCTTTTGGTTTAAAAAATTCGAGGGCAATCTATCAAAGGGAAATGAATTCCATTTTTCATGACTTTATAGAAACATTTATGAAGATTTACATTAATGATATTGTTGTAAAGTCTGTTTTAGGAAAAGTCATATAGACCATCTTCGACAGTCACTCGAAAGAATGAGAAAGCATGGTCTAAAAATGAATCCTCTTAAATGTGCTTTTTGTGTACAGGCAGAGGATTTCTTAGGCTTTGTAGTCCCCAATAAAGGGATCAAAATAAACCAGAATAAGACCAAGGCCATTATGGAAGCGAAAGCGCTATCAAATAAGAAGGAAATTCAATCGCTATTGGGCACAATTAACTTCTTAAGGAGGTTTATTTCTAACTGAAGTGGAAAGACTCAAGTTTTCTCACCACTGCTTCGACTTAAGAAGGAAGGTTTTGAATGGGGGAAATCTCAACAAGAAGCATTCGACAAGATCAAAAATTATCTTGTTCAGCCTCCAATCCTATCTCCTCCTTGTAGAAATAAGAGTATGAGATTGTACATATCTGCGTCTGATGTAACTTTAGGGAGCATGTTGGCTCAAGAGGATGAAAATTGCGTCGAAAGGGCCATTTATTATCTTAGTATAGTTGTGAATGACGTGGAAACTAAATATACTACAGTTAAAAAATCATGTTTATGTCTATATTTTTCATGTACAAAGTTGAAGCATTCTATAAAACCAGTTGATGTTTATGTCTTGTCTCATTTTGACGTTATTAAACATATGTTATCTAAACCTATATTGCACAGTCGAATTGGAAAATGGGCTCTTACATTGACTAAATACTCACTAATATATACACCCTTAAAGGTTGTTAAGGGACAAATAGTGGCAAACTTTATAGTTAACCACTATGTAGTCGAAAGTCCTTTAGATTATCTTGAACTTGAGCCCTGGAAGTTATATTTCAATGGCTCTAGTCAAAAAAATGGAACGAGTGTAAGAGTATTAATTATTTCTCCTAATAAAATCCCAACAAAATTCAAGTATAAGGTCAAATGCCTTTGTTCGAATAATGAGGCCGAGTACGAATCTTAAATATTGTTGAAATTGGGGGAAACTTGAGTTGAAATAATGGGGGACTCAGAGTTAGTTATAAAGAAAATTGAAAAATATTATAAGTGCATTAAATAAAATCTCATTATGTATTTTGTAACAGCCATTCAAATCCTATGAAGGTTTGAAATGGTAAGTATTCAACATGTACCTCGACTTGAAAATCAAGAGGCTAATGACTTGGCCCAAATTGCTTCTGGGTATAAAATTTTGAAAGAAAGTTACAAGATGCAATTGGAGTTAGAGGAAAATTTGTTGGAACCAGACTATCCCAATTAAATTTGAAGGCTACGAAGTTAGGGTACGCTGACGAAGATAATTTTGAAATTCTGGCCATAGACAGTTTAACAGACGAGGATTGGAGGAAGCCAATAATAGAATATTTGAAAAATCCAACAACTTCTGCTGAAAGGAAAATCAGGTATCGTGCTTTAAGTTATATTCTTATGGGCAATTATTTGTTTTAAAAGACACCCGAGGGAGTCTTACTTAAATTCCTTAGTGAATCTGAGGCATATTTAGCCCTTTCTAGTGTCCATAGTGGGCATGTGGGGCACATCAAGTAGGTCATAAGATGAAATGACTTTTGTTTCGACAAGGAATCTATTGGCTCCCTATGCTTAAGGCTGTGTGGAGTTCGCTAAAGGATGTCAAGAATGCCAGATACATGCAGACATACAACATGTCCCTACAAGTTAATTACATTCCATTGTGAAACCATGGCCTTTCAGAGGATGGGCTTTAGACATAGTTGGAGAGATTCGACCAGCATCATCAAAAAATCAAATACATATTTTTACAGGTATTGATTACTTCACCAAGTGGGTCGAAGCGATACCATTGGCAAACATTGATCAAGAAGTTGTGATCAAATTCATCCAAAAGCATATCATCTATAGGTTTGGAATCTCAGAGACTATTACAATTGACCTAGGATCATTTTTTACTGGTCGAAAAGTTCAAGATTTTGCTAACAAAATGGGATTCAAATTACTGACATCTACACCTTATTACGCCCAGGAAAATGGCCAGGTCGAAGCAGCAAATAAGGTAGTAATCGGGTTGATTAAAAACATGTGGAGAAAAATCCAAAGAATTGGTGCAAGACGTTAGATCAGATATCATGGGCTTGTCAAACTTCCCCTAAAGAAGCTATAAATGCTACACCATTTCAACTGACATATGACCATGATGCAGTATTGCCAATTGAAATTTATCTACAATCAACTACGATTCAAAGACAACATGAGATACCATCTGAGATGTATTAGAACATGATGTTGGATGAATTAGTTGAAATAGATGAAGAAAGACTAATTTCCTTAGAGTTACTGAGAAGGCAGAAAAATAGGGTGGAAAAATATTATAACAAGGAAGTAAAAAACAAGTCCTTTTCGATTGACGATTTAGTTTGGAATGTAATTCTACCCATGGATCGAAAGGAGATGACATTAAGAAAATGGTCCCCTAAGTGGGAAGGCCCTTTCCAAGTTAATCAAGTTTTCTCTAATGGTGCGTATGAAATTGAAGAGTTAAACGAAGATAAAAGAATCTTGAAAGTGAATGGAAAGTATTTGAAAAAATATAAATTTTCACTTCAAGAAGTCAAAATAATGCAAGAGTAGTAAGCACATAACAGTCGAAGCCAATATGATATTCATAAAAAAAGTAATACCAAAATGGCTTTGTTTCAAATAAAGTTACATAATAAGAGTTGCATAAAAAGAAAAGGCAACTCATAAGCATCACCATATCAAAAGGGTAACTTCGTCTTCATTCGGTCATATTTAATTCGTGCCAACCTTAATTGATAGTCAATAGAGGAATGTGTAGCTTGAAGTGTAGCAACTTCTCCTTCCAATTTTTTGGCTTGTTCGACGTGCTGAATGCTTAAGGAAATCATCTTGTCGATTTCAATATGATCTTGATTTTTGATCTCCCTTTGGCAAGCCTCTGCCTTAGCAATATTTTCTTTAAGTTCCTTGATTTGTTGTTTATAGAGAGATATTGATCGATAATAAACTTTAAACTCCTCTTGGGCTTTTGTATAAGCCTTCTCCATCTGTTCAGCATTGTTGGAAGTAACAACAACTTGTGCCTATTCAGTGGCTTGAGCAACTTGTATTTGGTGGAGTTTAGACAGAGTATCATGCTCTCGATTGAAATCCACACTGACTTAATCAATGAGATTCCCTGTGTCAATTAAAACTCCAGCTACTTCAAGAGAGAAAGTGACTATGTTAATTTGGTTGATTAGGTTTTTTAAACCATAACATGTAGTAGCATCTTTCCTCAAAATATCAAATAAGTCTGCATCGAAGATTTTGTCTTTGACCTTCTAGAGAAGTTGATCAAAAGTGGCATTGCTAGAGCCTCCACTAGAAGTTATTGAAGGGATGAAATGAGTTTTTTCTGAAGTAGAACTCCGTCTGTTCATCATCGCCCTAACATATTCGAGTGGATTGTTCCTCTTCAAAACATCTAACTCTTTGGGTGAGAGTTGTGGTTGAGGGTTGTTATTATTTGGTTGATCAACAAATTTTGTGTTATTATTGGTTTCATTTTGAACAGTCATCTCTCTTTCATCTTCCTCTTCGAAGTATTGTTCGATATCATCAGAGAGATGTTCCTCATTGTCAAGCAAGTTATCATTTAGCTTTACTCTCTTTGGAGAATAATCACTGGGGCTTCATCACTTTGCCTTTTTTCAACGTATTTCTTTTTAGTGGAAGTCTTGTGTTTTTCCTGATCATCATCAGATTATGGCGAAGAGTCTTTTTCAGGCTATACAATGGAATCAAGTTGGTTCACATCAGTGGAGGAACCCTTGTTCGAATATTTGTTGGTGGACAGAGGATGATAAGAAGCGGTACCACTGACAGGTGGAACTTCGTACACAATGGGTGATTTGGTGGAAGCTGGTTGAACATCTTGCAAAGAAGCATAGTAAAAAGCATATTGAAAAATAGATTGTTGAAGAGGATAATTTGAGAATCATGGATTAGGTACTTCGGCTCCATGACTTAAATTATCACTTTCGATCTTTTCCAAGACGACATTATCATATGGCTGCGAACTGTCTATCTTTTTAGGTGCAGGAGGCATCATTTTGACCACAATAGACTTTGGTGGTTGATAAGAGGCTACATCAAAAGTTGGAGCTTTCCTCTTTCTTAACTTGTTGGTTTTTGGAGGAATGGGAGATACATCTTCATCATCTTCAATTGTTACTGGGATGTCCACAGTCGAAGGCCTTTTCTTTGGAGTGGGAGGAGGTTTTTTATTAGCCTGAAAAGATGAAAGAAGTTAGTAAAAGTAACACAATAAAAGAAGAAGGCATGCCGAACTATACCTTCTTCATTGGTTTTGGTTTCTCAGTGGTTGGAACAACACTTTTCGATGAAGTTATTGTTTGCTTGGTTGCGTCCATCGAGCCTGTCATGGAAGTAATTTTTTCCTTCTTCGCTTGTTTCTTTTCAACAGCTAGAAGAATATTGTGAAATAATAAATGTTAGCATCAAAAATGAAAAGGAGCAAGTAAATTGAAACATTTGAAGGATCCTTTGGTTCCACACCTTCACATTCATGAGAGAGCATTGTGACATATTCTAAATCATAGTGAAGGAAGCCTTTGAAACTTAGTCGGAACCACTTGTTCAACAGGTTTTTTAGATCGTTGTTATAAAAAATTATAGTAATTCCCACAGACGAACCAATCTGGGTAAGGAGGATAAAATTCCAGGCTAAAGTCAACATTGGGTAATTTTGGGAATTTTGGTGGTTCAAGTTTAAAATCTAAGTCATACCTATCTTCAGGTTTGATGCATGCAGGAATGCTTAAATGAGGAAGAATTTTTGTAAATTTCTCTTTTAAAGTTTTCTCTACATTCTGAATGGTTCAACTAAGATTAGTTGGGTCATAGACAGGTTCAAAGTACTTTTGGAACGCCTAGATTTCTTTTATGTGAGTGTTTATACCTTTCTTGACGCAATCCCGCACAGAGGCGAAAGCTGTTGTTAGATGTTGGTAAAGGAGAGTAGCATCGAGAATATTCCTCGAATAATACTCATTCCACCAAGAGTCAAATTCTTGTGTGCACTAGAAAGTTGGTTGAAAAGGGATTAAAGTAAAACTCAGCAAAGGTGGCATAATGAGCCATACATGTGTCTCGATAAAAGAGAGAAAAGTTTGGACACAAAGCCTTTCTCTTTTCAAAAAGAGGTTCAAGAACCAATTGGCTAAGCCTAAATTGGGGAGAAACTAAGTTGGGTTGGTAAGCAAGCATGGTAATGTCACTTTTTATTGGCATAAGTCTTGTGACAATTAACCTTGGAAACAAAAAAGGCTTTCCATATGTCTAGCGTTTCTGTCTCTTGAGCAGATACAATGTCAAAAATGGGTTTCGTAAACCATGTTGAACCATGGGTTCGTTTAGCAAAAGGATCCATGAAGGGAGTAAAGTTATGACATTTTACCAACATCATAGCATATTTGGTGAAACACTCTTCTAAGCTTTTTCCATCATCATTGGGTGTCAGTCAAACTAACCTAGTTCCTTCGATAGTTCGATTGCAAATTTCAAGATCTGTTTCGTCCACTGTTCTAGAAGTGGAGAGAGTCGGTTCGAAAGTGGTGTTTAACCATAATTGGAGAAGCCAATATGGGCCAACTAGAAAAATATTAGTGCATGCTTTGTAATCTTTTAAAGATGTAGTTGCTTCACCCAAACACTCATATAATCTAACCAGAATTAATTCACTAAGGCATATATTTTGACATGAGTGGAGTTGATTGGCTAAAGTTAAGAATCTCCAGGCAACTTGGAAAAGTTTTCTGCAAAAAATACACCTAGATAACCATAGGGCGAGAAAGGTTATGTGTTCGACATCTGATACTTCACTTCCTTCAATATGATAATAATCAATATACTTGGTGAAGCCACCATGTTCGAATTTAAAGTGGATGGTGTTTTTAGATTTTACAGAGGGGTCAAAAGCTTCCCCAGTGGGTCAAAGCCCAATTATTGAAGCCACATCGAATAGAGTGGGGGTAACCATTCCACAAGGAAGATGAAAAGTGTTGCAAGTATTGTTCCATAAATACAAAGATGCCATCAACATGTGTTGGCAATAGCTAGGACCAACCTTCGACAGTTGAATTAAATCAAAGATACCAATGTCCTTCTAAAATTGGGATTTCTGTTTTTCGATTTTCGCTAACCAGTCAAGATATCGCTTACTATCTTTTGCTGGACAAGATCTAAATGGCTTAAAAATATCAGTCATGTAATTTAGGTGAAAGATTTTTCTATATCAGCAGAACCTGAAGGGTTTCCCTCTTGATGAATTTCTATGCTAGATTCTTTAGAATCTTTATCAACCTTTTTACCTACATTCTTTTGAGGCCTAAGTTTACTAGCTATGGGATTAGTTCCATTCTATGTAGGCAAAAAATTCCTTGAAATTTGCTAAGTCATCAACATTAACTAGAGGACCCATATACCCTAAGGTTTTATCAACAAGAGTAAAGAGGATAATTACCTGAGATGCATAGATCACTCTTTGTTCTGCAGAAAGTATGGGTGTTGGCACAAATTCTTTATTTCCAACCATAATGGGTTTTGATGCATGACTAATGGGTTTGGATGCAACATCTTTGTTCTTCACGTTCTTGATGCAACATCTTTGTTCTTCACGTCCTTGTTAGCCTTGGTACTTTTCTTTGTGAGTGCCACTGAAGAAGAAGTTTAAAGGTTTAAAAAAAGAGGAAGAAACATTCACAGATGTTCAGAAAACTAATGGAAGTTGAAAAGTATTTTCTGAGGTTAAGAGAAGGTATTTATAAGGGAAAATATTTCAATTTTTATTTGTTGGATGAAGTATAGTGGGGCACATGTCAACTTTCTATAAGCTAATAAAGTGGTTACTTTTTGGGAAGCCATGATTTTTTCCTACATTAGTGTGGTAATGATGAAACTGCATAAGTGAATGCCTCGATGGGACATTTTAAGGAAATACTCATTATGACCATAACGTCATGAAAAATAATGATCATCATGAGACAGTTGTATTGAAATTTGAGGCTATTAAAAAATTGTCCATTTCTTAAGATATTTCAAAATACACAATTTTGGGGGGCAATTTGTTATCTGGAAATTCCAATAATAGAGTATAAAGGGTCAAAAGTCAAATACTAAGTTATTATTGAAAGGAATTTCTTGTAAAAGCTTCGACTAATTATTTCTTAGGGGACGGTCGAAGAAGCTTCTATGTTGAAGAGTTCGAAGTATGTTTTAAAGTTTGAATTCTAATATATATGTTGAAGTTTTGGTGCTCTTTATAGATAGAAGAATTCTAAAATTCAAGTCTTTGATCTTATCCATAAGAAACGTGGAGGTCTACTAGTTTGAAGGATTTTCATGTCACAAACCTGGAATTTAGACGTAGAATGACCACTGTGGTCGAATTAGTATATATAGGGGTCTTAGAAATAAGATTCGTGTGTTCATTCGTTTGTACAAAATTCACATAAATTCGAAGTATCTGTGTGTTGAGAAAATAGTCCTTTGAGAAATGTACGTGTAAACACCATCTTTTATTTAATACAAATTATTTTTTCCAGAATTTACTTTTAGAAATTTAATTTCAATTGCTTTTTTTGCACTTTCTTCACAAGTTTTTGTAAGTTTACTTTGAAGATTCACTTAGATCGAAACCAATATTGTCAAAGAAATATGAATACTGTCAAAGTATTCTTTGTTTTTTAGAGCAAGAGGTTGAATTAGAACACATGTCCTAGGATCAATCTAGTCGATCCTGCGAGTAACTAAAGACTTTTTTGTTATTTTTAGAAGACTAGCGTGTGTTTACCAATTTTCACAGTAAACAAATTGGCATGCCCGATGGGACCTGTGTTCAATTACCTAAATATTTTTGTTCTTGTGAAAAGTTTTTGAAAATCTTCATAATTTTCGTGTATTTTACTTTATTGCATGAGACTTAAAAGTGGTAAATTAGCCACAAACAACAAGGAAAAACCTAAGAGAAAATACATTAGGAAAATGGATAACCAAAGTCAGCCAGGTAGTCAAAATCCTCCTAACAATGATGGAGTACCACCTCCAGTCACTTCGACAGAGGGAACTATGGTTTTTGCGCCTTTTTCAGAGGCTATACCGTATTCAACAAGTTCGACGCCAATGCAGTCGAATGCTCGCACTGGCCATATTTCGACCTATATAGGGCCACAAGGTCCACAGGGGACCCTCGTCCAGGGGAAATTATTTCCATAGGCCTCAAGGCATCCTGTTTTTTATATGCCTCTAAATGGTCGTGAATGGCCTTATGGCATGCCATCATCGTTTATGGTAGGTTTGCATAATTCCACTTCAACTTATTCAGATCCTGTAATGAATGTTACTTCGCCATTACAAGATTATGCTGTAAATAATATGGGTCGAATCATCTAACCCTATGGAGATAGACTTTCCTCCCAAATGCCAAACTTGACGAATCACTCTACATCAGTGATTAGGCAGCAAATGGACGAAAGTAACCATGAAATGGTCCAAATGCTTGCACAAACAAAGGGTATAATTTTTAACCCTTTGATTCAAAACACCACTCAAGCGAGCCAACAAATGGCAGCGTAAATGATGCGCATTGCTGAATTCCTTAGTGTGCCTCAACCCCCACCATGTCCTCAGAGGGAATGGGTTAGGGAAAATAAAGGGGTAATCTTTGAAGAAGACCCAATGATTAACCATGTTAACATAATCAAAGAAATACACCCCAGGAGAATGTGGTAAATCAGGGAGGGGAAGTCAAAATACCTATAATTAGGAATGTCAAAATACATAGAACTGAACCTCTTAGGTAGGAACCACAAATTCTAAGGGAACCATAACCCATGGTTATGATGCTAATAGAAATCAAAATCCTGATGAAGTAATATATCAAGTTCTACAAGATAATATGGCAACAGATAATAATCTAGAAGCCATGGTAGAAAGGATTATGGCTCAAAATGGTATGAATGTTGGCCTTCATAGACCAGGTTACACTTCACCATTGAGTGAATACATCTTACTAACTGATATACCTCCTAGATGGAAAGTCCCCAAATTTACTAAATTTTCTAGGGACACTTATGAGTCCACTATCGAACATGTGGCTAGATACCTGATAGAGGAAGGAGAAATAACCAGTAATGAAAATCTTAAGATTAAATACTTCCCAAGTTCACTAATGCAAAATTCCTTTACATGGTTCACAACATTACCAGCAAATTTGATTCACAGTTGGGCTCAATTGGAGTGATTGTTTCACAAACAATTCAACATGGGACAGACGAAGATTGGTTTGAAGGAATTGGCAAGTGTTAAGCGTAAATTCACTAAGCCCGTAGATGATTATTGTACCCAAAAATTTCCCCTCCCATTTTTCTTCAATACATTCTCATGAGGTCCTCATTTACTCAAGGTTGACCAAGAATTGATCAGACAAATTCTCCTCCTAAGCAATGGGTCCACAACTAGGGTTTGGTGTTTTTCAAGGAATATTGGGTCTCAAAGGTCTCAAGTGGTTACCATGGTTCTCCATACGTATTCAACAATTCTCATGTCAAGTTTCAAACCTTGCATCCCAAGTTTGTTCAGCCAGTAGCTCAGATGATTGAAAATCAACTATATTGAGTAAAAAGCTAATTATGGTCAACATACAGTCAAACTTCAAGATTTTTGGTCAACATCAAAAATTTTAAGTGACATTCATCATTTTATCAAGGGTTGATCATGATTCCTTAAGAAAAGCCCTAAAATCATCAAAAGTCCAAAGTTGTCAAATTAAGGTTTCCTTAGGAGAAGTCAACTGAACTTTGACCAAGCATAACTTTCACATGCTTCATCAACTTTTACCCAAACAAAGCCCATTTTTAAGGAAAATCAATTCTATACAACTTTGAATATCTATACTCAAGTCCAAAAAATTCTTCATTTAACAGATATGAGCTAATATATTACAGGTCATTTCAAAAGTCAACAAAAAAGACACTTTTTGTCAAGGCAACTTAAAAGGTGAAAATTGAGAGAGTTATAACCAATGCAAGTTGGGAAATTTTTAGAAAATGCATGAAGTGCAAAGTGAGCAAACTTGAAATTTTGAACCAGTGGGCCTAACTTTTAATGTTCAAACATGTTCACAATCTGTTAAAGGACCTCTAAATCCATTCACATATTTTTTATGATTTTTTATTTCTTTTATTTGAATTTTTATTCATTTAAATACAAATTAAATTAAGTAAAATATGAAGTAATGATATAGGGCGCATGGGCTTTTGATTTCAGTCACATGGAGGCCCAAGAACACATGATAAACATGCCTAAACCTTGAGAGTGCAAAAAAGGCAAGAATCTCCAAGAATGGAAGTTGGAAAACATGTTTGATTCTTGTTTAATCTTGGCCATGATTGCATGATTTCATACCACTTTTGTTGACCTAACCCTACCTCATATATATACATACAAGATTAGATGCAAGGGACACAATTGGCTTGCCTCTAAAATTATCAAAAACATCCAAGATTTTTCCAAACCCTCAAGTTTCAAAACTTGTGTTGCAAACCCTCCCATTCCAAAACTTTGATCCCATCCATTTCTAGGAACGTTGAAGGGTGATTTTGGATCAGTTACCATGATCCTAAGCACGTGAAACCATATAGCATGGCATAACCGATTTAGCCTTTTTTATAAATTCATATCTTGATTTTGTCTTGTCTTAAATTGTATTGATGCTACTAACAAGTTTCTGAGTCATGTTTGAACAGGTTTGGATCAATATTGTGACCCCATGCAGTCAGAACCATGAGATACCATAATTGCTCCGATTGGTTTCATTTGATTGGAAAATCTTGATATAAGGACCTATAGCCAAAATTAAGGCCATATTCGGATTCAGGAGGGTCGAATTAGGGGGACTACAAAGTTTTGGATCACTAACCCTCTGATTTTGCAGTTTTTGGTTCATACAGGCTGCCGGAGAAGACGACCGGAGCTAGGGCTCCGGCGCTTCTCTGGTCACTATGTTTGTTTATATAATATGTTTTTATTATTTGATTTATGTTAACAGGTGTAAATACCACCCCAGTGGTAGCGTGCTTGCCCTTAAGACTTTGTTATGCCTGTACATGAGTTCGATCCAGGCGTGGGACAATTCTTTTTCATGTTTTGTGATTCCTACAGATCCAATGCAAGTAGGCCTAATGCGCTCACCATGCGCCTCACCGCACCACCATCAGATTATCACAAGGTCAGATCCAGCGTCCCAGATTTTTCATAAACACCATGAGTCTCTTGGAGCCAGCCACACAGGATTGTCACGAGCACATGGGCTCATGGTTTAGGCCTAGCGATTCATGCTTCTCATACCCCTCAGATTTAATTCTTCAGGCCCGTCTCTCCATTTATTTTTAATTTTTTTATTCTAATTTATTTTTTACATAATTAAATTTTCTTTAATCAATTAAAATTAAATCAATTTAATCTGTTTTTAATTAAAATCAAATTAACTTTACTTTATTTTCAAATTAATTTAACTTTTTTAATAATTGAATTAATTAACTTAGTTTCTTTAGGCTTTTACTATTAAACTTTTTTCAATTAAATATAATTTAGGGTTTTATTTTAGGTTTTAATTAATTCCCTTTTCTCAATTAAAATCATTAGGATAAATCATCAATTATTTTCCATTAAACAATTTCTCTGTTTCTTTCCACAATCTTCGCGCTTTTCTTATTTTCGCATTAGTTTTTTCAAATTATGTATCTGCTAAAGGGTGTAATAGTTAATTAGGTTTTTCTTCTATTTGCTCCCCCCCCCCAATTTTGTGGTTCGTACCCCCTTCCCTGAGGCAATTTAATAGCGTATGATCTTTCTTTTTTGTTTTTACTGCTTTTACTTATTACTGTATAGTAATTACGCTTGTATGGTAAGATATAAAATGAAATGCTAGATAACCTTAAATACAAGATAAAATAACTGAATCAAAACACAATTCACACACACACCTCTAGAGTGATTCCACTTGTTTCCTCGGATAAACACAATAATGTCCCTCGAACGTGGGGCGCTTTAGCAAAGACCCTTGGTTAAAAGATTGTAGTCCCTCAATAACCCTACGATGCTGCCTCGATAAATGATCTTGGTCCCTTATGATAAATTTCTAAAGCGCCCTACAAGTTGCCTTTATGACTGTACGATGACCCGTGCATGTCCCTTACACATCCAACGATAGGGCTTCCTACTAACTAATGGTAGGATAGTACTATCTAAAGGAAGAGGAAAATAAAGCGAAAGACTTTTGAGTAGGTAGATATCTCGCAGTCGCTTGCTCACAAACAAAAACATTTTTCACATTAAACATTTCTTTTCTGAAATATTTTAAAAACAAACACTTTGTATGCATTCTCAACGATACAAGAATCATTACAAATTTTGACGCGCTTAGGCGTTTTCAAAATATTTTCAAACACATTCACAAAGCATTTTCAAAAGTGAGCTAGCGGTTAAGAGCTCGTAGATAACTACGGATGAAAAGGGTGCTAATACCTTCCCTTTTCATAACCTACCCCCCGAACTCAGAAAATTCTCGAAGGTATTTCCTATTCTTTTCACCCTTTCCTTTATTGGATAAAAGAAAAGTCACTGGTGACTCTTGCTATCCGCAACATTTACGATAAAATGCAAACCAAAAGTAACTTCTCCCACCATATTACAATGATTATCTGAACATATTACATTTGATTAAAGCTAGATGTTTCACTCAGGTGCCTGAGCATGACTTGGTTGAAATGGCCACATGGGATCTAGATTATTCCAGTAGAAAGAAAGTGGACACCCAATACTTGAGAGACATGGCCCAATTGGCTGATAGTGTTTGACATATAGAACGTTCGAAAATCGAAAAATCTAGAGCAAGTACAAATAACAGAAAAGAAAGATAGCCTATGTTGAATTCGACAAAGGCGATCAGGGGTTATATGAAGAGCCTTTAGGATTTGAAGATGGCTAAATAGATCTTTTCAAACTTAAGCAAGGATCCCCTTATTCTTGTAAAACTGTAGCACCTTCAAATGGTAAAAATCCAGTTGAACCTGATAAGGGCGATAGATTCCCCAAAAGAACTTATACTTTTGATGTCACTAGATGTGACGAGATTTTGATTTATTAGTCAAAGATAGCCAAATGATAGAGCCTCCTGGTTCTAAAATACCCCCTTTGAAACAAAGGAAAAAGAGGGTTTTTTGAAAATATCATAATTTTTTGGGCCATAAAACATCTCAATGTTTTCTTTTCAGGGATCTCGTTCAAAATGCAATTAAAGAGGGAAGGCTCAAATTCAGGGAGAAGTCGAAGCCCTAGATGAAGGTTGTTGTTGACCCCCTTCATGTAGTTAAGGCCCATTATGTTGAACCACATTCAATCAATATGGTGGCAGTTACTGAAGATTGTACCAAAGATGTGGTCATGGCCAAAGCTGAAGGTGTCACAAAGGAAACCATTGAAAATTCCACTCGGATGTTAACAACAACAAAAACTACTGATGATTTCCTGTAGGTTGATAACATATGAAAGGCTACTGAAGGATTTGTGGTCAAAACTAATGATGGTTTCATAAAGGTTGGTGTGATACGGTGGGATAACTGACTTGGGATGTTTTGCGTTTGATCGCAATTGTTGCGGTTAGCAAGAGTCGCCACCGACTTTTCTTTTATCCAAAAGGAAAGGCTGAAAAGAACAGGAAAGACCTTTGAGATTATTTCTTGAGTTTGGGGGGTGGGGGGGGGGGGGGGTAGATTAAAAAAAAATAGAAGGTATTAGCACCCTTTTCATCCATAGTTATCTATAAGCTCTTAGTTGCTTGCTAGATCACTTGCTTTTGTTTGAAAGTGTGCTTGAGGTGTGGGTTTTAAAAGTATTTTGAAAACGTCTTTGTAATGGTTCTCGTTTCTCTAAGAACGCGTACAAAGTGTTGTTTGGAAAATAGTTCAAAGAAGTGTTTGTGGAATGAGTTTTTTGAAAGTGATTTTGAAAAGGGTGTATTTGTAATGGTTCTCGTTTCTATAAGAATGCGTACAAAGTGTTTGTCTTTTGAAAGTGTTTCAAATGAAAGTGTTGGTGTATAAAAATGTTTTTGTTGTGAGCAAGCGAGCAACTAGGAGCATTCTACCTACTCAAAAGGTCTTTAGTGTTCTTTTCCTCCTCCTTTAGATGTTTCTATCTTACCATTGTTTTGGTAAGAAGCCCCATCGTTGGATGTGAAGGGACGGGCGTGGGTCATTTGTATAGTCATAGAAGGCAACCTATAGAATGTTTTAGCAATGTCGTTTAGGGACGAGATTGTTTATCGAAGGCAACATTGAGGGTCATCGAGGGACTATGATCTTTTATCGAGGGTCTTTATTAAAACGCCCATATTCGAGGGACATGACTATTTTTCTAAGGCAACAAGTGGAATTACCCTAGGGGTGCATGTGTGAATAGTGTGTTTGATTTGCATGCATTTAGTCTTTGATTAGGGGTTATCTATTTGTTGATTTCATGTCTTGCCATACACATCCTAATTACTAACAATATATGAAAGCAATAAAAGTGCGAAAAAGTAAAGTCCTACGCTATTACATCATTAAGGGGATGGGGTGTACAAATTTACAAATGGGGATTGCAAGAAATTAAACTCCTAATTATCTATTACAACCATATGGAAATAATGTACAAGAAATGTAAAATGGACTTGTTTTGTTTAAGAAAAGAAATAAGTTTGCTTAAGAAAATATTGTTGATCTTTGATTTTAAAAGAGATAAAACAAAGTATATGTTTATAAAAATATTTTTGGTGTTTTGATTATTAAAGATAAAATAAAATAATAAGAGGAGAAGAGGTCAGCATCAGCGCGTGGCTGAAAGGGACAGAAATAAGAGGCAGAAACTCTGACTCTGATGCGCTGCCAAAATCAGAAATAACATGTTAGCAGAAATGGGGAAGGTCAGAAGTTCTGGGTCTGGGTACCGAAGTTCTGAGATTCCTGGGAATAAGGGTAAGCCTAGAAGTTCTGATTGCTGAAGGAGTTTGGAAGCTCTAGTGCAGCTGGGAACCTAAAAGTTCTAATATCACCGGCAAATCAGAAGTTCTGGTTATTTGAGAAAGTGAGGTGATAATGTTGTTGAGTGAGGATGTCTAGAAGTTATGATTTAGAAATATTGTCTTACAGATAAATGGGTTAAAATGTCAATAAATAAACCTAAAAGAAAAGATGCTTCTGGGGCTAGAACCCAGGAGCCTTAGCACTAATGTCTTATGCGCACACATTGTCTACCACTGGGGTGGTTGTACATCTGGTATTAGAAGCAAAAGCATAAACATATAACATAAAGTAAGTTCTGATGATGTGTTTCATTTCTTTCTCTATGCTAATCAGAACATCTGCAACTTAGGCATTTCTCAGCAGAACAGAAAACACAAACATAGCAATTATGGCAGGTTTCCATCATCGTTTCAGAAACATAAAAAATATCAAGACTGTAAATCAGAAACAAGCATGTATCTGCTAATCCTAATTTCCTTAAGAAGTTTTGAACTTATATTCTCCCTACTTAGGCCGAAAATACATGAAACCTCAGAATATGTACAACATCAAAGTCAGGATGTCTACATTGTATTTGGACATGCAAATTTAACAATGCCTAAGTGATATAACGAGAGTCAGCAGAAGCTTACCTTGCAGCTGGAATAGGTCCTGTGAACAAGAGTCTAATTCTGATTGCTTGTAATATTCTAATCAGCTTCCTCATGTGCTCAGTAGGCTGGAACAACCTTTAACTTAGGCTATGAATGGCTGGAAAATTATGGAACAGCCAAGAAGCAAAGTTCTTTCATTTTGATGTGGAGACTAATGGGGAACATGTTACAGTCTGAAAACAGAAGTTAGGACAGCTTCTAAATGCATATCAGAAGTTGTATGGATGATTTGGTCAAGAAACATTTGAGGGAAATTGGAGTTTGAAAGCAAAAATCAGAAACTAGCAAGTTTCGTATTTGTGTTTGCAGTTTCAGATTCTTGGAATTTTTAGCTAGGTTTCAAAGCTTTTTATCTTTAATTTTTCGACCACCTTACAGTTGCAAATGGATTTCAATTTATATGCAAATGTTTAGTAGCTTGGAGAGGTCAAGGGTACCATCACCATGCTAGGGCGCTGACTTGTTCTTGAAGCAAGTTAAATAAGTATGGTGGTTAGCAGCTTTTAGCCGTGCCTAAGCTAGATTTGTAAGAATGAATTAAGGAAAATTACCCTTAGAAGTAAAAGAAAAGCATGGGCCCAGCATAAACTTGTACAAAAGTTTGCTTTTCGAGGACAGCAATGGTACTTTTATGCCACACGTGGGGAAATCCTTTGGACAAAGACTCAAAAGTGGGTGTGAGCATTAAATGATGATGAGATTTGTCAAACCAGAAATCCTGCAATATGAGATTATGTGTTATAGCTCAATCTGGATCAGAAGTTCAGCATCAACGTAACTTAGAACAAACATCCAACTTCTGATCTTTGAATCTCCCTGCTCCAGCATGTTCTGAAGGAGTTCTCAGACTTTTCAGAAAGCTCGTAACACGCTTTTTAGACTTTATTTGAATTACTATTGCAAACTCTGTTTTACCCTTCGTGAAAACTGGACCAGAAGTTCTAACCAAACTCTGTCTTGGAAGTGTCCGGAATTTGCTGAGTGCTTTAGTTTCATGGACGTGCCTTCAAAGATTCATAACTTAAAATTCCAACATTTCTAGGAGAAGTTCTGTTCTGCAATGTTTAAGATCTCATTGAGGTCTACAATTCTTATGTTAGAAGTTCTTCCAGAATCAACTTGTATCATGGTGAAAATCTGGCCAGAAGTTCTGAATTTATCATATTTCTTAAACACTTAGAAAAATTTCTAAGTATTTAGAATTTTGACTTTTTCAACATAATCTTGACTTTTGATTTTCTTGATGAAACAAACTTCATACTCTGACATGCCTTGATGAAATATGATTCTTGAAACTTGATTTTTTATCCAAAAGTCAAAGTTTGACTTTTCAGTATGCAATTGACCATTTTGCCCTTGTGCCAATTCCAAGCCCAAATTGATGTATCAGTGCTACAAACTTGAGCCATGGAAAACCTTGTGAGAAAGACTCTTGAGAAATGAGAGGGAAAATTTTGGGGTATAACAGCTGCCCCTGTTCAATCTTCTTAAACCTGAAGAGTTAGATTGGCAAGCCCGCCATTCTTGACTTTGAAGGTGGAAGATGATTGAACACTAGAGTGCCCAGAAATTTGCACTCGGTGATGTGGTAGTTGACTGTGTAGGGAATGGGCTTAAAGATGCCATTTGGAGAAATGATGGAAAGTTGTTGGATATGGGCTTATAGACGCCACTTAGAGAAATGATGGAAATTTTTTGGAGATGGGCTTATAGATGCCATTTGGAGAAATGATGGAAAATATTAGGATAGATCTTTTGGTTGATTTATACTGAAATAATAGATGTCTTTTTCTTGTTTTAACTGGAAGAAATGAATCTAACCAGAGGAGGTCTTTGGTCTCCTGTGTAGGGCTGTTTCATGATGAGTCCGTGTAAAACTTCATCTTGAAGGGAGAAGGAACCTGGGTAGGGTTACTTCATGATGAATCTGTGTAAAAAACTTCATCTGGATATGTATGAGAAGGAACCTGTGTAGGGCAACTTCAATATGGTTATGTAGGTAGCTTTCCTGGCTTGTTAAAACAGTCTCCCACAGATTGTTTTCCTGGCTTGTTACAGGTATTAATCTGGAACTTGAAAAGGTTGGTCGTTGAGATAGTTGTCATATCTGGTTTCAGGTATTAATCTCTAACCTGAGAAAGAAAGATAGTTTTTTGGCTTGTTACAAGTATTAATCTTCAATCTCTTCATGTAGATAGTTTTCCTAGCTTGTTACAGTTATTAATCTACAACCAGTCGTCTACAGATAGTTTTCCTGGCTTGTTACAGGTATTAATCTGGAACTTGAAAAGCTTGGTCGTTGAGATAGTTGTCCTGTCTGGTTTCAAGTATTAATCTATGACCTAAGAAAGAAAGATAGTTTTCCTGGCTTGTTACAGGTATTAATCTCCAATCTCTTCATGTAGATAGATTTCCTGGCTTGTTACAGGTATTAATCTACAATCAGTCGTCCATAAATAGTTTTCCTGGCTTGTTACAGGTATTAATCTGGAACTTGAAAAGGTTTGTCGTTGAGATAGTTGTCCTGTCTAGTTTCAAGTATTTATCTCTGACCTGGGAAAGAAAGATAGCTTTTCTGGCTTGTTACAGGTAATAATATTCAATCTCTTCATGTAGATAGTTTTCCTGGCTTGTTACAGGTATTAATCTATAATCAGTCGTCCACAGATAGTTTTCCTGGCTTGTTACAGGTATCAATCTGGAACTTTAAAAGGTTTTCTTCAATGATGAACAGGAATCCATGTAAGATTATTTCATGATGAGCCCGTGTATAGTTGCATCTGGTCACACAGGTAGTTGCTCCGTTTTGCTTCAGAAACTAAATTTGGACCTGTTGAAAATTGTTGATGATAGCCATTTGTTGATTGATCTCTTCCTGAAAAGGTAAAACATTAGATGTATGAAATGTCATGATGCATGAAATGTATGGTGTCCTCAAAATAAATGAGATTATGCCATATGTGTTTATCATGTATGTAAGTAAGATGTATGAAATGTGAAATGTCATTGAAATGCATTTTATTTGGAAAATAAATCCTTGACAAATGCCGGGGAGCTTTGGGAAATGAAATCCCAGACCGCTGCTGTGGATGAAGAGTATGCTCCTCTTCGAACCTTGTTTTAGGATGTTTCCACCGGGGAATCCTGTTTTGTTTTTTTGAGGAGAACTCTGCTAGGGAACGTTGACTTTGCTTAAGAAGGTTCTGTGGAGAGTGTTGATCTCTGCTTGGGGGAAAAGAGTTCAGAAGTCTTGGTTTTCGGTTTCTCTACTGAGGAGTTATCTCTTGAATGGAGAGGAAGAAAGTTTAGCTGTTATCTGGTCGGATTCCCAGCTTCACAATAACTTGCTGGGGATAAAGAAGTTAACTGTTATCTAGTTAGATTCCAAGCTTTGCAGTAACTTGTTATAAACGATGAAGTTGAACTGATATATGGTCGGGTCCACGCTTTTGCAGTAACTTACTAGGGAGGATTGTAGAAAATTCTAATGGGGAAGAGGAGTTGTGGTGCCTTGATTTGTAACAGTCGGAGAGGAAAACTCAAGCTGGAGAATCTGTAGTTTGTTGGGAAAATAAACCTTGTCGCCAGTCTGGCGGGGAGGAGTCTTCTTTTGGCAGGAGTCCTCGAGGATTCTTGAGGTTGACTCAGTTGGGGAGAAGTTTTCAGCGATTGAAACCCTGGCTAGGGGTCCTCCTATGAACAGGATCTTGGGGGAGATTTGTCATTGCCCTTAAGGTGTTTGCGGCACTGCTGGGAAATGTCTGATTGTATGTAACCCTTTATTGGGACTCGCGTTCAATTCCCCAAGTGGTTCAGATGGAGACTTACCCCTGGTTACTCAACACTTCTTGAGATATTTCTAGGAATCTTGGCTGGACTGCCCCGGGTGTGTTGGATAATGACCATGCTGATGCCCCCTGCTTATAGGAGGTCTGTCCTTGGGAGTGTCTTCCCACTTGAAATGATTTTGTTCATTGAGAGAGTTTTTGTTCACTGGATCTTCTTTGTGTGAATTTCTCCGCTGTCAAACAATTAGCCCTATGCAAACAACGATATTCAAATAATTCAAAGTTTATGATTGTCTGGAGGTTTTGAAAATGCGTTTTAGCAGATAAAAGAATTTCTATAAGAATGTGAATTCAAACTCAGGATTTAGAGTAAAGCCTTACGGGAGTCAGGATACCTTTTGTAACAGTATGCTTTCGAACTAACCAATGCTTCAATTAGTACTTTTAAAGGGTTATAATGTGGCTTGGTTCACGGTTTAAGAAACAAAGGATAAGGCTCAAAATGTATTTGTACCCGCCCATTCTTCGTGATGTTCTTCAATCCTAAACTCAGTTAATTGTACGTTTGAACTCTAATTGAGTCTGAAATGACGTTTTGATGATGGTTAAGAAATTTGGAAGTTTATTTGTTGGAAGGCAGTCATTTTTTGCCATATTTTTTATATTGGTCAAGGATCTGTAGTGACCTCTTCTTTTTTTATATTTATTATCCCTGATTTTTGCCTGACTGTTCTTATTTTTGAGATTACAGTCAGCGGGATGCCCCAGTTTTTCTTAAGTCTCTTTTGTAGGTTTTGACTTAGTGGGCTTTTCTTTTTGAGAGATAATGACTGCCTATGTGATAGGGAACCATCACTGTCTTTTGATTCCAGAGGAATGTTTTTGACGTCATTCATTATATTACGAAGTGAAAGTTTGCGACTGAACGCGCATTTGAATTAACTGAGAGACTAACCTGCCCCAGGTTTTGATTAAAGGTTTCAATTTGTGTAAAAAAGGAAAACTTCTACTTCTTTGGCTCAAAGGGGTTGACTAGGGATTATCTTCCTTATAACTCCAGTGTTTAGGATTTGAAAGAACGCATATACATCGTCAGCAAGGTCTGTCCAAAAGCATACTATATGGGATTAAGGCATTGTTTTCGTCATCCTCCCTCTAAAGGCTTGTAACTTTTAGAAAGAGTTGAGAGTAAAAAGCATAGTTTAAATATAGTGAAAACAAATGGACGAATTCAAGACAAACATATGCAATGCATTAATGAAACAAAGTTTAACATTAATAGATGATTGTTTGAATAATAAGAGAAATTACAATTGAAAATTTAAATTAACAAAAGCCTCTTCGTCTGAACTTGTCATTTCAGGTGTTGAGCCTTTGAGGGATGGCAGAAGAATTCAGTCTGACCACCTTGTGTGAACTCCAGCACTCCTTCATCGATCAAGTCTTGGATCTTGCTTTTCAAAGCCCAACAGTCATCTGTATCATGCCCTGGATTATTGGAATGGTATACACACATTGCATTAGGATGATAGCTAGGATCGGAGGTATTGGGATTCCGAGCAGGATCCCTTAACGTGACCAAATTCAGCTTCAGCAAGTGTTGCAAAACTTGCGATATTGGCATGTTAAGTTCGGTAAATTGTCTATCAGATGGGACCTGTTTACTCCGATTACTTTGTTCTTGTTGGCGGGGTGGTGGTTGGGTCCATGACGTGGCAGCAATTCGGAAAGGTCTGTTCGACCCTGAACCAGCTTCTTGTCTCATGGCCGCCTGAGTAGTGACTTGATCCCCAATCTTAATTGTTTGTTTCATACGGTTGCAACCATCTTGATGAAGTTGATTGACAAGGGCTCTCAGCTCTTCTTGTCCTCGAGCCAGGTTTTGGATAAGATCCATCTGGCCCACCAGTTGTCCTATCATTTGAACCTTCATTATAGTTATCTCGGTTTGTAGCCTCTCCAGTTGGTTATCCTTGTCGTCCTCAGGATTTCCCATGAGCATGCCCCCAGTGAGGAGATCCTTCACCTCTTCTTGTTCCTTAGATAGGTTCAAGAACATCTCTTGGAGTTGAGCATTTTGAATCTGGATGTCCTTGATAGTCTGTTCTAAGGCCATCTCTACTGAAATAAACAGTAAGCAGATGAGAGACTTGTACAGGAGAAACCTGTCATGATATGATGCATCTCATGTGGATGCAATGTTTTCAAGGATCTCGCGGGGTAAACACAAGAAGATGTTAGAATTTTGAACGTTGATCTACAACTTTGATTGGAAAAATTTGTATCGGTGGATGTCCTTCCATGAGAATCAAGCTCACCATGTCAAGTGGATCGTAGCCCTTGACTCAAGTTACCGTGCTTTGGTCTTGACGGTGTTTGGTTAGAGGAAAATAAATCCTCTCGCCCCTTGATAGACGTCTAGTTCAACATGACCTTGCATCATAGGCCCTCGAGATCCTTGAAATAGCTATTGAAAATGCTATGGTATGATGTTTATGATGTTATGTACAAGTAAGCAAGTTGTTATGTACACACAAAGCAAACAAGTCCTTAGGTTTAGGCTTGCATGGGGTTTGTAGGTAAGTACCCTCTTGAAGTTTAGTTAGCTCAAACCTGTCCTAGTAATAGTAACCGGGTTCTAAAGTGTCTCAATATCACTGACCTTTCTTTTAGGCATTGTCTCAGCACAATCAATCTTTTCTTGCGGCCGAGATATCTCAAAAGTCCAATCTCAATGAGTGTAGTATCGAGTATCAACCAGTTTTCAGCTTTCCACCAAAATCGGTCATCTCACTACGTCCTAATGGCCAAGTTTGTTCAATTAAGGTTCTAAAGTCAGTTAGAGCTTCATGACGCCACTTAGCGGCCCCGTATTCTCCTCGATTCAACACAAGGGATACCGGTACCCACAAATGCGTCACACTAACATAGCCATTGTTTTAACCATATCGGTCTATGTCGTACAGTTTCCAGAATCTATTGCTACTTACCTAAAAAGGTGTCCCGGATCCGGGTAGAGGATCAAAGCAAACCCAAACAAGGAACCAAAAATGTAAAGCAAGCAATTCAAACAATGACATCAAATAAAGGTGATCTAGCCCTTAGGTAACCCCACTTTTAAGTTATCTCCCTAACAGAGTCGCCAATTCTGAGATATGGTGGGAGAACTGACTTGGGATGTTTTGTGTTTGATCGCAATTGTTGCAGTTAGCAAGATTCGTCACCGACTTTTATTTTATCCAAAAGGAAATGATGAAAAGAACAGGAAAGACCTTTGATATTGTTTCGTGAGTTCGGGGGGTAGATTATAAAAAGGGAAGGTATTAGCACCCTTGTTGTACCCCAAAATTTGCCCTCCCATTTCTCATGGATTTCTCATCACAAAACCTTTGAAGCCTAAGATCCAGTTAGGGTTTCATCTGCTCAAGACTCCTCCTTGCACTGCTGACCCAAATTAGGGTTTGTGTTTGCACAAAGATGTTTTGACCTAAAATGCCTAAGATGACTTTCATGCTTCATATTGGATCCCCAAGTTTATCCTCATCAAGTTTCAAGTCTTGATTCCAAGTTTTGCCCAGTCAATTGGACAGTTGACCTAGGAATCAACTGTATTGGGGAAAAAGTCAATTGTGGCCAGTTGACAGTCAAACCTCATGAAAATTGATCCACATCAACATTATAAACTTCCATGAACCATTTGGTCAAGTTTGGATCACAATTCCACAAGAAATTTGATCAGATCACCAAAAGGGCAAAATGGTCATTTTTAGGGTTTTGACTGCACAAAGGCAATTTTTGACTGTTTGACCCAACCAATGGCAAACCAAGCTCATATATGGACTCAAGGACCCCATGGAATTGTCTTGACATTCTCAACAAGTTCAAAAGATCCCAAGTACACAAGATTGACAGTTGAATTTCCCAGTCAATTGATCAATTTTGACTGTATACTGAAAAGTCAAACTTTGACTTTTTGGTCAAAATCAAGAGTCAAGATTCATTTTTCATCAAAACATGCCAAATCATGAAACTTGTTCACCAAGAAATCACAAAATGCAAATTAGGGTTAGAAATTAGAATTTTTCATAACTTAGAATTTTTCTAAGTTATAAAAAACCCTAATTTTTTTCCCAACTTTGCCCCACTTTTTCACCAAGATCCATTTGGATTCAAACAAAAGTCAAAACATGAAAGTTGTAGCTTGTTGCATAATCTACAACTTTTATTCACAAAGTTTTCCCATTTGAGGCTTGTATCTCAAGTTACAAAGTTTTGAATAAGGGCACTAAACCATTCTTAACTTAGTGAAATTTTAACCTATTTTGACAAGGTTTTCTACCCAACTTCAAGGCCATTTTCCATACACTTCCACTTGGAATTTAAATTTTCATTTCAAAGATGGATTGTATTACACATTCCAAGCTTTCCAAAATGTCCAAGAACTTCTCAAACAACCTCATAACTTGAGAGAATCGAATTTCACAATATGGCAAAAACTCACTTTTGGATTGATCATGAACATGTTCATAACTTAAGCCATTTTCAAGTCAGCATAGTTTGTGCTAAATTACAGGTCCTAAAACCCTTTGACACTCAATAATTCAATGCAAAACCTTTGTGCCAAGGCCTTGTTTCATGAGTTCAAGCATTGCCTAAAGGATTAATCCCAAAATAGATAAAGCATTTCTTCCATTTTTGCAAAAGTTAACTTTATGTCCAATTGAAAATCCAAGCAGTACAAATGAGATCTAATTGGCACAAGATTATGAGCAAAACACTCTGATCAAGGAGGGATTATGCAGCTCTAGGGGGCCTCTACTGACCTAGAACACAACTTGGGCATTTGTTGCTTAAAGTGTAAGTAACTTGGCATATTGTAACACAACTCTCATATCAGCTTGCAAACACTTAAGTGAACTTGTGAAACACACTCAAGACATCTCAACCAAGCTATTGCACGACCCTAACACCTCTCATACACTCCCAATCTCAGAATCACCTTCAAACTGCAAAAACAGGGCCAGGCCTGCAGTTTGAGTGCCATCTTCCATTTCCCTCAAGCTCTCTTGCCCAAACCAGTTCACATACATTCCCTAGCATCTATGCAAGCTAACCATGACTTGAAACACGACCTGTAATCCCTCTAACCAGTTCCACCATTTTCAGTTTCTTGTTTTGCAGGTGAAGTGCTCTAGCACGATTCAAAAGCTTTCAAGACAAAGTAAACATTGGAATAGCATCCCTGGACCTCAAGGAAGCTTTTCCAATCATCACCTTGCACTGAAAGCTTCCTCATTGCCAGATAGAACTTCAACTGAACAGGTATTTTGGTGAACTTCTATCTCTCTTATTAAGCATCATTAACTCTAAGTTTGTGAATAAACAATGTTCTACTCATGCCACTGAACATGTACATGTTTTTACTTTTCATTTCTTTTGCTTGAGCTGTGAGAATTTAAGGTTTTAAAATGGCAGAAAATCTAGGTTAGGATTTGGGGGAGAAGAAATTCTCCCTCATCTTAGAGAGTTAGATCAAGTTCTGCATATGGTTGGATTCGTCTCTTGATGCTGAACATTTTTTATGTTATGAGTTTTCATTAATAAGCCAGGAATCAGGAGTTAGAAGATTGAGAAGAAGGGCGCGCGTTTTTGAACTGGTTTTGTCTGAAGGTTGAAGACAATGTCTTCTTGGGCTGGGCCTGAGTGATTTTCTTGTTTACACCACCTTTTTGGTTTTACACCCCCTGAGCCCATTTGCTTTATTTTTAATGTTTTTTGACTTTTTCTTTTTTTAATTGACTCATTTATTTTTTCTCAGCATATTAAAAATATAAAAATATTTTTTCTCATCATTTTTGAATTTATTAGGTATTTATTTGATTTTTTTCTTTTGGTCTGTACATAAATAAATAAATATATACTTCTTTGTTTAAAATACTAAAATAGCACAAATATATTGTATACACTTTTATCTTATTTTTACTTCCTGAAAATATTTTATAGAAAAATACTTTTTTTTTACTTTAATATTAAATATTATTAATTAATATATATAATACATATCTACATATATATATTAATACATTTAGGGTAAAAATATCAAAAATATACATATTTTTATTTTTATTAATATTTAACACTAAAAAGACATTTTTATAAATATACTATATTTTATTTTATTTTTGTATGTAAATAGTAAATATTATATGAATTAATTGATTAATATCCCTTTTTGATTAAAAATTAGGGTTTTGCCCTAAATTTGAAAATACTCCAAAAAATAATACCTTTTTATTTCTCTTTTTATTTCACATAAATAATATTCTTTTTTCATACATATAAAAATTCTTTTTTTTATATTTTGCATATTTATTTCAATTTCCATTTAATTATACAATTATTTGTCTTGTAAATATTCAAAGAAAATGATGTAATAGTTAGGTTTAAATTTTTGTCTAAATATACCCCATTTGAAACATTGTACCCCCCTCCCCATATTATTGTGTTGTAATAGTGTAGGAATTTAAATTTCGCACTTTAATGCTTTCTAAACCTACCATGCTAGAATTAGGGTTTGTATGTGAATAAAACGAACAAAATAGTTTGACCTAATTTCAAGATAAATAAGCATGAAAATGGACAACACATTTCACACTTGCACCCCTAGGGCATTCCACTTTGTTGCCTTCAAATAAATTGGGCCATATTGCATGTTGAATTTCTTTGGGTAAAACAAACAATCAAATGATCATAGTCCCTCAAAATGTTGCCTAAATGAATGATCAAGTCCCTTTTAAAGAAAAATTGCCCAAAGATATTTAACACTATTGCAATTATGGTCTAAACAATGACCCGCGCCCGTCCCTTTCACCTCCTAAGACAAGATTGTCCACCAAATGCAATGGTGGAATAAAATTGTCAAAAGGTTTAAAACATAACAAAAATCTTTGAGAAAACTTTAGGGTAGATAACTCTTGAGTACTTGTCAATTTGCCAAGAAAACACTTGCCTAATTTCAAACCACACTTCACAAACGCTTTCAAAACAAACTTTCAAAAAAACCTTGAAACATCTTTTCAAAAGACAAACACCTTTTGTAAAACATTCGAGTAAAGAATTGTTACAAGGGTAGCCTATACAAGGCATCTTTTCAAAACATTTTCAAAACCACACATCAAGCACCATTTCAAAAAATTGAAAACCAAGGCAAGTTGATCTAAGCAAGTACCTAAGAGCCCATGGATAACCATGGATAGAAAGGGTGCTAATACCTTCCCTTTCTATAATCTACTCCCCGAACCCAAGAAAAATCTCAAAGGTTTTTGCTGTGCTTTTTAAACCTTTCCTTAGGATAAAATAAAAAGTCGGTGGCGACTCTTGCTCAACCGAAACATTTGCGAAAACAAACGCAAAACCCTAGTCAGTTCTCCCACCGTATCACAGAACTGGCGACTCTGCTGGGGACTTGATTTAAAAGTGGAGTAACCTTAGGGCTTAAATCACCCTCTTGCATGACTAATTGTTTGAATTGATTGCTTTATATCTTGGCTCTATTGTTTGGGTTTGCAATCCTACACCCGGATTTTGGGAAACATTCATAGATAGCAATACATTGTGGAAACTGTGCGGGGTATACCGACACGGTCGAAGAAATAGCTATATTAGTGTGACATATTTGTGAGTACCGGTAACCCTTGAGTTCAATCAAGGAGAGTACGGGGCCGCTGAGTGATGTCACTAAGCACTAATGACCTAGAACCTTACTTGACCATCTTGGCCTTTTATTAGGGGTAGTGAGATGACCGGCTTTGGTGCAGTCCGAAGTTGGTAGATACTCGATACTACACTCATTGAGGGTTGTTTTCTTGGAATATTTTGGTCGCTAGTTAAGTGGCTAAACCAAAACAATGAACATTGAAAACAATCCAGTGATATTGAGCTCCTTAGAACCCGGTTACTATTTATAGTACAGGTTTTTAAGCCAACTACACTCAAGAGGGTACTTACCTATGAAACCCCATGCAAGCCTGAAACTAGGGTTTGGTGTGATTTGCTTGTACGTATGTTTTGTGCATACATCATAAACATCATGAAGCATCATATGCATTCACTAACCATTTCAAGGGTTTGGATCTTCATCTTTGTTCTTGTTTTGTAGGTCATGGAAGTTCCTCGCAGAAACACCATTCAAGTCAACCTGGTGAGAATCTCTCCTCAACTCAAGGAGATCACTTCAAGAATTCCGGAAAATTCATCCTTCAGTGAAAGACATGGTAGACTGCTTAGCCTAGTCAACACCAACATTGAAGAAGACATGATGAAAGTGCTATTCCAGTTCTTTGAATCTCTTCACCACTGCTTCACTTTCCCTGATTATCAGTTGGTACCCACTTTGGAGGAGTTTTCTCAACTCCTAAGAATCCCTATCCTTAATCAACTACCATTCAACGGTACGGAGAAGGAACCAAAGCCGGAAGATGTTGCTCGTGAATTACATCTACAACCATCCGACATCAAGGGGCATTGGGAAACCAGAAGTGGCGTCAAAGGATTCTTAGCAAAGTTCTTGTTTGAGAAGGCACAAGAATGTTGGAACTCATTGGACCTATAAGCCTTTGAAGAGATTGTGGCACTCCTTATCTACGGGTTGGTCTTGTTCCCAAATCCTGACCAATTGGTAGATGTCAACGCCCTCAAAATCTTCTTGTCCAGAAATCCAATACCAACATTGCTTGGGGACATTCTTCACTCATTTTACACACGAACAATGAGAAAGAGGGGTGTTCTCATGTGTTGTACTCCTATCCTTGCAAGGTGGTTTATTTCGCACCTTCCACAATCCGTCTTGAAGAATGACCAAGGTTCAAGGTGGTCCCAACGGTTGATGACTCTTACTCATTCTGATGTACATTGGTGTTCTCGGTCCAGAGAAAATGTCGTCAACGTCGATCGTTGCGGAGAATTTCCTAATGTTCCTTTACTTGGAATCAGAGGAGGTATCACCTACAACCCTTGCCTAGCTTTGAGGCAATTTGGATATGCACGGAGGGATGGCCCTCATGACATGTTGATTCCTGACCTAGTTTTTGACTTCGACAACGATGCGCAAGGACTTCGCCAAAGATTCATCAGAGCTTGGGGAAAACTCAACAAGGTTGATAGCGAGGCTCTGGGACACAAGAATTCCATCCTTCTTGAGCCCTATCTCAAGTGGGTACGAGCCTGAGCCCAAAGTCTAATGATGCCTTATCCTCATGTACTCCCAGTGATTAAAGAGCCTGTCAATGAAGGAGAGGTCCCCTACACCATCCTACATCCAGACATGCCTACATCGTGGGAGGAAATGCAGTAAAGTTGGATTCAGCTCAAGGAAGAACGGAATACTTTTGAAGCTAGCTTCTACGCCAGTGAGAAGAAGGTTCTAGAGCTTACCCGCCGACTCCATGAGCAAGAGGCCCTCAACACCTACATCGCACTAAAGAGGATGCGCAATGTCTTTCTGCCTTAAGAAGTTTATTTTGTAATATATTGGCCCATGGGGCATTTATGTACTAACAAATTTCTTCTTATTAATATGACGTGCGTTCTTCTTTGTCTGAAACAATTTTGAATGTTCTAAATCCTTGAATGCATTGCATACATAAGCATACCATTCATCATGTGCATAAGCAGGTCTCACTCCAGGTTTCCTTATCTGTCTGCTGTTTATTTCAGTAGGATGGATCTCGAGCAAACAGTCAAAGACCTACAAGCTCAGAATGCACAGTTCCAGCAACTCCTGATGACCTTGGCTAAAGGTCAGGAGGATATCAAGACTCAATTGGGGAATAAGGACCCAGTAAAGAAGAAGAAAAAGAGGATTGGAGTGGCTACTTTGGGGAGAAGATTTGACGGAGAAGCTCGGAGAGTGCTTGAATTTCCTCCTACTTCTGATGAAGGGACCAGTAAAAGAGATGGAGTTGCGGTGCCTTCCGAGTCTGACGCGGAAGAAGAAGAGGTTGAAGAGGATGAAGATTATTCTGACCAGCAATACCCTCCAGCTGATGATAAATACAAGGGTTTAGAAGACAGATTGGCCGCCATGGAATTACAAAGAGTACCGGGTTTGGATTTTGAAGACTTGGGCTTGGTTGTCGGGATTGTGATTCCCCCAAAATTCAAAGTGCCAGTGTTTGTGAGGTATGATGGGTTGTCCTGCCCCAAAATGCATCTCAGGTCCTAAGTGAGAAAGATTCAACCCTATACGGCAGATAAAAACCTCTGGATTCATTTCTTTCAAGACAGCCTTTCGGGGGCTCAGTTGGAGTGGTTTTACCAGCTAGAAGGAACCAGTGTCAGAAATTGGGAGGATTTGGCCACTGCTTTTTACAAACAATACCAATATAATTCTGATCTTGCTCCTACTCGTACCCAACTTCAGGGTATGTCACTAGGAACAAGTGAGGGATTCAAAGAATATGCACAAAAATGGAGGGATTTAGCTGGCAGGGTGCAGCCCCCTTTAACCGATCGTGAGCTCGTTGATATGTTTCTCGGGACCCTATCTGGGCCATTTTTCAATCATCTAATTGGTAACTCTTCCGCGGGGTTTACCGATTTGATCTTAACAGGCGAAAGAATATAAGCTGGCATCAAGTCAGGAAAGATTCAAAAGGGTGTTGCTGCAAGTGTTGAGAAGAAACCTTTTAAGAAGGAAACAACTATGGTATATTCTCAGAGAAGAGCAGGGAAGACGGAGCGTCGGCCAACTGTGGGGGCCGTAATGATTCAAAACACTCCGAGTGAGCAGCCTCGCTATAACCAATCCAGACCAAATCAACAACGGGTGGAGCGGCCACAACGACAGTTCACCCGTATCAACATGACTCCAGCGCAAGTGCTTCCCCATCTGTTGAAGTTGAATCTTGCCACCATCAAGGAGGCACCAAAGAATGTGAATACGTCCTCTCCGCATTATCATGCCAATGCTAAGTGCGCCTACCATTCAGACAGTGTTGGACACAACACCAATGATTGTTGGGCACTCAAGCATAAAATCCAAGACCTGATAGAGGCTAAGGAGGTAGAGTTTGATGCTCCGGAGAAGCCTAATGTGTTATCGGCACCCATGCCGAAGCACGGCCGAAATGTCAATGCCATTAAAGAAGATTTGTATGTTGCTGATGTCAGTGATCTGACTACTCCACTGTTAACCATTAAGTTGAATCTGTTGAGGGTCGGGATCTTCCCGGGATGTAAGGAAGACTGCTATTGTTGCTACTCTCTGCCGTTTGATTGTCCTCTACTGAAGAAAGGCATCCAAAGCCTTATGGATAGTCGACAAATTTTGTTTGAAAAAGTTTCTGCTGTTCCAGTTCATACTGAAGATGTCTCAATCATAACCATTCACGCCAATCTTCCCAAGGCCGTCAAAAAGCCTGTTAAGATTACACCAACTGCGAAATCTTTTCCTTTGAAGATAACAATGCCAGGGCCTGTTCCCTATGTTTCTGAGAAGTCGATACCTTGGAACTATGGCGGTGACGTCTACTACCATGGTATCAAGCAAATCGAAGTAATTAAAGAAAGTCCGGATGATGAAGAAGCCAGCATTAGTAACATCGCGGGCACCAGCAAAATCACCAGGAGCGGGACAATATTTTCTCCAGAGATTGCCCCTCCAAGAGCAATCTTTGGACCCTCGTCAGCCGAAAAGGTCGTCCCTGCACCAATAAAACTCTCTGCCAGAACTCCTCTGATTGAAGACATTGTTGTTCCTAGTACTGTCTCTCCTACCGCTGCTGACAAAGGTAAGGGAATCCAAGATGAGCCCGTCAGGACGAGGGCTCAACCCTTGGTAATCCCAGAAACCTCCAAGAAGGAAATGGACGAGATTTTGAGGATAATCAAAAGAAGTGATTACGATGTGGTGGAACAGTTGGGGAAAACCCCCTCCAAGATCTCCATGCTGGCACTACTACTTTGCTCAGAAGCGCACGCTAAAGCCCTGATAAAATTCCTGAAGGCAGCTCATGTGCCCCAGGAAACCTCTGCGGATCAATTTCAGAATTGCGTGGCTAGCCTGACTGCAGACAATGGATTAGGTTTTTCTGACGCCGACCTAACTCCTAAAGGTAGAAACCACAATGATGCTTTGCACATCTCGGTCGAGTGTCGCGGAACTACTCTCGCACACGTCTTGGTCGACACTGGTTCGTCGCTGAATGTTTTGCCTAAGAAGGCCTTGGACCGACTAGATTGTGAAGGGTTGGAATTGAAGCCGAGTGATATTGTTGTCAGAGCTTTCGATGGTTCGAAGAGAATGGTCCATGGAGAGGTTGAAATTCCCATCAAGATAGGCACTGAGGTGTTTAAATCCACTTTCTATGTGATGGACATCCGTCCGTCATACTCTTGCTTGCTGGGTAGGCCTTGGATACACCATGCTGGGACAGTCACCTCCTCCTTACATCAGATGTTGAAGTATCCTGTCAAGGGAAAGATCATCACTGTCCATGGCGAAGAGGAGTACATGATTAGCCACTTAAATTCTTTCCGGTATGTGGAGGTTGAAGGAGAATTCATCGAGACACCGTTTCAACATTTCGAAGAAGTCCTTCCTGAAATAGCAGTAGCAAAGTTGGCGGCTGAGACACCGAGGCAGATGGCCAGGATGGCATCTCTGGAGGACGCAAAGGCCGCAATAAGAGAAGGGAAGAATTCAGCCTGGGGGCAATTACTCGACTTTCTGCATAAGACTGACAAGTTTGGGTTAGGGTTCACAGCCGCCGGCCAGAAAGCTATGCGCCGTGCAAAGATTGAAAGAGCGCCAGTCAAAATTTCTCCCTATGGAATCAACGCTTTGGAGGATGAAGACAAAGAGAGCAACATCGAAGAGTGGATCTATCCAACTGTCAAAGGGGGGTTGAGCAATTGGGAGGCTAAGGACTTTGTCCCCATCACTTTTATTCATCAGTAATTTATCTGTTAAGCATTTCTTATTTGGTCTGTAATATTTACTTTCAAACAATCCGTACACTATCTTTTCACCTCATGCCTTGCCCGGGGCATGTAGGTCCATTTGTAAGGGTTTTGATTATTTTTCATATCCATATGCCATGTTTAATGATTCATTGGACGTTTTTCATTTGATAAACTGCTTGTGTTCATTTTATTTCATTTTGCATTTTTTGTTTAAGGATGGCTATCCCTTACACACACCCACACTCACCAATGCAGGTACCCATCCACTCCGGATTCCATGGGTGACAATTCTGCTATATCCTTCAATAACTCTGAAGATCTGGTCAATCAAGCCGAGTATGAGGATGACGAAGGTTGTGAAGTACCAGGGGAACTAGCCAGACTTCTACAGCAAGAGGAAAGGGCCATCTTACCGCACGAAGAGTCATTAGAAACTGTCAACTTAGGGACCGAGGAAGACCGGAAGGAGGTGCAAGTGGGTGCCAATCTGGGACCAAAATTCAAGGAGCACTTGGTGCAGTTGTTGAATGAGTATGTTTAAATCTTCGCTTGGTCCTATGAAGACATGCCGGGTTTAGACACAGACATCGTGGTTCACCGTCTCCCCACAAGAGAGGATTGTCCGCCGATCAAGCAAAAAGTTCGCCGAATGAGGCCTGACATGTCTGAGAAGATCAAGGCGGAAGTAATGAAGCAATTCGATGCTGGCTTTCTGGCTGTTACGTCCTATCCTCAATGGGTCGCTAACATTGTGCCGGTACCTAAGAAAGATGGCAAAGTCAGGATGTGTGTGGACTACCGGGATTTGAATAGGGCCAGCCCCAAAGATGATTTTCCGCTACCTCATATTGACATTTTAATCGACAATACAGCTCATCACAAAGTGTTTTCCTTCATGGATGGATTCTCGGGCTACAATCAAATCAAAATGGCCCCCGAGGATATGGAGAAAACAACTTTTGTCACACAATGGGGCACTTTCTGTTACAAGGTGATGTCGTTCGGGCTGAAGAACGCAGGGGCAACTTATCAACGCGCCATGGTAGCTTTATTTCATGATATGATACATCATGAGATTGAAGTTTACGTAGACGATATGATAGCTCGGTCACAAACAGAGGAAGAGCACCTTGAACATCTAGAAAAGCTGTTTGCCAGGTTGAAAGAATACAAACTCAGGCTGAATCCAAGTAAGTGCACCTTTGGAGTTAGGTCTGGTAAACTTCTGGGATTCATTGTAAGCAACAAAGGCATTGAAGTCGATCCAGCAAAAGTAAAAGCAATACAAGAGATGCCTACTCCTCGTACTGAAAAGGAGGTTAGAGGGTTCTTGGGGCGCTTGAACTATATTGCCAGATTCATCTCGCATCTGACTTCTACCTGTGAGCCAATTTTCAAACTCTTGAAGAAAGATCAGGTAGTCGAATGAAACGACGACTGCCAAGCTGCTTTTGATAAAATCAAGGAGTATTTGCTAGAACCTCCTATTCTGATGCCACCCGTCGAAGGAAGACCATTGATCATGTATTTGACCGTCTTGGATAACTCAATGGGGTGTGTTTTGGGCCAGCATGACGAGTCTGGTCGAAAAGAGCATGCTATTTATTACCTTAGCAAAAATTTTACCGACTGTGAGACTCGCTACTCACTGCTCGAGAAAACTTGTTGCGCTTTGGTATGGGCTGCTCGCCGACTGAGGCAGTATATGTTGACTCATACTACCTTGTTGATTTCCAAAATGGATCCTATCAAGTATATCTTCGAAAAGCCCGCTTTATCTGGAAGGATAGCTAGATGGCAAATGATCCTAACTGAGTATGACATCCAGTACACCACCCAAAAAGCTATAAAAGGGAGTGTACTAGCTGACCATCTGGCTCATCAAGCTATCGAAGATTACCAACCCATGAGATTTGACTTCCCAGACGAGGACATCATGAATTTGGAAGGCATTGAAGGTAACGGACCGTATGACGGACCCGAAAAGGGATCCCGATGGACCCTGTACTTTGATGGTGCTTCAAATGCACTGGGAAATGGTATCGGCGCAGTACTCATTTCTCCGGAAGGTTGTCACACTCCTTTCACGGCCCGACTTTGCTTCAGCTGCACAAACAACATGGCTGAGTATGAAGCTTGCATTTTTGGTCTCAAGGCTGCTATAGACTTGGGGATCAAATCTTTGATCGTATTTGGGAACTCGGCTTTGGTTATCAGTCAAATCAAAGGAGAGTGGGATACCAAGCATCCTAATCTTATCCCATACAAAGAACATGTCCTGACATTGTTGCCTCATTTCGAGCAAATTACCTTCGAGCATTTCCCGCGAGAAGAGAACCAGCTAGCAGATGCTCTAGCCACAATGTCCTCCATGTTTAAACTCAACTGGGATAACGAGGCTCCCCAAATCACCATCGAGCGAATGGATGAACCGGCGCATTGCCACGAGATTAATACCGAAGAAGTAGTGGAACAACCTTGGTTCCATGAAATCAAAAGGTATCTCGAGACCCAAGACTATCCTGAAGGAGCTTCCGTGAATGACAAGAAGTTCTTAAGGAAATTTGCTGCTAAGTTCTTCCTGAGCAACGGCATCCTTTACAAACGAAGCCATGATTGTGTATTACTCTGATGCGTAGATAAAGCTGAAGCAGAGTTGATCATGACTGATATACACAGCGGTACATTTGGCACTCACTTGAGCGGGCATACAATGGCTAAGAAGATCCTAAGGGCAGGCTATTACTGGTCTACTATGGAGGCTGACTGCCATCAACATTCCCGTACTTGCCACAAGTGTCAAGTCTATGCTGACAAAGTTCATATTCCTCAGGTTCCCCTCAACGTCCTGACTGCTCCGTGGCCCTTTGCAATGTGGGGGATTGATATGATTGGAGAGATCAAGCCCACGGCTTCCAACGGACATCGCTTCATCCTGGTTGCCATTGACTACTTCACTAAATGGGTCGAAGCAGCTTCCTTCGCCTCTATCACTAAAAATGTGGTTGCCCGCTTTATCAAGAAAAATCTCATATGTCGGTATGGTGTTCCAGACAGAATCATCACAGACAACGGTATAAATCTGAATAACACAATGATCACTGCATTGTGCGAACAGTTCAAGATTTATCATCACAATTCATCTCCCTATCGGCCGAAGATGAACGGTGCTGTTGAAGCTGCGAACAAAAACATTAAGAAAATCATTCAGAAAATGACAGTCACTTACAAAGACTGGCATGAGATGTTACCGTTTGCTCTGCATGGATACCGTATGACGGTACGAACTTCAACCGGGGCAACCCCATTTTCTTTGGTTTATGGCATGGAAGTCGTTTTGCCTATGGAAGTCCAGATCCCTTCTCTAAGGATTATGAAGGATGCAGGTTTGAATGAAGATGATTGGATGCAGACCCGACTTGATCAACTCAATCTGATCGACAAAAAGCGACTCGCTGCTATATGCCATGGTCAGACGTATCAAAAGCGGATGATCAAGGCCTTCAATAAGAAAGTAAAACGTCAAGTGTATCAAGTCGGAGATCTTGTAATCAAGCGGATTATCTTGCCGCAAAGTGATCCCAGGGGCAAATGGACTCCTACATATGAAGGACCATTTGTGATCAAGAGCATATTTTCTGGTGGTGCAATGATTCTGACCACCATGGACGGCGACGATTTGCCGCACCCTGCGAACGCAGACATAGTCAAAAGATACTACGCATAAAATAACCCGACGAGTCGAAAACCCGAAAGGGCGGCTTGGGCAAAAATGGGCATCCCGGTGGATCGAAAACCCGAAAGGGCGATTCAGGCAAAAATTAGGGATAAAAACAAAAAAATCTGTACACCCGGCAAGTTGAAAACCCGAAAGGGCGGCTTGGGCAAAAAGGGGTTTCCCGGTGGATCGAAAACCCGAAAGGGCGATTCAGGCAAAAGTTAGGGAATTAAAGCGTATGACTATATCTCGTCGGATCACTTCGAGGACAATCTCTTCATCAACCGGTTTCAGGCTTCTGATCAATCCAGTCATCGTCAAACGAAGCGTTGAATGGACAGATATTCAGGGTTGTGAAAGCTATAGCGGAATGGAATCCCATGGAATTACTTCACATAGCCATCTTTATTTTGTATAAACCTTTCAAATATTTACGGCAAAATCCTCTTACTAGGATGATTGTCTCCTTTATACAAATATACTCATAGAAAATCAATACAAATACTTTTCCCAGAAATTTGTGGCATTTCCTTTTCTTTTCTCTTGCACTATTTGTTTTATTTTGAGAAACGTCCAATGTTTTGTTAAATAGGCATATGCATTTGAAACATAATCATTTTCTTATGAGTCGGGAAAGAGGATTACTGATAAGTCAAAAGTACAATTGGATATCTTGATACCCTTCAAAGGAAACCCCCGGGAGATTTGGAATCCATATCCCTAGCAAGTCTTGAAGCTCGTCCCCAATAGATTCTGGAAGCTTATCCCCCGCAGAGTACGGACGTCTCTCTCAAGTTTTATGCAAAGTTATTCCTCCCAAGGCCTTATAACTGGGTTATCCTTAGCTAACAACCACGGAAGATCGCACTCGCCAAAATTCTTCCTATCCCCAGCGGAGTTCATCAAAATTCTCCAGCAGTAACTTATCTTTACAATCCATCAGCCAGAAGGTCCTTAGGAATTCAATTCCCCTCAGAGTTTAAGTTTCAGTGTCCCCAGCGAAGCCAGACTAATGAACCTTCTCTCCACAGAGTTTTAGGAGAACAAATTTTGAGTTCCCCAGTGAAGTCGCCAGAGATACCTCCCGCCAAACTGAAGATTCTCAGTCTTACATCCCCGGCATAAGTCTACTAGATTGGTACTCCCCAGTAGAAGTCATCAGGATTTCCCCAGAGTTTTGGTATACAACCCAAGCTCTTTGTTCCCTAGCAACAGCCAAGGATTTTGTTCTTCCCGGCAACGGTCAAGTTGTTCTTATATTCAGTCATCCAGGATTCATCTATCCCCAGCAAGACAGCTCATCGGCTTACATGCGCATTCATTACATTCATATCTTAAACATTGACATAACATATATTGCATCATACATTTCATGCAACATAATTTGGTGTTTAGCTGACATTTTGTCCTTTTCAGGATAAGAATAAAAAAGCTATCCTTAACAGTTTCAGATGCAGTTTCACACGGATTCATCATCAAGCAACCCTGCACCGGTTCTTATTCAAATTCAAGATTTCTGAAAACATTTTACGGGTTCTCCAAGTAACGGATGTTAACCTATCGCTTGTTCAGTTTCTTCTCCAGACTTCTGAAAACAGTCTATGGATTCTTCCCAACAACGGATGTTAATCTATCACTTGTTCAGACGCAACCTTTGAAAACAGTTTACAGACGCTTCCCAACAACGGATGCTGCTCTATGGCTTATTCAAACTTCAAGACTTCTGAAAACAGTTTACGGGTTCTCCAAGTAACGGATGTTAACCTATCGCTTGTTCAGTTTCTTCTCCAGACTTCTGAAAACAGTCTATGGATTCTTCCCAACAACGGATGTTAATCTATCACTTGTTCAGACGCAACCTTTGAAAATAGTTTACGGACGCTTCCCAACAACGGATGCTGCTCCATTGCTTATTCAACTCCAAGGCTTCTGGAAATAGTTCACGGGTTCTCCAAGTAACGGATGTTAACCCACCGCTTGTTCAGACTCTTCTCAAATTTCTGAAAACAGTTTACGGATTCCTCCCAATAACGGATGTCAATCTATTGCTTATTCAGACCTTCAGTTCAGAAATGGTCCAAAGCATGGACACCTTCCTGATACTCATTCCAGATGGCATCTCTAAGCCCATCCCCGACAAGTCTCTATCACTCTTCCAGATGGCATCATTAAGCCCATCTCCAAATGGCATCTCTAAGCCCATTCCCGCGTCCATTGCTTTGACGAGTGCAAATTTCCGGGCACTCTAGTGTCCAATCTCCTTTTACCCTCGAGTCACGAAAGGCAAACCTGCCAATCTAACTCTTCGGATTCAAGAAGATTGAACAGGGGCAACTGTTGTACCCCAAAATTTGCCCTCCCATTTCTCATGGATTTCTCATCACAAAACCTTTGAAGCCTAAGATCCAGTTAGGGTTTCATCTGCTCAAGACTCCTCCTTGCACTGCTGACCCAAATTAGGGTTTGTGTTTGCACAAAGATGTTTTGACCTAAAATGCCTAAGATAACTTTCATGCTTCATATTGGATCCCCAATTTTATCCTCATCAAGTTTCAAGTCTTGATTCCAAGTTTTGCCCAGTCAATTGGACAGTTGACCTAGGAATCAAGTGTATTGGGGAAAAAGTCAATTGTGGCCAGTTGACAGTCAAACCTCATGAAAATTGATCCACATCAACATTATAAACTTCCATTAACCATTTGGTCAAGTTTGGATCACAATTCCACAAGAAATTTGATCAGATCACCAAAAGGGCAAAATGGTCATTTTTAGGGTTTTGACTGCACAAAGGCAATTTTTGACTGTTTGACCCAACCAATGGAAAACCAAGCTCATATATGGACTCAAGGACCCCATTGAATTGTCTTGACATTCTCAACAAGTTCAAAAGATCCCAAGTACACAAGATTGATAGTTGAATTTCCCAGTCAATTGATCAATTTTAACTGTATACTGAAAAGTCAAACTTTGACTTTTTGGTCAAAATCAAGAGTCAAGATTCATTTTTCATCAAAACATGCCAAATCATGAAACTTGTTCACCAAGAAATCACAAAATGCAAATTAGGGTTAGAAATTAGAATTTTTCATAACTTAGAATTTTTCTAAGTTATAAAAAACCCTAATTTTTTCCCAACTTTGCCCCACTTTTTCACCAAGATCCATTTGGATTCAAACAAAAGTCAAAACATGAAAGTTGTAGCTTGTTGCATAATCTACAACTTTTATTCACAAAGTTGACCCATTTGAGGCTTGTATCTCAAGTTACAAATTTTTGAATAAGGGCACTAAACCATTCTTAACTTAGTGAAATTTTAACCTATTTTGACAAGGTTTTCTACCCAACTTCAAGGCCATTTTCCATACACTTCCACTTGGAATTTCAATTTGCATTTCAAAGATGGATTGTATTACACATTCCAAGCTTTCCAAAATGTCCAAGAACTTCTCAAACAACCTCATAACTTGAGAGAATCGAATTTCACAATATGGCAAAAACTCACTTTTGGATTGATCATGAACATGTTCATAACTTAAGCCATTTTCAAGTCAGCATAGTTTGTGCTAAATTACAGGTCCTAAAACCCTTTGACACTCAATAATTCAATGCAAAACCTTTGTGCCAAGGCCTTGTTTCATGAGTTCAAGCATTGCCTAAAGGATTAATCCCAAAATAGATAAAGCATTTCTTCCATTTTTGCAAAAGTTAACTTTATGTCCAATTGAAAATCCAAGCAGTACAAATGAGATCTAATTGGCACAAGATTATGAGCAAAACACTCTGATCAAGGAGGGATTATGCAGCTCATTAGGGGGCCTCTACTGACCTAGAACACAACTTGGGCATTTGTTGCTTAAAGTGTAAGTAACTTGGCATATTGTAACACAACTCTCATATCAGCTTGCAAACACTTAAGTGAACTTGTGAAACACACTCAAGACATCTCAACCAAGCTATTGCACGACCCTAACACCTCTCATACACTCCCAATCTCAGAATCACCTTCAAACTGCAAAAATAGGGTCAGGCCTGCAATTTGAGTGCCATCTTCCATTTCCCTCAAGCTCTCTTGCCCAAACCAGTTCACATACATTCCCTAGCATCTATGCAAGCTAACCATGACTTGAAACACGACCTGTAATCCCTCTAACCAGTTCCACCATTTTCAGTTTCTTGTTTTGCAGGTGAAGTGCTCTAGCACGATTCAAAAGCTTTCAAGACAAAGTAAACATTGGAATAGCATCCCTGGACCTCAAGGAAGCTTTTCCAATCATCACCTTGCACTGAAAGCTTCCTCATTGCCAGATAGAACTTCAACTGAACAAGTATTTTGGTGAACTTTTATCTCTCTTATTAAGCATCATTAGCTCTAAGTTTGTGAATAAACAATGTTCTACTCATGCCACTGAACATGTACATGTTTTTACTTTTCATTTCTTTTGCTTGAGCTGTGAGAATTTAAGGTTTGAAAATGGCAGAAAATCTAGGTTAGGATTTGGGGTAGAAGAAATTCTCCCTCATCTTAGAGAGTTAGATCAAGTTCTGCATATGGTTGGATTCGTCTCTTGATGCTGAACATTTTTTATGTTATGAGTTTTCATTAATAAGCCAGGAATCAGGAGTTAGAAGATTGAGAAGAAGGGCGCGCGTTTTTGAACTGGTTTTGTCTGAAGGTTGAAGACAATGTCTTCTTGGGCTGGGCCTGAGTGATTTTCTTGTTCACACCACCTTTTTGGTTTTACACCCCCTGAGCCCATTTGCTTTATTTTTAATGTTTTTTGACTTTTTCTTTTTTTAATTGACTCATTTATTTTTTCTCAGCATATTAAAAATATAAAAATATTTTTTCTCATAATTTTTGAATTTATTAGGTATTTATTTGATTTTTTTCTTTTGGTCTGTACATAAATAAATAAATATATACTTCTTTGTTTAAAATACTAAAATAGCACAAATATATTTTATACACTTTTATCTTATTTTTACTTCCTGAAAATATTTTATAGAAAAATACTTTTTTTTTACTTTAATATTAAATATTATTAATTAATATATATAATACATATCTACATATATATATTAATACATTTAGGGTAAAAATATCAAAAATATACATATTTTTATTTTTATTAATATTTAACACTAAAAAGACATTTTTATAAATATACTATATTTTATTTTATTTTTGTATGTAAATAGTAAATATTATATGAATTAATTGATTAATATCCCTTTTTGATTAAAAATTAGGGTTTTGCCCTAAATTTGAAAATACTCCAAAAAATAATACCTTTTTATTTCTCTTTTTATTTCACATAAATAATATTCTTTTTTCATACATATAAAAATTCTTTTTTTTATATTTTACATATTTATTTCAATTTCCATTTAATTATACAATTATTTGTCTTGTAAATATTCAAAGAAAATGATGTAATAGTTAGGTTTAAATTTTTGTCTAAATATACCCCATTTGAAACATTGTACCCCCCTCCCCATATTATTGTGTTGTAATAGTGTAGGAATTTAAATTTCGCACTTTAATGCTTTCTAAACCTACCATGCTAGAATTAGGGTTTGTATGTGAATAAAACGAACAAAATAGTTTGACCTAATTTCAAGATAAATAAGCATGAAAATGGACAACACATTTCACACTTGCACCCCTAGGGCATTCCACTTTGTTGCCTTCAAATAAATTGGGCCATATTGCATGTTGAATTTCTTTGGGTAAAACAAACAATCAAATGATCATAGTCCCTCAAAATGTTGCCTAAATGAATGATCAAGTCCCTTTTAAAGAAAAATTGCCCAAAGATATTTAACACTATTGCAATTATGGTCTAAACAATGACCCGCGCCCGTCCCTTTCACCTCCTAAGACAAGATTGTCCACCAAATGCAATGGTGGAATAAAATTGTCAAAAGGTTTAAAACATAACAAAAATCTTTGAGAAAACTTTAGGGTAGATAACTCTTGAGTACTTGTCAATTTGCCAAGAAAACACTTGCCTAATTTCAAACCACACTTCACAAACACTTTCAAAACAAACTTTCAAAAAAACCTTGAAACATCTTTTCAAAAGACAAACACCTTTTTGTAAAACATTCGAGTAAAGAATTGTTACAAGGGTAGCCTATACAAGGCATCTTTTCAAAACATTTTCAAAACCACACATCAAGCACCATTTCAAAAAATTGAAAACCAAGGCAAGTTGATCTAAGCAAGTACCTAAGAGCCCATGGATAACCATGGATAGAAAGGGTGCTAATACCTTCCCTTTCTATAATCTACTCCCCGAACCCAAGAAAAATCTCAAAGGTTTTTGCTGTGCTTTTTAAACCTTTCCTTAGGATAAAATAAAAAGTCGGTGGCGACTCTTGCTCAACCGAAACATTTGCGAAAACAAACGCAAAACCCTAGTCAGTTCTCCCACCGTATCACAGAACTGGCGACTCTGCTGGGGACTTGATTTAAAAGTGGAGTAACCTTAGGGCTTAAATCACCCTCTTGCATGACTAATTGTTTGAATTGATTGCTTTATATCTTGGCTCTATTGTTTGGGTTTGCAATCCTACACCCGGATTTTGGGAAACATTCATAGATAGCAATACGTTGTGGAAACTGTGCGGGGTATACCGACACGGTCGAAGCAATAGCTATATTAGTGTGACATATTTGTGAGTACCGGTAACCCTTGAGTTCAATCAAGGAGAGTACGGGGCCGCTGAGTGATGTCACTAAGCACTAATGACCTAGAACCTTACTTGACCATCTTGGCCTTTTATTAGGGGTAGTGAGATGACCGGCTTTGGTGCAGTCCGAAGTTGGTAGATACTCGATACTACACTCATTGAGGGTTGTTTTCTTGGAATATTTTGGTCGCTAGTTAAGTGGCTAAACCAAAACAATGAACATTGAAAACAATCCAGTGATATTGAGCTCCTTAGAACCCGGTTACTATTTATAGTACAGGTTTTTAAGCCAACTACACTCAAGAGGGTACTTACCTATGAAACCCCATGCAAGCCTGAAACTAGGGTTTGGTGTGATTTGCTTGTACGTATGTTTTGTGCATACATCATAAACATCATGAAGCATCATATGCATTCACTAACCATTTCAAGGGTTTGGATCTTCATCTTTGTTCTTGTTTTGTAGGTCATGGAAGTTCCTCGCAGAAACACCATTCAAGTCAACCTGGTGAGAATCTCTCCTCAACTCAAGGAGATCACTTCAAGAATTCCGGAAAATTCATCCTTCAGTGAAAGACATGGTAGACTGCTTAGCCTAGTCAACACCAACATTGAAGAAGACATGATGAAAGTGCTATTCCAGTTCTTTGACTCTCTTCACCACTGCTTCACTTTCCCTGATTATCAGTTGGTACCCACTTTGGAGGAGTTTTCTCAACTCCTAAGAATCCCTATCCTTAATCAACTACCATTCAACGGTACGGAGAAGGAACCAAAGCCGGAAGATGTTGCTCGAGCATTACATCTACAACCATCCGACATCAAGGGGCATTGGGAAACCAGAAGTGGCGTCAAAGGATTCTTAGCAAAGTTCTTGTTTGAGAAGGCACAAGAATGTTGGAACTCATTGGACCTACAAGCCTTTGAAGAGATTGTGGCACTCCTTATCTACGGGTTGGTCTTGTTCCCAAATCCTGACCAATTGGTAGATGTCAACGCCGTCAAAATCTTCTTGTCCAGAAATCCAATACCAACATTGCTTGGGGACATTCTTCACTCATTTTACACACGAACAATGAGAAAGAGGGGTGTTCTCATGTGTTGTACTCCTATCCTTGCAAGGTGGTTTATTTCGCACCTTCCACAATCCGTCTTGAAGAATGACCAAGGTTCAAGGTGGTCCCAACGGTTGATGACTCTTACTCATTCTGATGTACATTGGTGTTCTCGGTCCAGAGAAAATGTCGTCATCGTCGATCGTTGCGGAGAATTTCCTAATGTTCCTTTACTTGGAATCAGAGGAGGTATCACCTACAACCCTTGCCTAGCTTTGAGGCAATTTGGATATGCACGGAGGGATGGCCCTCATGACATGTTGATTCCTGACCTAGTTTTTGACTTCGACAACGATGCGCAAGGACTTCGCCAAAGATTCATCAGAGCTTGGGGAAAACTCAACAAGGTTGATAGCGAGGCTCTGGGACACAAGAATTCCATCCTTCTTGAGCCCTATCTCAAGTGGGTACGAGCCTGAGCCCAAAGTCTAATGATGCCTTATCCTCATGTACTCCCAGTGATTAAAGAGCCTGTCAATGAAGGAGAGGTCCCCTACACCATCCTACATCCAGACATGCCTACATCGTGGGAGGAAATGCAGAAAAGTTGGATTCAGCTCAAGGAAGAACGGAATACTTTTGAAGCTAGCTTCTACGCCAGTGAGAAGAAGGTTCTAGAGCTTACCCGCCGACTCCATGAGCAAGAGGCCCTCAACACCTACATCGCACTAAAGAGGATGCGCAATGTCTTTCTGCCTTAAGAAGTTTATTTTGTAATATATTGGCCCATGGGGCATTTATGTACTAACAAATTTCTTCTTATTAATATGACGTGCGTTCTTCTTTGTCTGAAACAATTTTGAATGTTCTAAATCCTTGAATGCATTGCATACATAAGCATACCATTCATCATGTGCATAAGCAGGTCTCACTCCAGGTTTCCTTATCTGTCTGCTGTTTATTTCAGTAGGATGGATCTCGAGCAAACAGTCAAAGACCTACAAGCTCAGAATGCACAGTTCCAGCAACTCCTGATGACCTTGGCTAAAGGTCAGGAGGATATCAAGACTCAATTGGGGAATAAGGACCCAGTAAAGAAGAAGAAAAAGAGGATTGGAGTGGCTACTTTGGGGAGAAGATTTGACGGAGAAGCTCGGAGAGTGCTTGAATTTCCTCCTACTTCTGATGAAGGGACCAGTAAAAGAGATGGAGTTGCGGTGCCTTCCGAGTCTGACGCGGAAGAAGAAGAGGTTGAAGAGGATGAAGATTATTCTGACCAGCAATACCCTCCAGCTGATGATAAATACAAGGGTTTAGAAGACAGATTGGCCGCCATGGAATTACAAAGAGTACCGGGTTTGGATTTTGAAGACTTGGGCTTGGTTGCCGGGATTGTGATTCCCCCAAAATTCAAAGTGCCAGTGTTTGTGAGGTATGATGGGTTGTCCTGCCCCAAAATGCATCTCAGGTCCTAAGTGAGAAAGATTCAACCCTATACGGCAGATAAAAACCTCTGGATTCATTTCTTTCAAGACAGCCTTTCGGGGGCTCAGTTGGAGTGGTTTTATCAGCTAGAAGGAACCAGTGTCAGAAATTGGGAGGATTTGGCCACCGCTTTTTACAAACAATACCAATATAATTCTGATCTTGCTCCTACTCGTACCCAACTTCAGGGTATGTCACTAGGAACAAGTGAGGGATTCAAAGAATATGCACAAAAATGGAGGGATTTAGCTGGCAGGGTGCAGCCCCCTTTAACCGATCGTGAGCTCGTTGATATGTTTCTCGGGACCCTATCTGGGCCATTTTTCAATCATATAATTGGTAACTCTTCCGCGGGGTTTACCGATTTGATCTTAACAGTCGAAAGAATAGAAGCTGGCATCAAGTCAGGAAAGATTCAAAAGGGTGTTGCTGCAAGTGTTGAGAAGAAACCTTTTAAGAAGGAAACAACTATGGTATATTCTCAGAGAAGAGCAGGGAAGACGGAGCGTCGGCCAACTGTGGGGGCCGTAATGATTCAAAACACTCCGAGTGAGCAGCCTCGCTATAACCAATCCAGACCAAATCAACAACGGGTGGAGCGGCCACAACGGCAGTTCACCCGTATCAATATGACTCCAGCGCAAGTGCTTCCCCATCTGTTGAAGTTGAATCTTGCCACCATCAAGGAGGCACCAAAGAATGTGAATACGTCCTCTCCGCATTATCATGCCAATGCTAAGTGCGCCTACCATTCAGACAGTGTTGGACACGACACCAATGATTGTTGGGCACTCAAGCATAAAATCCAAGACCTGATAGAGGCTAAGGAGGTAGAGTTTGACGCTCAGGAGAAGCCTAATGTGTTATCGGCACCCATGCCGAAGCACGGCCGAAATGTCAATGCCATTAAAGAAGATTTGTATGTTGCTGATGTCAGTGATCTGACTACTCCACTGTTAACCATTAAGTTGAATCTGTTGAGGGCCGGGATCTTCCCGGGATGTAAGGAAGACTGCTATTGTTGCTACTCTCTGCCGTTTGATTGTCCTCTACTGAAGAAAGGCATCCAAAGCCTTATGGATAGTCGACAAATTTTGTTTGAAAAAGTTTCTGCTGTTCCAGTTCATACTGAAGATGTCTCAATCATAACCATTCACGCTAATCTTCCCAAGGCCGTCAAAAAGCCTGTTAAGATTACACCAACTGCGAAATCTTTTCCTTTGAAGATAACAATGCCAGGGTTTGTTCCCTATGTTTTTGAGAAGTCGATACCTTGGAACTATGGCGGTGACGTCTACTACCATGGTATCAAGCAAATCGAAGTAATTAAAGAAAGTCCGGATGATGAAGAAGCCAGCATTAGTAACATCGCGGGCACCAGCAAAATCACCAGGAGCGGGACAATATTTTCTCCAGAGATTGCCCCTCCAAGAGCAATCTTTGGACCCTCGTCAGCCGAAAAGGTCGTCCCTGCACCAATAAAACTCTCTGCCAGAACTCCTCTGATTGAAGACATTGTTGTTCCTAGTACTGTCTCTCCTACCGCTGCTGACAAAGGTAAGGGAATCCAAGATGAGCCCGTCAGGACGAGGGCTCAACCCTTGGTAATCCCAGAAACCTCCAAGAAGGAAATGGACGAGATTTTGAGGATAATCAAAAGAAGTGATTACGATGTGGTGGAAAAGTTGGGGAAAACCCCCTCCAAGATCTCCATGCTGGCACTACTACTTTGCTCAGAAGCGCACGCTAAAGCCCTGATAAAATTCCTGAAGGCAGCTCATGTGCCCCAGGAAACCTCTGCGGATCAATTTCAGAATTGCGTGGCTAGCCTGACTGCAGACAATGGATTAGGTTTTTCTGACGCCGACCTAACTCCTAAAGGTAGAAACCACAATGATGCTTTGCACATCTCGGTCGAGTGTCGCGGAACTACTCTCGCACACGTCTTGGTCGACACTGGTTCATCGCTGAATGTTTTGCCTAAGAAGGCCTTGGACCGACTAGATTGTGAAGGGTTGGAATTGAAGCCGAGTGATATTGTTGTCAGAGCTTTCGATGGTTCGAAGAGGATGGTCCATGGAGAGGTTGAAATTCCCATCAAGATAGGCACTGAGGTGTTTAAATCCACTTTCTATGTGATGGACATCCGTCCGTCATACTCTTGCTTGCTGGGTAGGCCTTGGATACACCATGCTGGGGCAGTCACCTCCTCCTTACATCAGATGTTGAAGTATCCTGTCAAGGGAAAGATCATCACTGTCCATGGCGAAGAGGAGTACATGATTAGCCACTTAAATTCTTTCCAGTATGTGGAGGTTGAAGGAGAATTCATCGAGACACCGTTTCAGCATTTCGAAGAAGTCCTTCCTGAAATAGCAGTAGCAAAGTTGGCGGCTGAGACACCGAGGCAGATGGCCAGGATGGCATCTCTGGAGGACGCAAAGGCCGCAATAAGAGAAGGGAAGAATTCAGCCTGGGGGAAATTACTCGACTTTCCGCATAAGACTGACAAGTTTGGGTTAGGGTTCACAACCGCCGGCCAGAAAGCTATGCGCCGTGCAAAGATTGAAAGAGCGCCAGTCAAAATTTCTCCCTATGGAATCAACGCTTTGGAGGATGAAGACAAAGAGAGCAACATCGAAGAGTGGATCTATCCAACTGTCAAAGGGGGGTTGAGCAATTGGGAGGCTAAGGACTTTGTCCCCATCACTTTTATTCATCAGTAATTTATCTGTTAAGCATTTCTTATTTGGTCTGTAATATTTACTTTCAAACAATCCGTACACTATCTTTTCACCTCATGCCTTGCCCGGGGCATGTAGGTCCATTTGTAAGGGTTTTGATTATTTTTCATATCCATATGCCATGTTTAATGATTCATTGGACGTTTTTCATTTGATAAACTGCTTGTGTTCATTTTATTTCATTTTGCATTTTTTGTTTAAGGATGGCTATCCCTTACACACACCCACACTCACCAATGCAGGTACCCATCCACTCCGGATTCCATGGGTGACAATTCTGCTATATCCTTCAATAACTCTGAAGATCTGGTCAATCAAGCCGAGTATGAGGATGACGAAGGTTGTGAAGTACCAGGGGAACTAGCCAGACTTCTACAGCAAGAGGAAAGGGCCATCTTACCGCACGAAGAGTCATTGGAAACTGTCAACTTAGGGACCGAGGAAGACCGGAAGGAGGTGCAAGTGGGTGCCAATCTGGGACCAAAATTCAAGGAGCACTTGGTGCAGTTGTTGAATGAGTATGTTGAAATCTTCGCTTGGTCCTATGAAGACATGCCGGGTTTAGACACAGACATCGTGGTTCACCGTCTCCCCACAAGAGAGGATTGTCCGCCGATCAAGCAAAAAGTTCGCCGAATGAGGCTTGACATGTCTGAGAAGATCAAGGCGGAAGTAATGAAGCAATTCGATGCTGGCTTTCTGGCTGTTACGTCCTATCCTCAATGGGTCGCTAACATTGTGCCGGTACCTAAGAAAGATGGCAAAGTCAGGATGTGTGTGGACTACCGGGATTTGAATAGGGCCAGCCCCAAAGATGATTTTCCGCTACCTCATATTGACATTTTAATCGACAATACAGCTCAGCACAAAGTGTTTTCCTTCATGTATGGATTCTCGGGCTACAATCAAATCAAAATGGCCCCCGAGGATATGGAGAAAACAACTTTTGTCACACAATGGGGCACTTTCTGTTACAAGGTGATGTCGTTCGGGCTGAAGAACGCAGGGGCAACTTATCAACGCGCCATGGTAGCTTTATTTCATGATATGATACATCATGAGATTGAAGTTTACGTAGACGATATGATAGCTCGGTCACAAACAGAGGAAGAGCACCTTGAACATCTAGAAAAGCTGTTTGCCAGGTTGAAAGAATACAAACTCAGGCTGAATCCAAGTAAGTGCACCTTTGGAGTTAGGTCTGGTAAACTTCTGGGATTCATTGTAAGCAACAAAGGAATTGAAGTCGATCCAGCAAAAGTAAAAGCAATACAAGAGATGCCTACTCCTCGTACTGAAAAGGAGGTTAGAGGGTTCTTGGGGCGCTTGAACTATATTGCCAGATTCATCTCGCATCTGACTTCTACCTGTGAGCCAATTTTCAAACTCTTGAAGAAAGATCAGGTAGTCGAATGGAACGACGACTGCCAAGCTGCTTTTGATAAAATCAAGGAGTATTTGCTAGAACCTCCTATTCTGATGCCACCCGTCGAAGGAAGACCATTGATCATGTATTTGACCGTCTTGGATAACTCAATGGGGTGTGTTTTGGGCCAGCATGACGAGTCTGGTCGAAAAGAGCATGCTATTTATTACCTTAGCAAAAATTTTACCGACTGTGAGACTCGCTACTCACTGCTCGAGAAAACTTGCTGCGCTTTGGTATGGGCTGCTCGCCGACTGAGGCAGTATATGTTGACTCATACTACCTTGTTGATTTCCAAAATGGATCCTATCAAGTATATCTTCGAAAAGCCCGCTTTATCTGGAAGGATAGCTAGATGGCAAATGATCCTAAATGAGTATGACATCCAGTACACCACCCAAAAAGCTATAAAAGGGAGTGTACTAGCTGACCATCTGGCTCATCAAGCTATCGAAGATTACCAACCCATGAGATTTGACTTCCCAGACGAGGACATCATGAATTTGGACGGCATTGAAGGTAACGGACCGTATGACGGACCCGAAAAGGGATCCCGATGGTCCCTGTACTTTAATGGTGCTTCAAATGCACTGGGAAATGGTATCGGCGCAGTACTCATTTCTCCGGAAGGTTGTCACACTCCTTTCACGGCCCGACTTTGCTTCAGCTGCACAAACAACATGGCTGAGTATGAAGCTTGCATTTTTGGTCTCAAGGCTGCTATAGACTTGAGGATCAAATCTTTGATCGTATTTGGGGACTCGGCTTTGGTTATCAGTCAAATCAAAGGAGAGTGGGATACCAAGCATCCTAATCTTATCCCATACAAAGAACATGTCCTGACATTGTTGCCTCATTTCGAGCAAATTACCTTCGAGCATTTCCCGCGAGAAGAGAACCAGCTAGCAGATGCTCTAGCCACAATGTCCTCCATGTTTAAACTCAACTGGGATAACGAGGCTCCCCAAATCACCATCGAGCGAATGGATGAACCGGCGCATTGCCACGAGATTAATACCGAAGAAGTAGTGGAACAACCTTGGTTCCATGAAATCAAAAGGTATCTCGAGACCCAAGACTATCCTGAAGGAGCTTCCGTGAATGACAAGAAGTTCTTAAGGAAATTTGCTGCTAAGTTCTTCCTGAGCAACGGCATCCTTTACAAACGAAGCCATGATTGTGTATTACTCTGATGCGTAGATAAAGCTGAAGCAGAGTTGATCATGACTGATATACACAGCGGCACATTTGGCACTCACTTGAGCGGGCATACAATGGCTAAGAAGATCCTAAGGGCAGGCTATTACTGGTCTACTATGGAGGCTGACTGCCATCAACATTCCCGTACTTGCCACAAGTGTCAAGTCTATGCTGACAAAGTTCATATTCCTCAGGTTCCCCTCAACGTCCTGACTGCTCCGTGGCCCTTTGCAATGTGGGGGATTGATATGATTGGAGAGATCAAGCCCACGGCTTCCAACGGACATCGCTTCATCCTGGTTGCCATTGACTACTTCACTAAATGGGTCGAAGCAGCTTCCTTCGCCTCTATCACTAAAAATGTGGTTGCCCGCTTTATCAAGCAAAATCTCATATGTCGGTATGGTGTTCCAGACAGAATCATCACAGACAACGGTACAAATCTGAATAACACAATGATCACTGCATAGTGCGAACAGTTCAAGATTTATCATCACAATTCATCTCCCTATCGGCCGAAGATGAACGGTGTTGTTGAAGCTGCGAACAAAAACATTAAGAAAATCATTCAGAAAATGACAGTCACTTACAAAGACTGGCATGAGATGTTACCGTTTGCTCTGCATGGATACCGTATGACGGTACGTACTTCAACCGGGGCAACCCCATTTTCTTTGGTTTATGGCATGGAATCCGTTTTTCCTATGGAAGTCCAGATCCCTTCTCTAAGGATTATGAAGGATGCAGGTTTGAATGAAGATGATTGGATGCAGACCCGACTTGATCAACTCAATCTGATCGACAAAAAGCGACTCGCTGCTATATGCCATGGTCAGACGTATCAAAAGCGGATGATCAAGGCCTTCAATAAGAAAGTCAAACGTCAAGTGTATCAAGTCGGAGATCTTGTAATCAAGCGGATTATCTTGCCGCAAAGTGATCCCAGGGGCAAATGGACTCCTACATATGAAGGACCATTTGTGATCAAGAGCATATTTTCTGGTGGTGCAATGATTCTGACCACCATGGACGGCGACGATTTGCCGCACCCTGCGAACGCAGACATAGTCAAAAGATACTACGCATAAAATAACCCGACGAGTCGAAAACCCGAAAGGGCGGCTTGGGCAAAAATGGGCATCCCGGTGGATCGAAAACCCGAAAGGGCGATTCAGGCAAAAATTAGGGATAAAAACAAAAAAATCTGTACACCCGGCAAGTTGAAAACCCGAAAGGGCGGCTTGGGCAAAAAGGGGTTTCCCGGTGGATCGAAAACCCGAAAGGGCGATTCAGGCAAAAGTTAGGGAATTAAAGCGTATGACTATGTCTCGTCGGATCACTTCGAGGACAATCTCTTCATCAACCGGTTTCAGGCTTCTGATCAATCCAGTCATCGTTAAACGAAGCGTTGAATGGACAGATATTCAGGGTTGTGAAAGCTATAGCGGAATGGAATCCCATGGAATTACTTCACATAGCCATCTTTATTTTGTATAAACCTTTCAAATATTTACGGCAAAATCCTCTTACTAGGATGATTGTCTCCTTTGTACAAATATACTCATAGAAAATCAATACAAATACTTTTCCCAGAAATTTGTGGCATTTCCTTTTCTTTTCTCTTGCACTATTTGTTTTATTTTGAGAAACGTCCAATGTTTTGTTAAATAGGCATATGCATTTGAAACATAATCATTTTCTTATGAGTCGGGAAAGAGGATTACTGATAAGTCAAAAGTACAATTGGATATCTTGATACCCTTCAAAGGAAACCCCCGGGAGATTTGGAATCCATATCCCTAGCAAGTCTTGAAGCTCGTCCCCAGTAGATTCTGGAAGCTTATCCCCCGCAGAGTACGGACGTCTCTCTCAAGTTTTATGCAAAGTTATTCCTCCCAAGGCCTTATAACTGGGTTATCCTTAGCTAACAACCACAGAAGATCGCACTCGCCAAAATTCTTCCTATCCCCAGCGGAGTTCATCAAAATTCTCCAGCAGTAACTTATCTTTACAATCCATCAGCCAGAAGGTCCTTAGGAATTCAATTCCCCTCAGAGTTTAAGTTTCAGTGTCCCCAGCGAAGCCAGACTAATGAACCTTCTCTCCACAGAGTTTTAGGAGAACAAATTTTGAGTTCCCCAGTGAAGTCGCCAGAGATACCTCCCGCCAAACTGAAGATTCTCAGTCTTACATCCCCGGCATAAGTCTACTAGATTGGTACTCCCCAGTAGAAGTCATCAGGATTTCCCCAGAGTTTTGGTATACAACCCAAGCTCTTTGTTCCCCAGCAACAGCCAAGGATTTTGTTCTTCCCGGCAACGGTCAAGTTGTTCTTATATTCAGTCATCCAGGATTCATCTATCCCCAGCAAGACAGCTCATCGGCTTACATGCGCATTCATTACATTCATATCTTAAACATTGACATAACATATATTGCATCATACATTTCATGCAACATAATTTGGTGTTTAGCTGACATTTTGTCCTTTTCAGGATAAGAATAAAAAAGCTATCCTTAACAGTTTCAGATGCAGTTTCACACGGATTCATCATCAAGCAACCCTGCACCGGTTCTTATTCAAATTCAAGATTTCTGAAAACATTTTACGGGTTCTCCAAGTAACGGATGTTAACCTATCGCTTGTTCAGTTTCTTCTCCAGACTTCTGAAAACAGTCTATGGATTCTTCCCAACAACGGATGTTAATCTATCACTTGTTCAGACGCAACCTTTGAAAACAGTTTACAGACGCTTCCCAACAACGGATGCTGCTCTATGGCTTATTCAAACTTCAAGACTTCTGAAAACAGTTTACGGGTTCTCCAAGTAACGGATGTTAACCTATCGCTTGTTCAGTTTCTTCTCCAGACTTCTGAAAACAGTCTATGGATTCTTCCCAACAACGGATGTTAATCTATCACTTGTTCAGACGCAACCTTTGAAAATAGTTTACGGACGCTTCCCAACAACGGATGCTGCTCCATTGCTTATTCAACTCCAAGGCTTCTGGAAATAGTTCACGGGTTCTCCAAGTAACGGATGTTAACCCACCGCTTGTTCAGACTCTTCTCAAATTTCTGAAAACAGTTTACGGATTCCTCCCAACAACGGATGTCAATCTATTGCTTATTCAGACCCTTAGTTCAGAAATGGTCCAAAGCATGGACACCTTCCTGATACTCATTCCAGATGGCATCTCTAAGCCCATCCCCGACAAGTCTCTGTCACTCTTCCAGATGGCATCATTAAGCCCATCTCCAAATGGCATCTCTAAGCCTATTCCCGCGTCCATTGCTTTGACGAGTGCAAATTTCCGGGCACTCTAGTGTCCAATCTCCTTTTACCCTCGAGTCACGAAAGGCAAACCTGCCAATCTAACTCTTCGGATTCAAGAAGATTGAACAGGGGCAACTGTTGTACCCCAAAATTTGCCCTCCCATTTCTCAAGGGTTTCTCATCACAAAACCTTTGAAGCCTAAGATCCAGTTAGGGTTTCATCTGCTCAAGACTCCTTCTTGCACTGCTGACCCAAATTAGGGTTTGTGTTTGCACAAAGATGTTTTGACCTAAAATGCCTAAGATAACTTTCATGCTTCATATTGGATCCCCAAGTTTATCCTCATCAAGTTTCAAGTCTTGATTCCAAGTTTTGCCCAGTCAATTGGACAGTTGACCTAGGAATCAACTGTATTGGGGAAAAAGTCAATTGTGGCCAGTTGACAGTCAAACCTCATGAAAATTGATCCACATCAACATTATAAACTTCCATGAACCATTTGGTCAAGTTTGGATCACAATTCCACAAGAAATTTGATCAGATCACCAAAAGGGCAAAATGGTCATTTTTAGGGTTTTGACTGCACAAAGGCAATTTTTGACTGTTTGACCCAACCAATGGAAAACCAAGCTCATATATGGACTCAAGGACCCCATGGAATTGTCTTGACATTCTCAACAAGTTCAAAAGATCCCAAGTACACAAGATTGACAGTTGAATTTCCCAGTCAATTGATCAATTTTAACTGTATACTGAAAAGTCAAACTTTGACTTTTTGGTCAAAATCAAGAGTCAAGATTCATTTTTCATCAAAACATGCCAAATCATGAAACTTGTTCACCAAGAAATCACAAAATGCAAATTAGGGTTAGAAATTAGAATTTTTCATAACTTAGAATTTTTCTAAGTTATAAAAAACCCTAATTTTTTCCCAACTTTGCCCCACTTTTTCACCAAGATCCATTTGGATTCAAACAAAAGTCAAAACATGAAAGTTGTAGCTTGTTGCATAATCTACAACTTTTATTCACAAAGTTTTCCCATTTGAGTCTTGTATCTCAAGTTACAAATTTTTGAATAAGGGCACTAAACCATTCTTAACTTAGTGAAATTTTAACCTATTTTGACAAGGTTTTCTACCCAACTTCAAGGCCATTTTCCATACACTTCCACTTGGAATTTCAATTTGCATTTCAAATATGGATTGTATTACACATTCCAAGCTTTCCAAAATGTCCAAGAACTTCTCAAACAACCTCATAACTTGAGAGAATCGAATTTCACAATATGGCAAAAACTCACTTTTGGATTGATCATGAACATGTTCATAACTTAAGCCATTTTCAAGTCAGCATAGTTTGTGCTAAATTACAGGTCCTAAAACCCTTTGACACTCAATAATTCAATGCAAAACCTTTGTGCCAAGGCCTTGTTTCATGAGTTCAAGCATTGCCTAAAGGATTAATCCCAAAATAGATAAAGCATTTCTTCCATTTTTGCAAAAGTTAACTTTATGTCCAATTGAAAATCCAAGCAGTACAAATGAGATCTAATTGGCACAAGATTATGAGCAAAACACTCTGATCAAGGAGGGATTATGCAGCTCATTAGGGGGCCTCTACTAACCTAGAACACAACTTGGGCATTTGTTGCTTAAAGTGTAAGTAACTTGGCATATTGTAACACAACTCTCATATCAGCTTGCAAACACTTAAGTGAACTTGTGAAACACACTCAAGACATCTCAACCAAGCTATTGCACGACCCTAACACCTCTCATACACTCCCAATCTCAGAATCACCTTCAAACTTCAAAAACAGGGCCAGGCCTGCAATTTGAGTGCCATCTTCCATTTCCCTCAAGCTCTCTTGCCCAAACTAGTTCACATACATTCCCTAGCATCTATGCAAGCTAACCATGACTTGAAACACGACCTGTAATCCCTCTAACCAGTTCCACCATTTTCAGTTTCTTGTTTTGCAGGTGAAGTGCTCTAGCACGATTCAAAAGCTTTCAAGACAAAGTAAACATTGGAATAGCATCCCTGGACCTCAAGGAAGCTTTTCCAATCATCACCTTGCACTGAAAGCTTCCTCATTGCCAGATAGAACTTCAACTGAACAAGTATTTTGGTGAACTTCTATCTCTCTTATTAAGCATCATTAGCTCTAAGTTTGTGAATAAACAATGTTCTACTCATGCCACTGAACATGTACATGTTTTTACTTTTCATTTCTTTTGCTTGAGCTGTGAGAATTTAAGGTTTGAAAATGGCAGAAAATCTAGGTTAGGATTTGGGGGAGAAGAAATTCTCCCTCATCTTAGAGAGTTAGATCAAGTTCTGCATATGGTTGGATTCGTCTCTTGATGCTGAACATTTTTTATGTTATGAGTTTTCATTAATAAGTCAGGAATCAGGAGTTAGAAGATTGAGAAGAAGGGCGCGCGTTTTTGAACTGGTTTTGTCTGAAGGTTGAAGACAATGTCTTCTTGGGCTGGGCCTGAGTGATTTTCTTGTTCACACCACCTTTTTGGTTTTACACCCCCTGAGCCCATTTGCTTTATTTTTAATGTTTTTTGACTTTTTCTTTTTTTAATTGACTCATTTATTTTTTCTCAGCATATTAAAAATATAAAAATATTTTTTCTCATCATTTTTGAATTTATTAGGTATTTATTTGATTTTTTTCTTTTGGTCTGTACATAAATAAATAAATATATACTTCTTTGTTTAAAATACTAAAATAGCACAAATATATTTTATACACATTTATCTTATTTTTACTTCCTGAAAATATTTTATAGAAAAATACTTTTTTTTACTTTAATATTAAATATTATTAATTAATATATATAATACATATCTACATATATATATTAATACATTTAGGGTAAAAATATCAAAAATATACATATTTTTATTTTTATTAATATTTAACACTAAAAAGACATTTTTATAAATATACTATATTTTATTTTATTTTTGTATGTAAATAGTAAATATTATATGAATTAATTGATTAATATCCCTTTTTGATTAAAAATTAGGGTTTTGCCCTAAATTTGAAAATACTCCAAAAAATAATACCTTTTTATTTCTCTTTTTATTTCACATAAATAATATTCTTTTTTCATACATATAAAAATTCTTTTTTTTATATTTTGCATATTTATTTCAATTTCCATTTAATTATACAATTATTTGTCTTGTAAATATTCAAAGAAAATGATGTAATAGTTAGGTTTAAATTTTTGTCTAAATATACCCCATTTGAAACATTGTACCCCCCTCCCCATATTATTGTGTTGTAATAGTGTAGGAATTTAAATTTCGCACTTTAATGCTTTCTAAACCTACCATGCTAGAATTAGGGTTTGTATGTGAATAAAACGAACAAAATAGTTTGACCTAATTTCAAGATAAATAAGCATGAAAATGGACAACACATTTCACACTTGCACCCCTAGGGCATTCCACTTTGTTGCCTTCAAATAAATTGAGCCATATTGCATGTTGAATTTCTTTGGGTAAAACAAACAATCAAATGATCATAGTCCCTCAAAATGTTGCCTAAATGAATGATCAAGTCCCTTTTAAAGAAAAATTGCCCAAAGATATTTAACACTATTGCAATTATGGTCTAAACAATGACCCGCGCCCGTCCCTTTCACCTCCTAAGACAAGATTGTCCACCAAATGCAATGGTGGAATAAAATTGTCAAAAGGTTTAAAACATAACAAAAATCTTTGAGAAAACTTTAGGGTAGATAACTCTTGAGTACTTGTCAATTTGCCAAGAAAACACTTGCCTAATTTCAAACCACACTTCACAAACACTTTCAAAACAAACTTTCAAAAAAACCTTGAAACATCTTTTTAAAAGACAAACACCTTTTGTAAAACATTCGAGTAAAGAATTGTTACAAGGGTAGCCTATACAAGGCATCTTTTCAAAACATTTTCAAAACCACACATCAAGCACCATTTCAAACAATTGAAAACCAAGGCAAGTTGATCTAAGCAAGTACCTAAGAGCCCATGGATAACCATGGATAGAAAGGGTGTTAATACCTTCCCTTTATATAATCTACTCCCTGAACCCAAGAAAAATCTCAAAGGTTTTTGCTGTGCTTTTTAAACCTTTCCTTAGGATAAAATAAAAAGTCGGTGGCGACTCTTGCTCAACCGAAACATTTGCGAAAACAAACGCAAAACCCTAGTCAGTTCTCCCACCGTATCACAACCCTTTTCATCCATAGTTATCTATGGGCTCTTAGTTGCTTGTTAGATCACTTGCTTTTGTTTGAAAGTGTGCTTGTGGTGTGGGTTTTAAAAGTATTTTGAAAACGTCTTTGTAATGGTTCTTGTTTCTATAAGAACGCGTATAAAGTGTTGTTTGGAAAATAGTTCAAAGAAATGTTTGTGGAATGAGTTTTTTGAAAGTGATTTTGAAAAGGGTGTCTTTGCAATGGTTCTCGTTTCTATAAGAATGCGTACAAAGTGTTTGTCTTTTGAAAATGTTTCAAAATGAAAGTGTTGGTGCATAAAAATGTTTTTGTTGTGAGCAAGCGAGCAACTAGGAGCATCCTACCTACTCAAAAGCTCTTTAGTGTTCTTTTCCTCCTCCTTTAGATGTTTCTATCTTACCATTGTTTTGGTAAGAAGCCTCGTCGTTGGATGTGAAGGGACAGGCGTGGGTCGTTTGTATAGTCATAGAAGGCAACCTATGGAACATTTTAGTAATGTCGTTTAGGGACTAGATCGTTTATCAAAGGCAACATTGAGGGTCATTGAGGGACTACGATCTTTTATCTAGGGTTTTTGCTATAACGCCCAAATTCGAGAAACATGACTATTTTTCCGAGTCAACAAGTGGAATTACCCTAGGGGTGAATGTGTGAATAGTGTGTTTGATTTTCATGCATTTAGTCTTTGATTAGGGGTTATCTATTTGTTGATTTCATGTCTTACCATACACACCCTAATTACTAACAATATATAAAAGCAATAAAAGTGCAGAAAAGTAAAGTCCTACGCTATTACATCATTAAGGGGATGGGGTGTACAAATTTACAAATGGGGATTGCAAGAAATTAAAGTCCTAGTTATCTATTACAACCATATTGAAATAATGTACAAGAAATGTAAAATGGACTTGTTTTGTTTAAGAAAATAAATAAGTTTGCTTAAGAAAATATTGTTGATTTTGATTTTAAAAGAGATAAAACAAAGTACATGATTATAAAAATATTTTTGGTGTTTTGATTATTAAAGATAAAATAAAATAATAAGAGGAAAAGAGGTCAACATCAGCGCATGGCTGAAAGGGACAGAAATAAGAGGCATAAACTCTGACTCTGATGCGCTGCCAAAATCAAAAATAACATGTTAGCAGAAATGGGGAAGGTCAGAAGTTTTGGGTCTGGGTACCGAAGTTCTGAGATTGCTGGAAATAAGGGAAATCCTATAAGTTCTGATTGCTGAAGGAGTTTGGAAGCTCTAGTGCAGCTGGGAACCTAAAAGTTCTAATATCACCGGCAAATCAAAAGTTCTGGTTATTTGAGAAAGTAAGGTGATAATGTTGTTGCGTTAGGATGTTTAGAAGTTCTGATTTAGGAATATTGTCTGACAGATAAATGGTTAAAAATTTCAATAAATAAACCTAAAAGAAAAGACGCTTCTGGGGCTAGAACCCAAGACCCTTAGCACTGATGTCTTATGTGCACACACTGTCTACCACTGGGGTGGCTGTACATCCGATAATAGAAGTAAAAGCATAAACATATAACACAAAGTAAGTTCTGATGATGAGCTTCATCTCTTTCTCCATGCTAATCAGAACATCTGCAACTTAGCCATTTCTCAGCAGAACAGAAAATACAAACATAGCAATTATGGCAGGTTTCCATCATGGTTTCAGAAACATAAAAAATATCAAGACTGTAAATCAGACACAAGCATGTATCTGCTAATCCTAATTTCCTTAAGAAGTTATGAACTGATATTCTCCCTACTTATGCCGAAAATACACGAAACTTCATAATATGTACAACATCAGAATCGGGATGTCTACATTGTATTTGGACATGCAAATTTAACAATTCCTAAGTGATATGACGAGAGTCAGCAGAAGCTTACCTTGCAGTTAGAAAAGGTCTTGTGAACTAGAGTCTGGTTCTGACTGCTTGTAATATTCTGATCAGCTTTCTCACGTGCTCAGCAGGCTGGAACAACCTTTAACTTAGGCTATGAATGGCTGGAAAGTTCTGGAACAGCCAAGAAGCAAAGTTTGATCTTTTTGAGGTGGAGACTGATGGGGAACGTGTTACTGTCTGAAAAAAGAAGTTAGGACGGCTTCTAAATGTATATCAGAAGTTGTATGGATGATTTGGTCAAGAAACATTTGAGGGAAATTAGAGTTTGAAAGCAAAAATCAGAAACTAGCAGGTTTCGTATTTGTGTTTGCAGTTTCGGATTCTTGGAATTTTTATCTAGGTTTCAAAGCTTTTTCTCTTCAATTTTTCGACCACCTTACAGTTGCAAATAGATTCCAATTTATAGGCAAAGGTTTAGTAGCTTGGAGAGGTCAAGGGTACATCCATCATGCTAGGACGCTGACTTGTTCTTGAAGCAAGTTAAACAAGTATGGTGGTTAGTAGCTTTTAGCCGTGCCTAAGCTGGATTTGTAAGCATGAATTAAGGAAAAGTACCCTCAGAATCAAAAGCAAAGTATGCGCTCAGCATAAACTTGTACAAAAGTTTGCTTTTCGAGGACAACAATGGTACTTTTATGCCACACGTGGGGAAACCTTTTGGACAAAGACTCAAAAGTGGGTGTGAGCATTAAATGATGATGAGATTTGTCAAACCAAAAATCCTGCAATATGAGATTATGTGTCATAGCTCAATCTGGATCAGAAGTTCAGCATCAACGTAACTTAGAACAGACATCCAACTTCTGATCTTTGAATCTCCCTGCTCCAGCATGTTCTGAAGGAGTTCTCATACTTTTCAGAAAGCTCCTAACATGCTTTGCAGACTTTCTTTGAATTACTCTTGCAAACTCTGTTTGAACCTTCGTGAAAACTGGCCCAGAAGTTCTAACCAAACTCTATCTTGGAAGTGTCCAGAATTTGCTGAGTGCTTCAGTTTCATGGATGTGCCTTCAAAGATTCATAACTTGAAATCCAAGCATTTCTAGGAGAAGTTTTGTTCTGTAATGTTTGAGATCTCATCGAGGTCTATAATTCTTATGTTAGAAGTTCTTCCAGAATCAACTTGCATCATGGTGAAAATATGGCCATAAGTTCTAAATTTATCATATTTCTTAAACACTTAGAAAAATTTCTAAGTATTTAGAATTTTGACTTTTTCAACATAATCTTGACTTTTGATTTTCTTGATCAAACAAACTTCATACTCTGACATGCCTTGATGAAATATGATTCTTGAAACTTGGTTTTTTTGATTCAAAAGTCAAAGTATGACTTTTCAGTATACAGTTGAACATTTTACCCTTGTGTCAATTCCAAGCCCAAATTGATGTATCAGTGCTACAAACTTGAGCCATGGAAAACCTTGTGAGAAAGATTCTTGAGAAATGAGAGGGAATATTTTGGGGTATAACAGTTGGTCACATAACAAAGGCTAGTGAAGGCCTTGGAGCAGAAACTACTGACTGTTTCATGAAGATTGATAACATGACTAAGGCTACTGAGGGCGGTCAAATTACATGATATGGGCATAACTAAAGATGCAGGTGCCGAAGTGAACATGGTCGAAGCTTTACAAAAAACTACGATGGAAGTGGATGAAAAGGCTAGAAGACAGGAGGAATATAACCAAGTGACATATCCTAAGAAAGCTGAAAGTTTATTATAATTTCTCCATAGGTGCCAGAGAAAGAAGTCTGAGGTTATGTTGTGCCCCAGATGCAGTTCGATCTTTGACAAAAAAGCTGCTGAAAACATTGAAGGTTGTCGAAGGATTAAGGAAAGAAGGAATCTGAATAATGTTAATGATAGGTTCATCTTCAATAAGAGAAGAATTCCGAGAAACCAGAACCAAGGAGGATAAAGGTTCTGTGTGAACAACCAATATTCTTTGAAATCAACTTCTGAAGTCCCTAAGGGGAAATGGGCGAAGCCTACTCACAGGTGGGATTAAGATTAGTCTAAGTGGAATAATTTTGAAGTTGGAAGAGGATCTTCGATGGAATATCGAAATGAACTTCAGGTTACTAGGCTAGAGGCATATGGATCAAGTAACTACAAATTAAAGAACCCCATGTCCCGCTCCCAATGGCGTAGGGAACAGAGGAAGCGAAAAGATGAAAGAGAGGCCAAAGAGAAAATGGTTGCAGAATCAAGTAGTAATATACCTACAGACTCAATGAAGGTGGTGTGAAGGAAACTGAGAGTGTGATGAGGCTCTTTGTAGTAGAAAATTTCTAAGATAAGGTCTGTTGTACCCCCAAACTTTCCCTCTCATTTATCAAGTTATCTCTCACAATATATCCTTTGGTTCAAGACGGCATTAAGGTTGATCAGCTCAAGATACCTCCTCAAGCATTGATGATTGAAAATTAGGGTTTGAGATTGCGCAAGGATAAATGGACTTTTAATGCCCCATATGACTTTCATGGATCATTTTGGACTCTCAAGATTGCTCATGACAAGTTTCAAGTCTTGGATCACATTTTTGCTCAGTCAATTGATCAGTTGACCTAAAAATCAGCTTTATTGAGGAAAAAGTCAACTGTGGTCAAGTTACAGTCAAAATTCATAATTTTTTATCCATATCAATATTATGAACTCATATATGTCATTTGATCAAGTTTTGACCACAATTCCTCAAGAATTTTTACCAAATCATCAAAAGGGCAAAATGGTCAAAATTAGGGTTTTGATTGAGAAAGAGAAATTTATGATTTTTGACCTAGCAAATGGTTGATTGGTTGGAGACATGATCTCAAGGATTCAATTGCATCATTTTGACCTAATGGCATGACTCAAAATATTGCTCAAGATCAATTGATTGATAGTTGATATTCAGTCAACTGATCAAAAGTCAATTGCACACTAAAAAGTCAAACTTTGACTTTTTGGTCAAAATCAAGTATCAAAGATCACAATTCATCAAAAACATGTCAAAATATGAAACTTGTTCATCAAGAAATCAAAAATTCAAGATTTCATTTAAAAAGTCAAAATTTCTAAAAGAAATTTTTCTAAGTGTTGAAAATTTCATATTTTTTCACAACTTTGAGCCAATTTTTCACCATGATGCAAGATAATTCAAAGGAAACTTTCAACATGAAAGTTGTAGATCCCAATGAGATCTAAAACATTATAGAACACAACTTCCCCTAGAAATTCATGGATTTCAAGTTATGATTTTGTGAATACATGTTCATGAAACTTGGAAACTTAGTGAAATTTTGCCCTAGTTTAGGCAGGATTTTGACCTATTTTCATGGCAATTTTTCACATAGTTCCAAGAGGAATTTTCAAAAATGTTCAAAATATAGGTTGTAGAGGATGTTACAAGCTTTCCAAAATGTCCAAGAACTCATTGAGATCATGCTTGAGCTAAGAGAATCAAAGAGATGAAGTTAGGGTTTCATTCTTGATTTACAAGGCAGAATTTGTGATGAACACTTGACCAATTCATAGCTAGGCTATATAATCTTTGCTTTACAGACCTCAAACTTGTTTGTCACTCCATAATTAAATGTTTACACAGCTGTTAGAGCTTTGATCCAAGCATTTGAGTCATTATCCAAGTTGCATTTCCATTTATGGCACAAAGTAACCTTTCCATTCTTGTAAAGAGGCTTTAATCACAAAGTCAATGCATAGAGCTTTTCACTTGTTTCCTTATGATCACAAGCAATGCCAAAGGCAAAAGCAACATGTCTAGAGCCTCCCATAAACTCAGGTCATGCTTGTACTATACCTTGAAACCATATTTCCATTTTTCTTCAAAATCAAGTAACATAGCCATAAGTCTATATCTTGTGCTTCTGACCGACTCAAGTGCTATAACCTTTTCCATACATATGCACAAGTTGCTTGCAAGAAAATACACGAATACACGAGCTCTCAAACATCCCCAAAGTTAGATTTGCATGACAAACCTCCATTGTTGTATATTCTAGCGAGAAATCCCAAAATCAAAAACCACTCGTGCATTTCTTGGCCTTTTGCTTCCAAAAGCTTCTAAACATCATACATAAACAATCCCAACATTTGTTATCCAACTGTAACACCATCTTCATCAACTTCTATAACCAAAAAACAGAGCTTGCATCTTGACTTCTCTAGCACGATTCAAGCACTCCCAGCATCAAGTAAGCATTGCATTAGCTTCCTAGAGGTTCAAGGAAGCTAACCTGATCATCACCATCACTTGAAACAAGCTCAAACTCATTTCACGATTTCCAGTTTTGAGGTATTTTTCTTGAACTTATATCTCATTATTTAGGCATTGTTAGGCTTGCATTTATGAAGATAGAATGTAGATATCATTACCCTGAAACTATACATGTCCGTAGATTGCATTTATGTTGCTTGAGCATGGAGAATTTTGAGTTTGAACTTGCTAAAACATTTAGGTCAGAATTTGGTACTTTCATAAATTCATCCTTATCTTTGAATGTTAGCTTAAGTTAGTTACATGGTTGGATTTGTGGTGGAAAAATGCACAAGTTTCATGTTTACGCTTTTGAAAATGGTTGAGGAATGAACAAGTTACAAATCCTTTAGTTGGAGGTTGAAGATGAAGTACAGTCAGGGCAAATCATATATCATATATTTATTGTTTTGTTTAAGTTAACGGATGTATCACCACCCCAGTGGTTAATGCGCGCATGTCACCCCTTGGACCTGGGTTCGAGCCCCAGCGTCCGTTTTATCATTTTTTGTTATATTTTCTATTTTTCTCTCCTTTTTTGTTTATAACAGATGTTGGGCTTTCCTCCTTTGGGCCATTATTTTTGCTGACTCCCCCTCCCCCCTGATTATGTTTCATACACCCTGGCCTTTTTTTATTTTTATTATTTCATTTTTATATTCTTTATTTTTTTATTACTTATTATTATTATTATGTTTATTATTATTATTATTATTATTATTATCATTTTTATTAATAAAATCCAAAAATATATTTTTATTTATTAAGTATTTAAAAAAATGTTCATTAATAGGTTATTTTTCTTCATAAAACAAAAAGACCAAAATATTTTCTTTTAAATCAATTAATTCTTTTTTTAAACAAAAATTAATGCTTAGACTTAGATTTAATTATCATCTTATTATTCTCTTGTAAATAATTAATTTAGAACTTAGGTTTCTTTTTTTTAATTAATCAATTCTCATGTTATTTTCATTATTTAAAACATTTTATGAAAAAAACCTAAAAAATCATTTTTAATTTCTTTTCTTAATTAGTTTAAGTTAATTTTTAGTTAATTTTTCATTAATCATTTTCTAAATTAGGCTTAGGTTAAACTCTTTCATAAAATCAAACAAAAATCATTTCTTTTCCCATTTTGCATTCTTGCATTTTTATCTTCAATTTTGTATATTTATTCAATATGGTTGTAATAATTAATTAGATTTAATTTTCTTGCAAAAGCTCCATTTGTAAATTTATATACCCCCTCCCCTAATGATGTAATAGCTTAGTATTTTTATTTTCCGCAATTTAATTCTTTATATATAAATGCTAGTAAATTAGGGTTTGTATGGAAAGATAAAATCAACAAGTTAGCAAACCCTAATTCAAGACAAAACAATGCATGTAAATCAACACACTTGCACCACTTACACCCTTAGGGTAATTCCACTTTGTTTCCTTATAAAAAGGGCCATGTTATGCATGTGGGGTATCTTAGCAAAAAGCAAATCAAAAAATACAAGATCATTGTCCCTCAATGACGCTGTCAAAGTTGCCTTTCAAAAATGATCTTAGTCCCTCAAAGAGAATTGCTAAGATATTTCACAAACATTGTTATCATGGCTATACAATGACCCACACATGTCCCTTTACATCCGAAGATAGGGCTTCTTACCAAATCAATAGTACGATAGCAATATCAAAGGAAAGGAAGAAATGAACTAAGACTTTTGAGTAGGTAGATTGTTCCTAGTTGCTTGCTCAATTTCAAATCTAACACTCTTGCTTATTTTCAAAACAAACACCAACACTTTCAAAAACACTTTCCAAACTTGAAACATTTTCAAAAGATAAACACTTTGTATACGTTCTTACAAACGAGAACTATTACAAAGTTTGCCTAAATGATAACGCCTTTTCAAAATACTTTCAAAAATCACACAAAGCACATTTTCAAACAAAAGCAAGTGATCTAGCAAGCAACTAAGAGCCCATAGATAACTATGGATGAAAATGGTGCTAACACCTTCCCTTTTCATAATATACCCCCCGAACTCAAGAAAAAAATCCCAAAGGTCTTTCCTGTTCTTTTCAGCCTCTCCTTTTGGATAAAAGAAAAGTATGTGGCGACTCTTGCTAACCGCAACAATTGCGATCAAACTCAAAACACCCAAGTCAGTTCTCCTACCGTATCACAGAACTGGCGACTCTGCTAGGGAATGTCTTAAAAGTGGGGTTACCTTAGGGCTAGATCACCATTATCTGCTTTCATTGTTTGATTTGTTTACTTTACATTTTGGTTCTTTGTTTGGGTTTAAATCCTCTACCCGGATTTGGGGACACCTTATAGGTAAGTAGCAATACGTTGTGGAAACTTTGCGGGGTATACCGACATGGTCTAAGCAATAGCTACCTTAGTGTGTCATATTTGTGGGTACCGATAGCCCTTGAGGAGTCAAGAAGAATACGGGGCTGCTGAGTGATGTCATGAAGCTCTAACTGACTTTAGAACCTTTACTTGACCAACTTGGCCATTAGGACGTAGTGAGATGATCGGCTTTGGTGCAGTCCGAAGTTGGTAGATACTCGATACTACACTCATTGAGGTTTGGCTTTTTGGGATATTTCAGTCGCCGTAAAAAAGGCATGTGCTAAAACAATGCCTGAGAAGACAAACCAGTGATATTGGGATCCTTTAGAACCCGATTACTATTTCTAGGACAGGTTTGAGCCAACTAAACTTCAAGAGGGTACTTACCTATGAGACTCCATGCAAGTCTAAACCTAAGGACTTGTTTGCTTTGTTTTTATATATTTACTTGTACATAATATCATAAACATCATAACATCATACTCATACTCACTAACCATTTCAAGGATTTTTGGGATTTATCTTTCTTATGTTTTATAGGACATGGCTTCTATTTGCGGGAAAAACATTCAAGTCAATCTCGTAAGGATCCCTCCTCAACTCAAAGAGTTAGCATCAAGGGTCCTGAAGAACTCTTCATTCACCGAAAGACATGGTCGCCTCCTAAACTTGGTTACCTCCAACACTGATGAAGATATGATGAAGGTGCTTTTCCAATTCTTTGACCCTCTACAGCATTGCTTCACTTTTCTCGATCATCAACTTGTGCCTACTCTAGAAGAATTCTCCCGACTCTTGAGGATTCTCATTCTCCATAAACTACCCTTCAACGGTATGGAAAGAGATCCAAAACATGAAGAGATTTCCCAAGCACTACATTTGCACCAATCTAATATCACAACTAATTGGAAAACAAGGAGTGGTGTCAAAGGTTTCTTGGCCAAGTTCTTGTTTGAGAAAGCTCAAGATTGTTGGAACTCCTTAGACTTACAAGCTTTTGAAGAAATTGTGGCCCTTCTCATCTATGGGATGGTTTTGTTTCCAAATCCTGACCAACTCATAGATGTAAACACCGTCCAAATCTTCATGTCTCGTAACCCGGTGCCTATTTTGTTAGGGGACATCCTACATTCTTTTCACTCTCGCACTATGAGGAAGAGAGGTATCCTCATGTGTTCCACTCCTATCTTGGCAATATGGTTTATTTAGCATCTTCCCCAGTCTGTGTTGAAAGATGAGCAAGGTTCAAGGTGGTCCCATAGGTTGATGGCACTCAAATATTCAGATATTCATTGGTGTTCCCAATCTTTGGAGAATGTTACTATCGTCGACCGTTGTGGAGAATTCCCTAATGTCCCATTGCTTGGCATTAGAGGATGTATCACTTAAAATCCTTACTTAGCCTTACGACAGTTTGGTTATGCCCGAAGGGATGGTCCACATGAGATGCTTATCCAAGGAGTGGTATTCAACTACGAGAATGACAATCAAGGTTACCATCAGAGGTTTATCCAAGCTTGGAGGATGTTGAACAAGGTGGATAGCAAGACGATGAGACACAAGAATTCCATCCCCCTTGAGCCTTACCTTAAATGGGTACGAGCTCATGCTCAGAAACTTGTGATGCCTTATCCATCCATCTTACCAGTCATCATGGAACATGTGGTTGAAGGAGATGTTCCCTACACTATCCTCCATCCCGACATGCCTACTTCTCTTGAAGACTTGCAAAAGGGTTGGATTTAGATGAAGGAAGAGCGTGATACTTTTGAAGCTCAATTCTATGCTAGTGAGAAGATGGTCTTGGAGCTTACGAAGCAGCTAAAAGAAGAGAAAAGTGTGAACGCCTATCTCGCACCAAAGAGGATGCGTTCAGTCTTTTTATCTTAGAAAGTTATTTTGTAAGCCCAAGAGGCATGATGTAATCTTTCTTGTTTTGTTTAATGAAAATTGATGTTTGTTCATTCTTTTGTCTATACAAATTTAAATCTCATCAATCCTTGAAATCATTTGCATATACATATTCCATGCATCGTAACATGTCAGGTTTTCGCATAACAGGTTTCGTTATCTTTCTGCTGTTTATTTCAGCAAGATGGATCTAGAGAAAACTATAAAGGATCTCCAGGCACAAAACTCTCAATTCCAGGAGACTCTACTAGCCCTAGCCAAGGGGCAGCAAGACATGATGGCTTTACTGGAAGTTAAGAAGAAGCCCAACAATAAAGCTCTACTCAACATGGGTAGAAGGTTCAAAGAGACAGTCTGTCAGATCCCAGTAGGAGAAGACTCATCTGAAGAGGACGAGAACCAGATTGGTGAGGTCAAGAGTACTCAGGTTGACTGTGTTAATTATTAAGTATATGATGATGATTATTTCGATGAGCAGTATCCACCCGCTGATATCAAATATAAGCAGTTAGAAGACATATTGAATGCTTTTGAAATCCAAGACGTCTCCGGTTTAGATTTTTATGATTTGGGTTTGATCTCTGGGGTAGTCATTCCCCACAAATTCAAAATACCAATCTTCACAAAGTACGATGGAGTTTCTTATCCAAAACTTCACTTGAAATCTTATGTGTGTAAGATACAGCTGCACACTGCTGATAAGAAGCTTCGGGTTCTTTTTTTCAAGAGAGCTTGGCTGGAACGCAACTTGAATGGTTTTATCAGTTGGATGGATCCTGTATCAATACTTGGGAGGATTTAGCTACTGCCTTCTACCATCAGTATCAGTATAACGCCGACTTGGCGCCAACGAGGGTTCAATTACAAGATATGACCATGGGAAAGAATGAAGTATTTAAGGAATATACGCAAAAGTGGAGAGACCTCGCCAGTAGGGTTCAACCACCCTTTACTGATAGGGAGCATATTGACATGTTCATGGGCACTTTATCTGGTCCCTTCTTTAATATGTTGGTTGGCTTCTCTTCTTCTGGTTTCACTGAATTAATCTTAACTGGTGAAAGAGTTGAAAGCGGCATCAAAAGTGGGAATATATTTGTGGCATCTACCTACACTTCAAATCCTATCAAGAAACCTTTTGTTGCAAAGAAGGAAGTTAATGTTGTGTACGGGGAAAGGGCCTGTACCTAGAAGAATGATCATCCGTCTGTCAATATCGTCTGAATCTCCAATCCAACTCCTACTCCAAGACCATCTTCAAATCATCAACGTTTTGAAACTCCAAGAAGACAATTTACGAGGTTAGGCATGTCATTGTCTCAAACCCTTCAACATTTTCTAAAGGCTAACTTAGTGACATTGCGTGATCCTCCTGCCAACCCTGATACCTCGTCACCAAAGTATAATCCGAACGCTAAATGTGCTTACCACTCAAGCAGCCCCGGGCACGAGACGGACCAGTGCTAGGCCTTGAAGAACAAAATCCAGGATTTGATTGATAACAAAACTATTGAGTTTGATCCTCCTCCAACTCCGAATGTAATCACTGCTCTAATGCTGAAGCATGACAAGAGTGTTAATGTTATTGAAGATATAATTTTTGTTCCCTCTGTTGAAGAATTAACTACTCCGCTGAATATAATCAAAAACAACTTGTTGAAGGCTGGGACCTCCCCTGGCTGTGTAAAAGATTGTGTGTGCTGTACAAAACAACTCAATGGATGTGAAGGGCTGAAGAAAGGCATTCAACGCTTGATGGATAGCCACAAAATTCTATTTGAGAAGACCCCGCTTACCAAAAGTTTGATTAACAAATGTGAATACCTCTCCATTATTACCATATCAAACAAACCTCTTAGGATCACCTCCAAAGATCCTATTAGGATTTCAAATGAACCAATTGTTGCTCCCTTAATAATTACCAATCCCAAACCAGTTCCCTACTCCTCAAACAAGGCGGTACCATGGAATTATGGTGCTGAGGTATTCTATCATGGGATTAAACAAGACACTTGGATCGAAGAAGAAGATGACAATGTTGGTAACATAGTTGGATCAAGCAAAGTAACTAGAACTGGGAGAATATTTTCACCCAATATCTCGCCACCAGTTATTACAAAGACGCCCATCTGCATTACTGCTGCCAAGCCAAGTACCGATACAAGAGGAAAGAAAAGGTTGTTGAGCCAGTTGTAACTGAAATACCCTCCAAAGACGTTGCTGATGGAGAGCCTTCTGCTCGTGAGATGGACGAAATCTTGAAGATAATAAAAAGAAGCGATTTCAAGATAGTGGAACAGTTTGGGCAAACCCCTTCCAAGATTTCAATGTTGTCATTGCTGCTTTATTCCGATGCCCATGCTCGGACATTAATCAAGTTCCTGAAAAAGGCTCATGTCCCCCATGAGACAACAATGGACCAATTTGAGAATTATGTGGCTAGCCTAACGGTTGATAATGGCTTGGGATTTTCAGATGCTAACTTGACACCGTTAGGGAAAAACCATAATAAAGCTTTACATGTTTCTGTCGAGTGCAAAGGGACCACCTTAGCACATGTTCTAGTCGACACTGGATCTTCCCTGAATGTATTACCCAAGGGGGCGTTAGACCGTCTAGACTGTGAAGGTTTAGTCTTGAATCCAAGTGATATCATCATAAGGGCGTTCGATGGATCAAAGAGGACTGTTCATGGGGAAGTAGATCTTCCAATCAAAGTGGGCTCCCAAATATTCAATTACACCTTCTACATTATGGATATATGTCCTTCCTATTATTGTCTGTTAGGTCGCCCGTGGATCCATAAAGTTGGGGCAGTAACCTTAACTCTCCATCAAAGCTTAAATATTTTGTCAAGGTAAAAAATTGTCACCGTCTATGGTGAAGAAGAGTTTATGGTAAGCTACCTTAACTCGTTCAATACGTAGAGATGGATGGAGAATTCATTGAGACCTCGTGTCAAGCCTTTGAGGTTGTACCACCAATGATCACTGCTACCAAATGTTCCTCTGTTGAACCCGAAGTTGTTAAAGTCATACCGAAGATCGTTTTAGTCAAAGATGCTCGTGCGGAAATTGAAGAAGGGAACTGTGATACTTGGGGGCAACTCCTCGATATCCCATTTAAAGCAGACAAGTTTGGTTTGGGTTTCACCATCAAAGCTCAGAAGGATGTGAGGCATGCTCGTGCTGGAAAGCCACCTCTTCGCATTGGAATCCATAAAGTCAATGTTGTGGGTGATTCTGATGAAGAAGCCGCATTTGAAGATTGGGTGTATCCAACTACAACAGAGCTGAAGAATTGGCATGCAAAGGACTTTGTGCCCATATCCTTCATTGAGGAGTAATCTACTTGTTATTGATTTTCTTTCAATTCAAGAACATTTTGTATGTAATATTCAACAATGACTTTTAAGCCATGAGCCTGGCCCGGGGCACTTTGGTCCATTTGTCAAGGGTTTTATTTATAATCATCTAATCATATGATCATTCAGTACATTGAACTTTTTTGCACTCAAATATTTGTGTTCATTATCTTTCTTTTCTTTCAAATACATTTTCAAAAATAGCCATGTATCTTACATGCACACACACACATTCTTGCAGGTCCTCATCCACTCTGGATCCTATTGCCATTGGCTCTACTATTTCCGACTATGACTTTGAATACCCAATTAACCAAGCCGAATATGAAGGTGAGGAAGATTATGACATACCGCGAGAATTAGCCAGACTTCTATTACAATAGGAAAAAGCTATCCAGCCGCATGAAGAATCAGTTGAAGTCATCAATCTGGGTATTGAGGCAGATAAAAAGGAAATCATGATCGGCGCTAACTTAGAAGACAGTGTCAAGAGCAGGCTGGTTCAGATGTTGCATGATTACATGGAAGTATTTGCTTGGTCTTATGAAGATATTCCTGGGTTGGATACTGACATCGTAGTTCATCATCTGCCGACAAAAGAAGATTGTCCTCTCGTCAAATAAAAGGTTCGTCACATGAGGCTTGATATGTCTGAAAAGATCAAAGCTGAAGTGATGAAACAATTTGATGCAGGGTTCCTAGCTGTGACATCTTATCCCAAATGGGTTTCCAATGTGGTGTCAGTGCCAAAAAGGATGGAAAAGTTCGCATGTGCGTAGACTATAGGGATCTGAATAGGGCAAGCCCCAAGGATGACTTTCCTTTACCACACATTAACGTCTTGGTCGATAATACTGCTTAGCATAAAGTCTTCTCATTCATGGATGGCTTCTCAGGCTATAATAAAATAAGGATGGCTCCCGAAGACATGGAGAAGACAACTTTCGTTACACAATGGGGCACCTTTTGCTACAAGGTCATGTCGTTCGGATTGAAGATGCAGGGGCAACATATCAAAGGGCTATGGTAGCATTGTTTGATGACATGATACATCATGAAATAGAGGTATATGTGGATGATATGATTGCCAGATCACAAACTGAAGAGGAACATCTCAATCACATGTACAAACTATTCGAGAGGCTGAAAAAGTAAAAGCTGAGGTTAAACCCTAACAAGTTCACATTTGGAGTATGATCTAGAAAGCTTCTAGGTTTTGTCGTCAGCAATAAAGGCATTAAAGTTAATCCTGCCAAGGTAAAGGCCATCCAAGAAATGCCAGTCCCTCATTCTGAAAAAGAAGTTATAGGATTCTTGGGTCGTCTCAATTACATCGCCTGCTTCATATCTCACTTGACTGCTACTTGTGAACCAATCTTCAAACTCTTGAAGAAAGATCAGGTAGTCAGATGGAATGATGAGTACCAAGATGCCTTCGACAAAATCAAAGAATATCTACAAGAACCTTCTATTCTCATGCCTCCAGTTGAAGGAATGCCCTTGATCATGTACTTGACAGTACTAGATAACTCTATGGGGTGTATTTTGGGCCAACATGACGAGTCTGGCCGAAAAGAGTATGCTATTTATTACCTGAGCAAAAAGTTTACCGACTGTGAAACCAGATATTCACTACTCGAGAAAACTTGCTGCACTCTGGCATGGGCTGCTCACCGGCTAAGACAATATATGTTGACTCATACCACTCTATTGATTTCTAAGATGGACCCAATCAAGTACATTTTCGAGAAACCCGCCCTTTTTGGACGGGTAGCCAGATGGAAAATGATCTTGAATGAGTACGAGATTCAATACACTACATAAAAGGCCATCAAAGGAAGCGTACTAGCAGATCATTTGGCCCACCAAGTTGTAGATGATTATCAGTCTATGAACTTCGACTTCCCTGATGAGAACATCATGCTGGTGACCGACTGTGCGAAACCTGGACCGTATGACGGACCTGAACAAGGATCCTGATGGACTATGGTCTTCAATGGGGCTTCCAACACCTTAGGTAATGGAATTGGTGTTGTGATCATCTCTCCTGAAGGTTGCCACATTCCTTTCACTTCCAGAATATGCTTCGATTGCACGAATAATATGGCCAAATATGAAGCGTGCATCTTGGGTTTGAAAGCTGCCATTGACTTGGGGATCAAGCAATTGAATGTGTTTGGGGATTCTGCTATAGTGATTATCCAAGTAAAAGGATATTTGGACACTAAGCACCCTAATCTAATCCCTTACAGGGAACTTGTGTTATCCCTAATTCCTTACTTCGAAGAGATCATCTTTGAGCACTTCCCTAGGGAAGAAAATCAGTTGACTGACGCTTTGGCAACCATGTCTTCAATGTTCAAGGTTAGATGGGATAGCGAAGCCCCTATGATTACAATTGAAAGATTTGATGAACCTGCACATTGATGTGAGCTTGATGCTGACGGGGAAAAGCCATGGTACCATAAGGTGATGAGATATCTCGAAGCACAAGAGTATCCAGAGGGAGCATCCATCAATGACAGAAAGTTCTTACGAAGATTTTCAGCCAAATTCTTCCTAAGCAACAGAATATTATACAAGCGCAACCATGACTCTACTCTACTCCGATGTATGGACAAGAAGGAGGCAGAGGAAATCATGGAAGACATGCATGATGGACTCTTTGGTACTCACTCAAGTGGACATACAATGGCCAAGAAGATCTTGAGAGCTGGCTACTATTGGTCAACAATGGGAACTAATTGCCATCAACACTCTAGGACTTGTCACAAATACCAAATATATGCTGACAAGGTCCATGTTCCTCTTATCCCTCCGAACGTCATGACCGCTCTGTGGCCATTTGCAATGTGGGGCATTGATATGATTGGAGAAATCAAGTCAACCGCTTCCAACGGACATCGCTTCATTTTGGTCGCTATTGATTATTTCACCAAGTGGGTCGAAGCCGCCTCTTTTGCCTCAGTCACCAAGAGTTTGGTAGCCAGATTCATCAAATACAACCTCATCTGCCACTATGGCATCCCCGAAAGGATCATCAACAACAATAGGACTAACCTCAACAATGCTATGATTACTGAGCTTTGCACTCAGTTTAAGATCAAGCATCACAATTCTTCTCCATATAGACCGAGAATGAATGGCCCAATCGAAGCAGCCAACAAAAACATCAAGAAGATTGTGCAAAAAATGGTAGTAACCTATAAGGATTGTCATGAGATGTTACCGTTTTCTCTACATGGCTACCGAACTTCAGCTAGAACATCAACTGGGGAAACCCCCTTTTCTCTAGTCTATGGCATGGAAGTTGTTCTGCCAGTGGAAGTTCAGATTTCCTCACTGAGGATTATGAATGAGGAAGGCCTAGGCAAAGACGAGTGGATTCAAACGAGATTGGATCAGCTGAACTTGATCGACGAAAAACGATTGGCTGCTGTTTGTCATGGTCAGACGTACCAAAAACGGATGATCAAGGCTTTCAACAAAAAGATCAAGCCTCGAGTATATCAAGCTGGTGACTTGGTGATAAAACGCATCATTCTACCACAAGGCGACCCTATAGGAAAATGGACTCCCACCTACGAAGGGCCATTTGTTGTCAAGAGAGTGTTCTCTGGCGGTGCCATGATGTTGACTACCATGGATGGTGAAGACTTCCCACATCCTATAAACGCAGACATAGTTAAAAAAATACTATGCATAAGAGACCCGCTAGGTTGACACACCTAGGAAAAATAAGGGCATCCCGGCAAAGTAAAAGGTTTGGGCAAAAATTAGGGATATATGCAAAAGATTGTACACCCGGTAAGTTGAAAACCTGAAAGGGCGACTTGGGCAAAAATGGGTATCCTGGTGGGCTGAAAACCCGAAAGGGCGGTCCAGGAAAAATTTAAGGATTGAAAGTGTATGACTATGTCTCGTGGATTCACCACAGTCAACTTTATCACCAAGGTCCGAGTTCAAATGGTCCAAGATCAATCTAATCAACTTCTGTCAACGGCAAAGGGGCATTTGAAGACATTGAGGCAATAGTAGAGTTGGAAGGCAATAATATCATTTCACATGGATATTTGTTTTTGTTTTCAATTTTGTTTTCCTTTCGACGATTTCCTCTTACTAGGATCTCTGTCTCTTTGTATAAAAACGCCTATTCACGGGCAAAATATCAATACAAACATACTTTGAAGTGCAAACTTCCTGTCTTTGTTTTGAATGCAAATTTGTCCAATGACTAAAACTGAATGAACATATGCATATGAACATAATTATAATTGTTTGGCACGTATGACCTAAGTAGCAACAAACATCTCTTTAATGTATATTGGAATATCCCCAGAGTTATTTCATCAACATTATCCCTGGTAGATCGGCTACAATAGAATAATCCCCAGCCAAAATCTCAATCTCTTGGCAGCTCTCTCTCCAGCTAAGCTAATCCTATAAGTAGAAGCCTCATGGATCTCTTCCTCAAAGAACTCGCCTCATGAGCAGTTCATCAAGTATTCATCAACATGTTTTATTTCCCCAACAGAGTTTATTTACCCAACAAACAATGAATAGCATAACCCCCTAGCCGAGTACAAAATTCCCCAGCTTGACCTATTTTCTCCAGTTGAACTTGTTACCTCCAGCTGAGTGTATTCTCCCCAAGTTGAGTCTGTCCTCCTCGACTGAGACTACATTCCCCAGCTTAAGTTTTCCTTTCAGACTATTGCAAATCATATGGCCATAACCCCTGATCCCCAGTAAAGTCATTAGCAAAACCTTTATTATCTCCAAAAACTACTATGAAGGCTGGACCCGACCAAATATTAGTACAATTTTCAAGTTACTATGAAGCCTGAAGCCGACTAGATAATATTCAACTTCTCAAGTCACTATAAAGCCTGGATCCGACCAGATAATAGTGTAATCTTTCAAATACTAAGAAACCTGGACCCGACCAGATAATAGTTTAACTCTTCAAAATATAGAAGAACCTGACTCAACCAGACCAAGGTTTTACTTCTTTTCCCCGTTAGAGTTTGCCTCTACCCCCAACAAGTTTTTGTGAAGCCTGGATCCAACCAGATAGCAATTACCCTCAGAAATTCATTGTGAAACCTGGAACCCGACCAGATAACAACTAAATCCCCAAACAGTTTATTGTGAAATCTGGACCCGACCAGATAACAATTAACCTCATCAACCTCAAAAATCCACAAAGCCTGGACCCGACCAGACATCAGTTCTCCAGCAATTTATTGTGAAACCTGGAGCCCGACTAGATAACAATTAACTGTGATCCCCAGAGAGACACTATGAAGCCTAGACCCGACCAGATAATAGTACAACTTTCCAAAAAAAAACCATGAAACTTGGACCCGACCATATATTAGTTACCACTTCAACTTACTGTAAAGCCTGGATCCGACCAGATAACAGTTAACTTCCTTATCCCCAACAAGTTATTGTGAAGCCTAGATCCGACCAGATAGCCATTCAATTTCAAGAAATTTTCTGTAAAGCCTGGAATCCGACCAAATAACAGTTAATTTATCTCTTCCCCAGTAAGTTACCGTGAAGCATGGATCCTACCAAATAGCAGTTGACTTCCTCATTCTCAGCAATTTGTGAAGCCTGGATCCAACCAGATAACAGCTGACATTCAAGAGATGTTCCCCACCAGAAGCATCTTTTCAACAAAGTTTTGATATATATATATATATATATATATATATATATATATATATATATATATATATATATATATATATATATTCTTCATCCCCAACGGCAACCAGGGATTCAACCCCCCAGAATTTCCTCAACAGCAGTCAGGGATTTGTTTTCCCGGAAAAAAACATACATCTCACATTCATACATCATAGCATGTACATACAAAATGCATCTAGCATAATACCACATCTGGTGAATATCATGCATACATCTGCATTTTACTAACTCTTTTTCTCAAAGGTAAAACATCAAGTTTTAGTATAAATCAACAAGAGATTTGTGCTAATACTTCTTCCAGTGTTTACCAACATTCCTCCAAATGGAATCTATAATCCCATTCACAATCCATCTTCGAGTGCAAATTTCTAGGCACTCTATTGTTCAATCATCTTTCACCTTCAATTCACGAATGGCGGATCCGCCAATTTAACTCTTCAGGTTTAAGAAGATTTAACGGGGGAAGCTGTTGTACCCCAAAATTTTCTCTCTCGTTTATCAAGTAATCTCTCATAAGATCTCCTTTGGTTCAAGACTGCATTAGGGTTGATATGCTCAAGATACCTCCTTAAGCACTGATGATTGAAAATTAGGGTTTGAGATTGCACAAGGATAAATGGACTTTTAATGCCCCATATGACTTTCATGGATCATTTTTGACTCTCAAGATTTCTCATGATAAGTTCCAAGTCTTGGATCACATTTTTGCTCAGTCAATTGATCAGTTGACCTAAAAATCAGCTGTATTAGGGAAAAAGTCAATTGTGGTCAAGTTACAGTCAAACTTCATAATTTTTTATCCATATCAATATTATGAACTCATATATGTCATTTTATCAAGTTTGTACCATAATTACTCAAGAATTTTGATCATATCATCAAAAGGGCAAAATAGTCAAAATTAGGGTTTTGACTGAGAAAGAGCAATTTCTGATTTTTGACCTAGCAAATGGTTGATTGGTTGGAGACATGATCTCAAGGATTAAATTGCATCATTTTGACCTAGAGGCATGACTCAAAATATTTCTCAAGATCAATTGATTGATAGTTGATTTTCAGTCAACTGATCAAAAGTCAACTACACACTGAAAAGTCAAACTTTAACTTTTTGGTCAAAATCAAGTATCAAAGATCACAATTCATCAAAAACATGTCAAAATATGAAACTTTTTCATCAAGAAATCAAAAAGTCAAGATTTCATTTTAAAAAGTCAAAATTTCTAAACTTAGAAATTTTTCTAAGTGTTGGAAATTTCATATTTTTTCAAAACTTTGAGCCAATTTTTCACTATGATGCAAGATGAATCAAAGGAAACTTTCAACATGAAAGTTGTATATCTCAATGAGATCTAAAACATTATAGAACACAACTTCCCCTATAAATGCATGGATTTTAAGTTATGATCTTGTGAATACATGTTCATGAAACTTGGAAACTTAGTGAAATTTTGCCCTAGTTTAGGCAGGATTTTGACCTAACTTCATGGCAATTTTTCACATAGTTCCAAGAAGAATTTTGAAAAATGTTCAACATAGAGGTTGTAAAGGATGTTACAAGATTTCCAAAATGTCCAAGAACTTATTGAGATCATGCTTGAGCTAAGAGAATCAAAGAGATGAAGCTAGGGTTTCATTCTTGATTTACAAGGCAGAATTTGTGATGAACACTTGACCAATTCATATCTAGGATGTATAATCATTGCTTTACAGGCCTCAAAATTGTTTGTAACTCCATAACTAAATGTTTACACAACTGTTAGAGCTTTTATCCAAGAATTTGAGCCATTATCCAAGTTGCATTTCCATTTATGGCACAAAGTAACCTTTTCATTCTTGTAAAAAGGTTTTAATCACAAAGTCAATGCATAGAGCTTTGCACTTGTTTCCTTCTGATCACAAGCTATGTCAAAGGAAAAAGCAATATATCTAGAGCCTCCCATAAACTCAGGCCATGCTTGTACTATACCTTGAAGTTATATTTCCACTTTTCTTCAAAATCAAGTAACATAGCCATAAGTCTATATCTTATGCTTCTGACCCTCTCAAACATCCCCAAACATCCCCAAACATCCCCAAAGTCAGATTTTCATAACAAACCTCCATTGTTGCATATTCTGGCCATAAATCCCAAAATCAAAAACCACTTGTGCGTTTCTTGGCATTTTGCTTCCAAAAGCTTCTAAACATCATACATAATCAATCCCAACACCTGTTATCCAACTGTAACACCATCTTCATCAACTTCCATAACCAAAAAATAGAGTTTTCCTCTTGACTTCTCTAGCACGATTCAAGCACTCCCAGCATCAAGTAAGCATTGCATTAGCTTCCTAGAGGTTCAAGGAAGCTAACCTGGTTATCACCATCACTTAAAACAAGCTCAAACTCATTTCACGATTTCCAGTTTTGAGGTATTTTTCTTGAACTTCTATCTCATTATTTAGGCATTGTTAGGTTTGCATTTATGAAGATAGAATGTAGATATCATTGCCCTGAAACTATACATGTCCATAGATTTCATTTATGTTGCTTGAGCATGGAGAATTTTGAGTTTAAACTTGCTGAAACATTTAGGTTAGAATTTGGTACTTTCATAAATTCATCCTTATCTTTGAATGTTAGCTTAAGTTAGTTACATGGTTGGATTCGTGGTGAAAAATGCACAAGTTTCATGTTTACACTTTTGAAAATGGTTGAGGAATGAACAAGTTGCAAATCCTTTGGCTGGAGGTTGAAGATGAAGTACAGTCACAGAAAATCATGTATCATATATTTATTGTTTTGTTTAAGTTAACAGATATATCACCACCCCAGTGGTTAAAGCGCGCGCCTGTCACCCCTTGGACCTGGGTTCGAGCCCCAACGCCCGTTTTACCATTTTTTGTTATATTTTCTGTATTTCTCTCCTTTTTTGTTTATAACAGGTGATGGGCTTTCCTCCTTTGGGCCCTTATTATTGCTGACTCCCCCCCTCCCCCCTCCGATTATGTTTCATACACCCTGGTCCTTTTTTTATTTTTATTATTTCATTTTTTTTATTAATTATTAATATTATTATTATTATTATCATTTTTATTAATAAAATCCAAAAATATTTTTTTATTTATTTATTTACATATTTAAAAAAATGTTCATTAATAGGTTATTTTTCTTCATAAAACAAAAAGACCAAAATATTTTCTTTTAAACCAATTAATTTTTTTTTAAACAAAAATGAATGCTTAGACTTAGATTTAATTATCATATTATTATTCTCTTGTAAATAATTCATTTAGAACTTAGATTTTTTTTAATTAATCAATTCTCATGTTATTTTTATTATTTAAAACCTTTTATGAAAAAAACCTAAAAAGTCATTTTTAATTTCTTTTCTTAATTAGTTTAAGTTAATTTTTAGTTAGTTTTTCATTAATCTATTTCTAAATTAGGCTTAGGTTAAACTCTTTCATAAAATCAAACAAAAATTATTTCTTTTCTCATTTTGCATTCTTGCATTTTTATCTTCAATTTTGTATATTTATTCAATATGGTTGTAATAATTAATTAGATTTAATTTTCTTGTAAAATTCCCATTTGTAAATTTGTATACCCCCTCCCCTAATGATGTAATAGCTTAGTATTTTTATTTTCCGCAATTTAATGCTTTATATATAAATGCTAGTAAATTAGGGTTTGTATGGAAAGATAAAATCAACAAGTTAGCAAACCCTAATTTAAGACAAAACAATGCATGTAAATCAACACACTTGCACACTTACACCCTTAGGGTAATTCCACTTTGTTTCCTTATAAAAATGGCCATGTTATGCATGTGGGGTATCTTTGCAAAAAGCAAATAAAAAAATACAAGATCATAGTCCCTCGATGACGCTGTTAAAGTTTCCTTTCAAAAATGATCTTAGTCCCTCAAAGAGAATTGCTAAGATATTTCACAATATTGTTATCATGGATATACGATGACCCACGCCCGTCCCTTTACATCCGAAGATAGGGCTCATTACCAAATCAATGGTACGATAGCAATATTAAAGGAAAGGAAGAAATGAACTAAGACTTTTGAGTAGGTAGATTGTTCCTAGTTGCTTGCTCAATTTCAAATCAAACACTATTGCTTATTTTCAAAACAAACACCAACACTTTCAAAAACACTTTCAAAACACTTTCCAAACTTGAAACATTTTCAAAAGATCAACACTTTGTATACATTCTTACGAACGAGAACTATTACAAAGTTTGCCTAAACGATGACGCCTTTTCAAAATACTTTCAAAAATCACACAAAGCACATTTTCAAACAAAAGCAAGTGATCTAGCAAGCAACTAAGAGCCCATGGATAACTATGGATGAAAATGGTGCTAACACCTTCCCTTTTCATAATCTACCCCCCGAACTCAAGAAAAAAATCTCAAAGGTCTTTCCTGTTCTTTTCAGCCTTTCCTTTTGGATAAAAGAAAAGTCGATGACAACTCTTGCTAACCGCAACAATTGTGATCAAACGCAAAACACCCAAGTCAGTTCTCCCATCGTATCACAAAGTCGAAGGTGTATAGAATGAAGGTGAATTATTAACAGACAATTTCGACACAAATTCAAAACCAAGCCTCGATATCATCTGCAATGTAGTGTCTATTCTACCAAGGGAGTACGACCAAATTATACAGGTCAAAGAATCAGAGGAGAGTTTTGATGCTGAAATGGCCAGACACATGCTTGTTTGTTACTATGTAATGAACAACGGGTGTATGGAAGAACAAAATTCCTTCTTCAAAAGGCCAGACGAAGCTATGAGAACTCATTTAAAACCTCTCTTAATAAGATATAAATTGGAGAACATGGCTATAAACAAGATATTGGTTGATGGAGGCACTGTAGTGAATCTCATGCCTCACACTACCCTGAAGAAGTTAGGAAAAACTGATATGGACACAAAGCCACACAACATGTTTTGTCGAATTATGAGGGTAAGATAGGAGCAACTTTGGGAGTTATCCAAGTTGATCTAACTATTGACACGGTAACAAGACCAACTATGTTTATGGTCGTCGAATTAAAAGCTAATTACAACTTATTACTGGACAGAGAATGAATACATGCAATAGGAGCAGTGCCATCCTCAATGCACCAAAGAATAACCATCTGGTGCAATGATGGTACAGTGGAAAATATTGAATCAGACCAAAGCTATTTTATGGTGGAAGTTAATCATGTTGAAAGGCGCCATTTCGATAAAAATTTAGTGAATATCGCTCCTTATAGTCCAATCGAATTTTCATTTTCATCTGATGATAATGCATATTGTTCCTTTCATTTACATCCTACTCAAGGTTTCCAGTGGGATAGACAGGTTGTAGGAAATGAAGACCTGAGTTTTGGGGGAACATAAGGTATCCAACCAACTAGTAGGGGTAATGAATTCAGTGAAGATGTCTGTTTTCCAGATATTGAGAAAGATTTCTGCCTATATGGCTGAAAACAAACTAAAATTGGCCTTAGAGGATGAAGTGAAATTCATGGCTGTCGAAGCCAACAAAGATGAAGGACACCCTGAGGGTCCTGGAAAGGACTTCGATCCCAAACCACCTGATAAGGTTCAAGGATAATTGCAAGGCCAGAGGCTTGACGCCATCTATGATGACGAGCCTTTGGGTTTCAAAAATGATCCGTTGGCAAACAATATGAAGATGCTAGTGCAAGATCCGCTCGGATAAATAGACCTGGGCGAAGGGGAGATCAAAAGGCCAACATACATCAACCTAACATCAACCCACAACTCAGGATCAAAGTAATTCAACTATTGAAGGAGTTCAAGGACTGCTTCGAATGAGATTACGACGAAATGCCTGGTTTAAGAAGGGATATTGTCAAACTGAAGCTGCCAATAAAGCCTTGGAAAAATCCAATCAAGCAATATGATTATTTCGATCCTATCCACAGGTGTAAAAACTTCATCAAAGTCAATACCTTCTTTTTGGAGAAATCCTTTTGCCACAAGCCTTGCTTTGTGTCGAGTTGTTTCCCCTTTGGGATTCATCTTCACTTTGTGTACCCACTTGACATCAATTGCCTTATTTCCTTGAGGCAGTTCGACAAGTGACCAAGTATTGTTGTCTTCGATTGACTTCATTTCTTCGTTCATTACTTTCACCGACTTTAAATCTTTCAATACTTCAACTGTATTGACAAGTTCAACATCTGCATATAAAGCATAATGTACCATCTCACCTTCATCATCAACTACGTCATCTAATGTAATCACACAATCTTGCAACCTTGAAGCATGTGTCTTGTTCTCTGAGGTCTGCTTGGTCCTGGTTGATCTATAACTTCCTCTTATCAAACTTCTTTTTTGACTTGAGTTTCTGGTTCTTCAAGTAAGATTCTCACTGAATCTTTCTTTACATTTTCAGTCCAATTCCATTCCTTAAGATCATCTATGATCACGTCTCTACTGATCATAATCTGCTTGTACACTGGGTCGAACAACTTATAACCTCCTATCGAATGATATCCTACTAGGATCATTTGACTCGACTTATCATCAAGTTTTCTTCTCAACTGATCTGGCACATGTTTATATGATATAGATCCAAATACCTTCAGATGGCTCAAGCTAGGCTTCACACCAGACCAACATTATTCTGGTGTAATTCCTTTTAACTTCCTCGTCGGACATCGGTTCAATATGTATGTTACAGTCGACACAGCTTCACCCCAAAACTCTTTAGGTAAATGTTTGTCTTTCAACATGCTTCTCACCATATTCATGATGGTTCAATTCTTCCTTTCTGCAGTTTCATTATGTTGTGGAGTGTAGGGTGGAACCACCTCATGCACAATCCCTTCTTTTTCACATAATTTTTCGAAGTCCTTCGACACATACTCTCCACCACCATCAGCTCTCAAAACTTTGAGCTTTCGAACACTTTATCTTTCGACCATAGACTTAAACTTGGCAAATACCTCGACCACTTCACTTTTCTTCTTGATCAGGTAAGTCCATAATTTTTTACTGAAATCATCTATGAATATAACAAAGTATTTGTTAACTTCCATTAAATCCACCTGGATTGGTCCACATACATCAGAGTATATGATTTTGAGAATAGCCTTCGACTTGCTTCTTATATTCTTGCTGAAGCTATTCTTGTGTTGATTTTCTTTCACACATTCATCACATACTTCATTTTGAATGTCGATTTCTAGCAATCCTGAAACCATATTTCTTCTCTTCAAATATCTGATGTCTCTGAAGTTAAGATGGCCTAGTCGATAATGTCATATTCATTCATCTCTGCTAGCTGTAGTCGAAAGGCACTTGTGCTCCATCACATTAAATTAGATTTTGAAGGTTCTATTCTGAGACATAGAATCCTTCAAGATTAATCTTTCATTTGTGTCGACGACTCTCATCATCTTGTCTTCGACCGAAGTTTTGTAGTTTATTTCGACCAGCTGCCCTATACTGAGTAAATTACTCTTCATATCTGGTATGTACAACACATTGGAAATTACTGACTTCTTGCCATCTTTTCTCACGATCATAACATCACCAATACCTTCAGCTGCTAGGGTATTGTCATTTGTAAATTTTACCATGTTCTTCATTGAGGGTTTTAGGTTGACAAACCAATCTTTCTTTCCAGTCATATGTGATGAGTATCCTGAATTCAAGTACCATCGATCCTTGAATTTTTCTTCATTCCTTGTTGTAACCATCAACAACATCTCTTCTTCTTCATACTTTGCAAACTTCACATCACTTTCTTGATTCTTTCGCTTTTTTGGACAATCACTAGAATAGTGACCATACTTCTGACAATTGAAACAATGAATGTGACTCTTGTCCGGCTTTCGACCACCACCTCTTCCTCTATTTGAAACACCACCTCTTTGGTTGCCTTAGTATGATCTTCTCTAATTTGATGCGTTTTCTTTGTGCTGGTTTCCTCTATCATTCGAATTGTTGTAGCCACCTCTATCTTTTTTGTCGTACCATTTTACTTTGCCTTTCTTATCTTTTACTGATTGAGCCTGCAGAGCTGCATCACTCATCGACTTTCCTTCAGCTCTTTCAGCTGTTCTTTGTTCATGAGATTCAAGTGTATCTTGAAGCTCTTTCTTCGACAAAGTTGACATGTACTTTGACTCTTCTATGACAACTACCACATGATTGAACTTCGAAGCCAAAGATCTCAAGATCTTCGAAATAACTGCTCTTGTTGTTAACGTCTCTCCACAAGTCTTGATTTGATTTACTAGTTTCATAACCCTAGTGAAGAAATCTGATATTCTTTCGCTATCTTCCATCTGAATAAATTCATACGTTCTTTTGTGAGTTTGTAACCTCACTTCTTTCACCTTCTCAGCATCTCCAAATGATTTCTTCATAATTTCCCATACTTTTTTTTGCAGATTTAACATCACTAACCTTTTCGAAATTGTTTGGCCTGACACATTGATGAATTATAAAGAGAGCTTTATAATTCTTCTTCTTTAATTCTTTGTATTCCGCCTCTTTCTTTTCTGAATCGTCTTCATCAAGTGATTCTAATCTATATTTCACAAGTTCCCAAATACCTTGAAAATTGAATATAACTTTCATCTGTTTGCACCAATTCGCATAGTTATCACCTTTAAGAATCAGAAGATTTAATGGAAAATTTCCACTTGCATAATTCATCGCCATTGATTTTCTTCTTCTTCCCATGATCGCTCAACCAGGCTCTGATACCAGATGTTGGAAATCCATCAAAACCTATGATGAATTTCTATCAATCTTTGAGATCAAGATTGTTATCACCACACAATGACAATGAAAATAAAATTAAAGAAGAAAAGATATTTAGGGTTTCTGTAGAGTAACTCTCTGTCCACAAACTGTGGAAAACTTCTTATTCACTTGCAACTGCAAATTCTGTGAATACAACTTGATTACAAAAATAGGGGTTACTCCCTCTATTTATAGATTTAGGTTAGCTGGCTCTCTAAGGCAAAATCCAAAACTATAAAAGCCCAAAATACCTATTTTCGAACTAAATCAAATATATCTATTTTAGACCTAAATCAAATCTATCTATTTTAGATTTAAATCAAATCTGTGTGTAACAAACTGCTTCCACACTTTGACACAATCTTATCGACACAAGGAATTATACTTTCAATAACGTGCTAATATAGGCGATGATTCACATATCACGCCGGGTACCCTTAACACACTCATCGGGTTTTTGCCCAAATTCTCCTATGATTTCATTTATATATATATCTCAAAACGTCTATATCCCACCTCACTCAAAAAAAAAATTGAGGATAATAGTGTATGCAAGTACCACCTCCTCTCTGGTGAGCTCTACTTCTATCTTATGCCATACACCACAACTCCATCCATTGATTTATACCCAATTTAGATGACTTATTGTTGAGTATGACTCATATTATGTGGAAATTCTAAATAGATTTTAGGTCCAACTGTTTATTGTGGGTAGATCACTTGGGTGCGGGGGCTTGAGGGGTATTAATGTAAACAGAATACTAATATTCTAATTCATAAGACAGAAATCAAGAGAATTATAACTTCTCTATAGGCCAAGAGATAGACATTATTGATTGAATTGCATTAACAAAGATTGATCGTGTTTAATATCTTTTACTTTCGTTTCTCTTTAATCTTCTATAATATTTCTTGTTCGAACACTAATTATGTTCAAAGCACCATATTGAGTGGTTAAAACATCACAGAAATCAAGTCGAATACTTAAATTTGAGTTTGCCTTGTGAAAAAATTGGATAGCTTGTTAATTAAGTCATTGATGTTAAGGGTTCAATCTAGTCGAGCCAAACCGATTCCCGAGTTGGATTTGTTAAAAAGATGGATGATAGGAGTTTGCCTCATTTATTTAAATACATCTAGTTAAAAAATTGGACTAACTAGTTAATGAGTAAAAAAACTTTAGCTTTATTATGGGTCCATAGACTATTTTTCTTTGTTGGAAGTTTCGGCAATTTTAGAAACTTGGATGAGTTTGCATGTCTATTATCTCTGCATTTCAGTGTATCATAATTTTCTTTGATTTGTTTTCTTGTTAATAATTTTCCTTTGCTTTTGGTCACACACGGTTAGCACAATCAGACTGATATAACAGGCAAATCTTCATGTAAAGATAAAATGGGCAAGACATCTTTATGGTTTTGTGGTTGAAACTTGAAAGTGACAACCAACTTGAAAAAAAGTGTATACACCCCATTATAGTCCAATCATTAACATGCAATTGAATCACTCATTATTTTTTCCACTCAAACTCTCATAAAACCACACTCACTACATGGTAGAAAATCGCGATCAAATGCACTGTCGAATTGCAGTCTCCGATACATAAAAAACCTCGTGGTTGCTCGTGATTTGTGTGGGAAGGAGGAGCTATATTCTAGTGCCATGAAGAGAACAAGTGAATGGTATGCTTCTGGTTTTCTGAAACTCACTCTTTGATTATTTGCCAATGCTAATGTAAATTTTTTCTTAGATGAGATGAAAATTACTGAAAATTGAACTACTTATTATAGGAATTATTCTCAAGAGATTCCAAGTGATATCACTATTCAAATTGGTGAAGCTTCCTATTCATTACACAAGGTATGCAGTGTAATATTAGGACGTTGTTTGATCTATGTAGCAGACTTCACGTATTAGTATTAAAAGTTGCTAATTCGGAAATCAATAATTATTGAATTCTTTTTCATATCTTTAATGTGATTTTGCAGTTTCCATTAATTTCGAAAAGTGGATATATAAGGAAGCTCGTTTCAGAATCCAATGATGCTACTTCGGACATTCCATTAATCGAACTCGTTGATATCCCTGGTGGATCAGAAGCATTTGAACTAGCAGCAAAGTTCTGCTACGGCATAAATTTCGAAATAAGCGTGGAAAACATCACTATGCTACGCTGCGTGGCCGAGTATCTTGAGATGACAGAAGATTATTCGGTCGGAAACTTGACAGGAAGAACCGATTCATATTTGAATGACGTCGCACTCAAGAGCATGTCAGGAGCAATATCTATCTTACATATATCAGAAACTCTTCTTCCAATTGCAGAGAAGGCAAAATTGGTTAGTAGATGCATAGATGCAATAGCATATATAGCATCCAAAGAAAGCCAATTTTGTTCATCTGGTAGAAGTGATGGTAGTAGCAATGAAAGAGTGACGAATTCTTCCACTGCTTCTCATCTGAGGCCAGTTGTGGATTGGTGGGCTGAAGATCTTACAGTTCTTAGAATTGATTTTTTTCAAAGAGTTCTAATTGCTATGATGGCTAGAGGGTTTAAACAGTGGGGTATTGGTCCTATTATAATGCTTTATTCACAGAAATCTCTCAGAGGTTTGGTAAGATCCTTTACAGAAGAACAAAAAGTTTCGTATTAAATTTGTTTTCTTAAGTTTTAATTAGAATTGTGTTACTTTGACATATAAGTGGGATGTTGCTGGTTTGAATTTGCGCTTCTACAGTTTGATGTCTCTGCACAGCTACTAACTGAGCTGATTTAACGGGTGAAACTGTTTTTTTTGTTCTATATATTGAATCTTTCATTTTTTTTTGTGGAGTAGGAGATATTTGGAAAAGGAAGGAAGGAAATTGAAGCACATGAAGAGCATGAAAAGAGACTCATTTTAGAGACACTAGTGAGCCTAATGCCAAGGGAGAAGAATGCGATATCTGTTAGTTTTCTTTCTATATGGCTCAAGGCAGCAATATATCTTGAGACAACTGTTTCTTGCAGGTTTGATTTGGAGAAAAGAATAGCCATGCAATTAGGACAAACTGTTTTGGATGATCTTCTTATTCCTTCTTATAGCGGTGAAACATCGTTCGATGTAGATACCGTGCAAAGAATCATGATGAATTACCTTGAATCTGATCTTGAAAATCATTCAGGCTATAATGAACAAGATGAATATTATTCTTCTTCTTCACAAAGGGATGTTATTAAGGTTGGAAAGCTATTAGAGAGTTATCTTGCTGAAATAGCGACCGATAGAAATTTATCGGTTCCAAAGTTTATCTGTCTTGCTGAATTAATGCCTGAAAAATCAAGAACAGTAGAAGATGGAATGTATAGAGCCATAGACATCTATCTTAAGGTACATTTCTATACTAATAGAGTAGTGTTTCTGAGAGAAATGATATTTTCACAGGCACAAAATGTTTTCAGGCTCATCCATTTCTAAGCGACGCGGACAGAAAGAAAGTTTGCAGCATGATGGACTGTCAGAAGCTATCGCGAGAGGCGCGCGCACACGCTGCACAAAACAACAGACTTCCTGCTCAAAATGTGGCTCAAGTTCTCTATTATGATCAGCAGCGCCTTCGCGAGAATATGGATGGCACTGGCAGCGTAGGTTCGGATTCTCCTTCGACGCCTGACAAGAGGAATGTATACTCATCTGAGCTTTATCCTGCTTCAAATGAGGTTTCCAAATTAAGAAGAGAAAATGAAGAACTGAAATTAGAGATAGTGAAACTTAAAATGAGAATAAAAGAGATTGAAAAATGTACAGTTGAATATGGTGTTAGTACTAATAGTCCTTTGTTAAACGCTTCTTCTTCACCTTCAGCTGATAAGCCTCCTTTGCATAGAAAATCATTCCTAAACTCGGTGTCCAGAAAACTTGGCCGTCTTTCTCCTTTTTCACGCGCCGATCCTGTCCTAACACCACTCAAAGATCGCATTAAACTAGACAAGCTTCGACGCTACTCCATATCTTAATATTGTATGTCATTTAATACTCTACTTTATGTATTCAAAACATAGCGTTGATTGTAACGTGATTTATGTTTCTAATATATGCTGTTTGACACGTGTCAGTGTGAGATGTGATTTTCATGGATTTTCTCAAATATTAATAACTTTTCTCTGAAAATTGAAATACTTATAATCCTATATGTGATCTAGGATATTGGTGTAATGTAAAGAAAACATAGCTAGTGGGGTATGTTTTAAATTATTGAGTGTAATGTAGAGACTAGAGAATGTGAGATTATACTTCAAATGCCAGATTAGCATTGTCTGTATTAATAATGTCCAAGTCTAATAATAGAAAAAAGAGAGAAAGAAAGTGATCATGGTTTGGTTTAAGTTCATGCATATATACTAAGTATATGAAATGTGGTAACATAATACTACATATTTTGGGACACACTTGACTTAATATTTGGTAGATAATCTTATGTTCATATGTTAGCAGACAAGCACTAGTTCTTTAACTTCTTGTTGGCTAGTAATTATGTGATTTGTGGAAAATAAATGGTTTACCTACTTAGCTAGTTAAGGAAAGTAAGGCAAAAACATGATCAAAAAGTATAAAAAAAATTTCTGCATTCATTTATCTAATAAATCTAAGAAAATAGTTACTTATAATAATAACCAAAATATTTTTAACAAGAGATCTACTCAAATATAAGATGGCTCAAGTATTTTACTTTAGACCTTAAAATTACATTTTTCTATTAGTTTTTAAGGTTTGTAACCAAAATTTTGCATTCTTAAACCTGTCAATGTTAATATTGTTCTCTTAGACATTCTTATTACTCTAATTCTTAAGTTCCACATTTGCTAATAAATCAATCTTATATCTCTCAATAAAACAATATTTCATCTATCTCAAAATGATTTAGTTTACTATTTTATACAAGTTATAAACAGTTTAAATGCAATAGAGAATAAACATAAGTTTCTTTATCATAATTGATATATTCACCTTGTAAATTTCAAAATATTAAATTCAGAGAGATACAACTATCACTAATTAAGTAAAGAATTAAAAATAATAATTGATGTTGCATTGAAAATTGAAAAAAATAAACATTTGAAAGAACACTTTAATAAATTTGATTCTAAAATACAAAAATATATGTTGATAGAATACTTTGAATGCTCTAAAGATTATAGAGTGTATAATTCTGAAATCTATTTTTTGAAGAATTAGTTCATATAAGATTTAATAATATATAATTTAATTATGAAATGTCAGAATTAGTTGGATAACTTGCAAATACACAAAATGGAAAAGCCAATATCAAAATTTTCTAGTGTAAGATATTTGATCAAATTCTATTGGGTTGAATGGTAGTCTCTAGTTCGACAGGGAATAAGTATGAGGTTGAAGCTTATTCGCATACTGTAGTCGAAGTAGTGCGTGTTGTAGTCGAAGTTGTTCTAACATTCATTAGTCGATATTGCTAGGTTTTGTAGCATGTCAAATTGACCCTGTTTGTTATGTCCAATTGTTTAAGTTAGTTTGTACCCTAAGTTAGTTTGTAATGGGTATTTGTGAAAAAGCCCATTAGTTTAGTATGTTAGGTTTATTATAAATAGCATATCGGACTCTCATCATTGCACGCTGCAATCCTAATTTAAGGTGAGAGAGATTATTTGTTATTTTGTAACACTTGTGATCTTGTTTCAAAGAGAAAGTAAAGAATAACAGTTAATAACCAATTCTTTGTGTTCTTCTTGCTTTCGTGATTCATACCTTGTGGATTTCTTGCCTCAAAGAAACCTGTTATACTTTGTTCTTGACATCGTTTTCACAATAAATTAGTGCGGTGAGCATGGAGAAGATGCCTTCAATAAAGTATGAGATTGAAAAGTTCACCGTAGTCAACGATTTCGGTTTGTGGCGCTTGAAGATGAAAGTCCTACTGGTTCAACAGGGTTGTTTAGAAACATTGAAGGGAGCAGTGGCTATAGACATTGCGTTAACGAAAAAAGAAAAGACAACCATGATAGAAAAAGCCCACATCGCAATCTTGTTGAGCCTTGGTGATAAGGTTCTTCGACATGTATCAAAGGAGACGATAACATCAACATTATGGGTGAAACTTGAACGTTTGTACATGACCAAATCGTTGGTAAATCGACTCTACCTGAAGCAAGCTTTGTAGTCATTCAAGATGATTGAAGACAAAGTGTTGGCTGAGCAGTTGGATATGTTCAACAGACTGATTTTTGATCTTGAAAATAATGATGTGAAGATCGATGGTGAAGATCAAGCGTTGTTGTTGTGCGTTTTGCCCAGAACACGTGCTCACTTCAAAGAAACTCTCTTGTATGGATGGGAGTCTCTGACCATTGAAGAAGTTCAATCAACCTTGTATTCTAAGGACTTGAGCAGACAAAAGGAGCATAAAGCTTGGGCGGCTGGTGATGCTTTGACCGTTAAGGGAAAATTCTTGCGAAAGGATGATAAGTTCGATAAAAAGAAAGGTAAAAGTCAGCAGAAGTCTTACAGTGGTGAAGCATCTAGCATTCAACGCTATCATTGTAAGAAGGAGAGTCACACAACAAAGAGGTTCCCTCAACGCCTGAAAGATCATAGAGATAAGGATAATGGCAATGCAACCATTGTTTGAGGTGATTTCGACTCATCTGATGTTTTTGTGGTTTCAAGCAGCGACTCAAGAAAAGAGTGGATTATGAATTCAGGTTGCACTTGACACATGACTCCAAACAAAGACTTGTTCGAGGAACTATGTGATCAAGATGGTGGATCTGTATTTCTGAGAAACAACAAAGCTTGCAAGATTGCAGGTGTTGGATCTGTGAGATTGAAGTCTATGATGAGTCAATAATGTTATTGACTGAAGTCATGTATGTACCTGATTTGAAGATAAATTTGATTTCTCTTGGTGAATTCGACAAGAAAGGATATGTTTTCCAAGGAGAGAAAAACATCCTAAGAGTCATGAAGGGATCGAAGAAAGTCTTGAGAGGCGTGAAAAAACAACGCTTATATACCCTTGAGGATGAATTCGTAAGTGGTTTGACAAATATTGCATCCACGAAACTTTTGTCTAAGACAAAAATTTGGCACATGAGGTTGGGCCATGTCAGTGAAAGGGGTCTGGTCGATCTGGGGAAATAAAATTTGCTTTGTGAAAACAAAGTTGAAAAGTTGAAGTTTTGTGAACCATTTCTACTTGGAAAATCTTGCAGAGTAAAGTTCAACAAAGGCAAACAAAGAACACATGGATCCCTTGATTACATCCATGTTGATCTTTGGGAGCCTGCAAGATGTCCATCATATTCAGGACCAAGATATTTTCTATCCATAGTAGATGATTATTCTAGAAAGTTATGGATATTCATCCAAAAGACTAAGGATGAAACTTTTGAGAATTTCAAAAGTTGTAAGAATCTGGTCAAAAATCAAACTGGCAGAAAGGTCAAGAGCCTGAGAACCGATAATAGCCTTGAATTTTGCAATGAGGCTTTCAAAAAAAATTGTGTTGCCTCGGGTATTTCAAGGCACATAACTACTATAGGTACTCTGCAGTAAAATAGTTTGGCTGAAAGGTTTAATCAAACTATTTAGGAGAGAGTTAGATGCATGTTAACTAGTGTTGAGTTAAAGAAGGTGTTTTGGGCTGAGACTGTTTCAACATCAACATATCTGATTAATATATGTCCTTCGATTGTGTTAGATATGAAGACACATGAAGAAGTTTTGTCGAGACATCCACTAGATCTCGACAAACTGAGAGTATTTGGCTGCATATCTTATGTTCATATTAGGCAAGACAAGGTCGAGCCTAGAGCTCTAAAATGCATGTTCATGAGATACCCTGAAGAAGTAAAAGCTTATATGTTATGGTGCCTAGAGCCAGGTCACAAGAGGAGTATCACCAATCGAGATGTAGTTTTCAATGAAGCTGAAATGGATTTCAAGAAGTCTAATGATGTTGGTCGAAGTGCAGAAATATCCGACGAAGAGCTGGAACAGGTAGAGATTCCTGTTGAGGTAGAGCATGTTGATGTTGAATTGTGTATCCCAGATGGAGTCGAAGAAGAAGCAGAAGATGCTGAGGAATTTGAGGAAATTGTCAATGACTACCTATTGGAAAGAGTTAGGTCGAGAACAGTCATCAAGCCACCTTAGAGACTTGGGTATGCAGATCTTATAGCTTATGCCTTAATCTCTGCAAGTGAGGTTCTAGACAAAGAACCTAGAGTCCATAAGGAAGTTATGAGGAGTCGAAATAAGACTGAATGGTTAAAGGCCATGGATGATGAGATGAAATCTCTTCATGATAAATACACTTGGGAACTAATCAAGAAACCTTCTAGAGAAAGGTTAGTCAGTTGTAAATGGATTTTCAAAGTTAAGGAAGGAATCAAAAGAGTGGCGTCAAAAATATACAAGGCAAGGTTGGTCGCAAGAGGTTTCACTGAAAAAGAAGGTGTCGACTTTAATGATGTATTTTATCCGGTTGCGAAGCACATGTCCATTTGAATGTTGCTTTCCATGGTGGCACAGTTCTACCTTGAACTTGAACAGAAGGATGTGAAGTCTGTTTTCTTTTATGGTGATCGAGATGAAACAATCCTGATGAGGCAACCTGAAGGGTATGTCGAAAAGGGGGAAGAAGATTATGTGTGCAAGCTGAAGAGATCTTTATATGGACTGAAACAATCTCCTCGATAGTGGAATAAGAGATTTGATAAGTTCATGGCACACATAAGTTTCATTAAAAGTCAGTTTGACCACTGTAATTACTTCAGATTTTGACCTGGTAAATCATTTGTTATTTTGTTGCTTTATATGAATGATATTATCATAGCAAGCAACAATTTCGAAGATGTAATGAGGGTTAATGTTGAACTCAATAAGGAGTTCCAAATGAAGGATATGGGAACTTCATCCAGGATTCTTGGAATTGACACCTGAAGAGATAGAAATTAGTCAAAATTATGCTTATCTCAAGAGGCATACCTACGAAATATTCTCGACAAGTTTGGTATGTCGTATTCAAATTTTGTTGTGACTATAAAAAATCTTCAATTCAAGTTGATTATAGATCAGTGTCCCATTAGTGATGTCGAAAGAGCTTATATGAATAGTGTGATACGGTGGGAGAACTGACTTGAAGTTTTGCGTTTTGTGTTTGCAAATGTTTCGGTTTAGCAAGAGTCGCCACTTACTTTTCATTTTATCCTAAGGAAAGGTCAAAAAGCACAGGAAAGACCTTTGAGATGTTTTCTTGGGTTCGGACGGTAGATTATGAAAAGGAAAGGTGCAAACACCCTTTTCATCCATGGTTATCCATGGGCTCTTAGTTACTTGTTTAGATCACTTGCTTTTGCTTTTCAATTGTTTGAAATGGTGCTTTGTGTGTGGTTTTGAAAGATATTTTGAAAAGAGGCCATCGTTGTGGCAACCTTTGTAATGATTCTTGTTTGAATGTATACAAAGATGTTTTTGTCTTTTGAAAAGATTTCCAATATTTGAAAGTTTGATTTGGGAGATTGTGTTGTGAGGTGTGTTTGAAAATAGCAAGGATATTTTGCAAGTTTTGATCAAGTAACTAAGAGTTGTCTACCCTATTTTACTCAAAGATATTTCCTATATGTTTTTAACCCTTTTGACAGTGTTATTTCACCATTGTATTTGGTGAACAACCTTGTGTTAGGATGTTAAACGGGACAGGCGCGGGTCATCGTATAGACCATGATAGAAATTGTGTTAAGTATCTTTGGCAATTTTTTTGAGGGACTTGATCATTTTGTTTAGGCAACCAAGATAGTGTCATCGAGGGACTATGATCTTTTGTTTTGTTTTGTTTTGCCAAAGTATCCAACATGCATAACATGGCCCATTTTCAAGGCAACAAGTGGATGAAACCCTAGGGGTGTATGTGTGCATTGTGTTTGATTTTCATGCATTTTGTCTTTGATTGGGTCAAGCTACTTGTTGATTTGGATTTTTTACATACAAACCCTAATCTCTAATCATGGCATAATTGAAAGCATAAAGTGCGAGAATTAAAAGTCTAAACTATTACAACATGATTAGGGGGATGGGGGTACAATCTTTGAATGGGGGTGTATTTGACAAGCAATAAAAACCCTAGTTTACTATTACATCCAAATTGAATAATGGCACAAATAATAAATGGACAATATTTAAATAAATAAAATAAATAAATATACCAAATAGTATGAATTATACAAAAAAAAAGGTTTTTGTTTATTTATGTATGTAAAAATATTTAATGTAAAAAATAAAGAAATAAATAAAAAGATTAACTTTATTTGGTTAAGAGTAAAACCCTAATTTTCTTTAAGAAAATAAATACATTATATTATTTATATACAATAATAAAATAAAATAATATATACAAAAATAAAATATGTTTAGAAAAAAAAAAGTATTTTTTTAAGTATATAAAAATAAAAGTGTAATATTTCTATATTTTTATTCTAATAAAAATAAAAGTATATATATATATATATATATATATATATATATATATATATATATATATATATATATATATATATATATATATATATATATATATATATATATATATATATATATATATATATATATATATATATATATATATATATATATATATATATATATATATATATATATATATATATATATATATATATATTAATTATATTAAATATGATAAAATAAAATAAAATATATACAAAAATAAAAATATATTTAGAATAATATTTTTAGTGTGAATAAAAATAAAGAATAAAAGTATAATTTATATATGGTTTTCAAGTTTTTAATAAATAAGATAAAAGTAATTAAATTGCTTTTTATGTTAGAAAAATAAAAATAAAATGCAAAATAAATGTGAAAAAAAATATAAAAATATTTTTTGAGTATTTTTTATATTTAGGAATAATAAAATATAATCAGAAATGAAAATAAAAATGCAAAAATATAAAATAACAAGAGATTGGGCCAGGGGGTGCAAAATGGAAAAAGGGAGGTGTCAAAAGTAGCCAGGACCAAGCCCAACCCAAACCAACTTCATCTTCAACCTTCTGACTTTGAAAACGCGCGCGCCCTGTACAACTACCAGATCCTGTATACGAGCTCTATTGCAAAAACACATAACATCAAACTTGTAGAGCATTTCAAGACGAATCCAACCATATAAACAACTTGTCTTAACTCTCAAAGACCAGAGAGAATTTCTATGGCCCTAAAATCTAAACTAGTTTTTTCAGTATGTTCATGGATTAAATTCTCTTAGCATGCTTAATATAAATAAAACTGAGCATATGTACAGCTTCATGGCAATGAATACTACATTTCTTATTCATAAACCTAAGGCTAAATGTTCCTAAATAGAGAGATAGGAAGTGGACAAAAACCTGTTTCAACTGACTTCGTGTAGGGCAATGTAGAGCTTTTCAACAAGGCTTGAGATGTCTGGGAGCTTGCTTGAACTTCACTTGACCTTCTCCAATACACTGCTTGCCTTGAATATGCTTGAATCAGCCTACAGAACTCAACCTGCACAAGCTCAAAATGAAAATGGCAAACTCTGTAAATGGAGTTACAGTTGGTGTTTGAGGTTTGGGATAGCTTGGATGAGTTGAATGGAAGGTGTTTGAACCAACTTGGGGCAAAACGCACGAGCCAATTGAGCTATGGAAGTCAAGTTGCAGGTTCTGCCCTATTTTGCCAATGGAAGGTGATTTCTGGCTAGGGGATGTTTAGAGGCTCAAGCAATCGTGTTTCTGGCTCAAAGGGGTGTGAAAAAGATGTTCAAAATGCTTGTAAAAGTTTCTTTGGGCTGATGTTCAAGTTCTCATGTTTTGGACAAGTTTCTTGTTTTGAAGCAAAATGTGGGAAGTCATATGTAACAGGCCTGTACAGGCTATTTAACACCTTGTAACCTCTGCTCTTGGCCCCTCTAATTTGTGGATTTGATTAGTTGCAAAAGATCTGGACCAATGCTCAAATATTGTGGTTTGACATAAATGGAAAAATGGAAATGTACCTTTTTCTACTTAGGGATTAGTTTTGTGTACAATGCCCTAATGACCAAAGCAATGTCTTAGACCAAAGGATTTGCATTAAATTATTGAGTGTGAAGTGGTTTAGAGGCCTGTAATCTAGTGCAAAGCATGCTGACTTGAAATTACAACTTGGATGAACATGAATATGCCATGGATGAAAAGTGAGTTTTTGCCAACTTCAAGCCTTCGATTCTCTCTAACCACAAATGTGTTTGGAGAGTTCTTGGACATTTTGAAAAGCTTGCAACATTCTATACAATCCATATTTGAAATGAAACTTGAGATTCCAAGTGGAACTATGTAAAAAATGGCCAAGAAGATAGGTCAAAATCCTGCCTAAACTAGGGCAAAATTTCACTAAGTTAAAAGTTTTAGGGACCCTTGTTCCAAAAATCATAACTTGAGATCCAAGATTCTTTTGAGAAAACATTGTGAATAAAAGTTGTAGAATTTGTGGAGGACTAAAACTTTCATGTTGGAAGTTTTGTTTTAATCCAATTACATCATGGTAAAAATGTGGGGCAAAGTTAGGAAAAATTAAGAAAATTTCATAACTTAGAAAAATTCTAAGTTACGAAAATTTTCAACTTTAAACCCTAATTTGCAAAAATGGGTTTCTTGATGAACAAGTTTCATGTTTTAACACATCTTGATGAAAAATGACCCTTGGCACTTGATTTTGACCAAAAAGTCAAAGTTTGACTTTTCAGTGTACAGTCAAATTTTGATCAGTTGACTGAAAAATTTATCTGTCAATCTAATGCAATTGAGATCTTTTGGACTTTTTGAATAGGTCAAGATGATGCCATTGAGTCCTTGAATCCATGGTTGAACCCCATTTGCCATTGGCTAGGTCAAAAATCAGAAATTGCCTTTGTACAGTCAAAACCCTAAAAATGACCATTTTGCCCTTTTGGTGATCTGATCAAATTTCTTGTGGAATTGTGGTCCAAACTTGATCAAATGGTTCATATGAGTTCATAATGTTGATGTGGGTCAAAATTCATTAGGTTTGACTATAAATTGGCCACAGTTGACTTTTTCCCCAATACAACTGATTTCTAGGTCAATTGTCCAATTGACTGGGCAAAAATTTGATTCAAGGCTTGAAACTTGGTATGGACAAACTTATAAGTCCAACATGAAGTATTAAAGTCACTTTGTGCATTGTAGGTCAAAAAATCCCTGTGCAAACTCAAACCCTAATTTAGGTCATCAGTGTAAGGAGATGTCTTGAGCAGAGCAAACCCTAGCTTAATCTTGAGTTCAAAGAGCCTTATGGTGAGAAATGTTGATAAAATGAGAGGGAAAATTTTGGGGTACAACAGTTTCCTCTGTTCAATCTTCTTGAACCTGAAGAGTTAGATTGGCAAGTTTGTCTTTCGTGACTCGGGGGTAAAAGAGGATTGGACACTAGAGTACCCGTAAATTTGCACTCGTCAAAAAATGTAGCTGAGGGAATGGGCTTAAGGATGCCATTTGGAGATGATAGAATCTTCCTGGAGATGGGCTTAAAAGATGCCATCCAAAACTTATTTATTGAAAATCAGTAGAATGAATATCAGAATGGTATCCGTATCTGGAACATATCTGAGTTGTATCTGGAGATTGGATTTGTATGAGCAAAGGAATGGCATCCGTGTCACGAGCGTATCCAAGATGTAACTGTATTTGATTTTTGAACGAGTATCAGAATGACTGTCGTGTTTGGAGTGTATCTATATTCTGAATGGGCGACAGAAAAACATCCGTGTATGGAGCATCTCTGAGCTGGGGATAAATTCCGAATGAGTGACAGAATGGAAACCGTGTCTGGAGCATATCTGGACTGTATCTGAAGTTGATATCTGTATGAGTAGCAGAATGACTTCCGTGTCTGGAGTGTATCCGTACTGTAATTGAGATCTGGATAAAAGGCAGAATGACTTCCATGTCTGGAGTGTATCTGAACTTGAAGTTGATAGTTGAATCTGAATGAGTGATAGAATGACTTCCGTGTCTGGAGCGTATCTAGTCTGTATATGATTGCTGAAGTCTGAATGAGTAATAGAATGACCGCCGTGTCTGGGGTGTATCCATACTGTATCTGAGGTTTTGAATATTTGTTAAAGATAGCTTTTAATCTTATCCTGTAAAGGGTAAAATGTTAGCTAAAACACAAAGTTATGTTGCATGATATGTATGATGCAATAAAATGGACTCTAATCAATGTAATGTATGCGCATGTAAGCTGATTAACTGTCTTGTTGAGGAAAATAAATCCTTGATAACTGGAGACCATGAACTCTTTGACTGCTGCTGGGGATGGAAGATCCTTGGTGACTTGTGGGGAAATGAGAATCCTTCATGACTTTCCTAGGGAAATAAAGATTAACCCGACGATCTCTATTGGGGAATTAAAACCTTAGAGGCTTCAAATAGAGAAACGGGAACAAGAATCTTCGTTCTGCCGGGAAATAAATCTGTGAGGAGAATGTTCATCCTGTTGGAGGATTCTTCGAAAGCTTAGGTTGTATGCCAATCCACTGGGGAATCGGGGGAAGTTGGGTAGTATTCCACCGGGGGTTTAAGATTTGGAGTTTTGGACTCCGTTGGGGAAGAAAGTTTTATTCTTCACTGGGGATCTGTAGTTCAAAGTTTTCGGGCTCCACTGGGGGTCGGGAGTTTAGAACCTTAACTCTGATGGAAATTTTAAAATTTAACTCCACTGGAGATATATGCTCCAAGGTTTTAGCTCTGTTGAGGATCTGAATGACATACTGTAGGGGATTTCTTCTGGGATAGCCTAAATACATTTTCCTATACTCTCGACCTATCAGTAATTATCCTTTCTCATTTCGTTTTATTTGTAAGCAGTAATTATATTCAAATGCATATGCTCATTTAACAAATCATTGGACGTTTTCAGATAAATCATAAGTGCAAAAAGAAAGAATAAGGCAAGCAAATTTCTGCACTTTGAAGTATCTTTGTATTAATTTTGTAAGTATTTTTGTACAAAGGAGACAGACATCCTAGTAAGAGAATGTTGTCGAAAAAATTGAGAAAAATTTTATACAAAGAAAAATGGCTATGTGTAACAATTCCATGGGGTTCCCATTCTGCTAAAGCCTTCACAACTCTGAGTATCTTGTCCATTTGTTTCTTTGTCCGTAGATGATTGGATATATCAGAAGCTTGGAGCTTGTCTGTGAAGATATTGTCCTTAAATTGATCCGATGAGACATAGTCATACGCTTTAATTCCCTAACTTTTGCCTGGACCGCCCTTTTGGGTTTTCGATCCACCGGGAAACCCTTTTTTGCCCAAGTCGCCCTTTCGGGTTTTCAACTTGTCGGGTGTACAAATTTTTTTTATTTATCCCTAATTTTTACCTGAACCTCCCTTTCGGGTTTTCGATTCACCGAGATGCCCATTTTTGCCCAAGTCGCCCTTTCGGGTTTTCAACTTGTCGGGTCGTTTATGTGTAATATCTTTTGACTATGTCTGCGTTCGTAGGGTGCGGCAGGTCGTCGCCGTCCATGGTGGTTAGAATCATAGCCCCACCATAAAAGATATTTTTAATCACAAATGGTCCTTCGTAAGTAGGAGTCCACTTGCCCCTGGGATCACTTTGCGGCAAGATGATCCGCTTGATTACAAGATCTCTGACTTGATATACCTGACGTCTGACTTTCTTGTTGAAAGCCTTGATCATCCTCTTTTGATACGTCTGACCATGAAAAATAGCAGTAAGTCGCTTCTCGTGAATCAAATTGAGTTGATCAAGTCGGGTCTGAATCCAATCGTCTTCACTTAAACCAACATCCTTCATAATCCTCAAGGAAGGAATCTGAACTTCCATAGGTAAAACAGCTTCCATGCCATATACCAAAGAAAAAGGGGTTGCCCCAATTGAAGTATGCACCGTGGTATGATATCCATGCAGAGCAAACGGTAACATCTCATGCCAGTCCTTGTATGTGACTGTCATCTTTTGAATGATCTTCTTGATATTTTTGTTCGCACCTTCAACATCACCGTTCATCTTTGGCCGATAGGGAGATGAATTGTGATGTTGAATCTTGAACTGCTCGCATAGAGCGGTGATCACAGTGTTATTCAGGTTTGTACCGTTGTTTGTGATGATCCTGTCGGGAATACCATACTGGCATATGAGGTTTTGCTTAATGAAGCGGGCAACCACATTCTTTGTGACGGAGGCGAAGGAAGCCGCTTCGACCCACTTGGTAAAATAATCAATAGCCACCAAGATGAAGCGATGTCCATTGGATACCGTAGGCTTGATCTCTCCAATCATGTCGATTCCCCACGTCGCGAATGGCCAAGGAGCTGTTAGAACGTTGAGAGGAACCGAAGGAATATGTACCTTGTCAGCATAGATTTGGCATTTGTGACAAGTACGAGAATATTGATGACAGTCAGCTTCCATGGTAGACCAGTAGTAGCATGCCCGTAGAATCTTCTTAGCCATCGTATGTCCGCTTAAGTGAGTGCCAAATGTGTCGCTATGTATTTCATTCATGATCGTTTCAGCTTCAACTTTGTCCACACAACGAAGTAGAACACAATCATGGCTGCGCTTATATAGGATACCATTGCTCAGGAAGAACTTGGCAGCAAATCTCCTTAAGAACTTTTTGTCGTTGACTGAAGCTCCTTCAGGGTACTCTCGAGTCTTGAGATACCTTTTAATTTCATGAAACCAGGGTTGTTCCACTACTTCTTCGGTATTAATCTCATGACAGTGTGCAGGTTCGTCCATTCGCTCGATGGTGATTTGGGGAGCCTCATTATCCCAGTTGAGTTTAAACATGGAAGACATTGTAGCCAGAGCATCCGCTAACTAATTTTCTTCTCGCGGGAAGTGCTCAAAGGTAATCTGCTCGAAATGAGGCAACAATGTCAAGACATGTTCTTTGTATGGGATAAGATTAGGATGTTTAGTGTCCCACTCTCCTTTGATTTGACTGATAACCAAAGCTGAGTCCCCAAATACGACCAAAGATTTGATTCCCAAGTCAATAGCGGCCTTGAGACCAAAGATACAAGCTTCATATTCGGCCATGTTGTTGGTGTAGCTGAAGCAGAGTCTAGCAGTGAAAGGTGTATGGCAACCTTCTGGAGAAATAAGTACCGTGCCGATACCGTTGCCAAGTGCATTTGAAGCTCCATCAAAGTATAGGGTCCATCGGGATCCTTGTTCATGTTTGTCATACGGTATGTTACCTTCAATGTTGTCCAATGTCATAATGTCCTCGTCAGGGAAGTCGAAACTCATAGATTGGTAATCTTCGACGGCTTGATGAGCTAGATGGTCAGCTAGTACACTCCCCTTTATAGCCTTTTGGGTTGTGTACTGGATATCATACTCAGTCAAGATTATTTTCCATCTAGCGATTCTTCCGGATAAAGCAGGCTTCTCGAAGATGTACTTAATCGGATCCATTTTAGAAATCAGCAAAGTGGTATGTGTCAACATATACTGCTTTAGCCGGCGAGCAGCCCATACCAAAGCGCAGTAAGTTTTCTCGAGCAGTGAGTAGAGAGTCTCACAGTCGGTAAACTTTTTGCTAAGGTAATAAATGGCATGCTCTGTTCGGCCAGACTCGTCATGTTGGCTTAGTACGCACCCCATTGAGTTATCCAAAACAGTCAGATACATGATTAAAGGTCTTCCTTCGACGGGTGGCATCAAGATAGGAGGCTCCAGCAAATACTCGTTAATCTTATCAAAAGCAACTTGACAATCATTGTTCCATTCAACCACCTTATCTTTCTTCAACAGCTTAAAGATTGGCTCACAGGTAGATGTTAGGTGAGAGATGAACCTTGCAATATAGTTTAAGCGTCCCAAGAAACCTCTAACCTCCTTCTCAGTACAGGGGGCAGGCATTTCTTGTATAGCTTTGACTTTGGCAGGATCAACCTCGATGCCTTTGTTACTGACGATGAATCCCAAAAGTTTACCGGACCTGACTCCAAAAGTGCACTTGCTAGGGTTCAGTCTGAGCTTATATTCCTTTAATCTGACAAACAGCTTTTGCAGATGGTCGAGGTGTTCTTCTTCTGTCTGTGAACGGGCTATCATGTCGTCTATGCTAACTTCGATCTCATGATGTATCATGTCATGAAACAAAGCTACCATGGCTCGCTGATAGGTTGCCCCAGCATTCTTCAGTCCGAATGGCATCACTTTATAGCAGAAGGTACCTCACTGCATAACAAAAGTAGTCTTCTCCATGTCTTCGGGGGCCATTTTGATCTGGTTGTATCCCGAGAATCCATCCATGAAGGAAAATACCTTGTGTTGAGCTGTGTTGTCAACCAAGATGTCAATGTGTGGTAGTGGAAAATCATCTTTGGGGCTAGCCCTATTTAAGTCTCTATAGTCCACACACATTCTGACTTTGTCGTCCTTCTTAGGTAAGGGCACAATGTTAGCAACCCATTATGGATAGGAAGTAACAGCCAGAAATCCAGCATTGAACTGCTTCATCACCTCAGCTTTGATCTTTTCGGACATGTCGGGCCTCATTCGGCGGACTTTCTGTTTGATTGGTGGACAATCTTCTCTTGTAGGGAGACGGTGAACCACAATATCTGTATCCAGTCCCGGCATATCTTCATAGGACCAGGCAAAGATCTCAACATATTCATTCAACAGCTGAACCAGACGCTCTTTGACATTTGGCTCCAGGTTGGCACCCACTTTAACCTCTTTTTTGTCTTCCTCTGTTCCCAAATTGATAGTCTCTAACAACTCTTCATGGGGCAGAATAGCCCTTTCTTCTTGTTGCAAAAGTCTAGCTAACTCACCAAGCACTTCACAGTCTTCATCACCTTCGTACTCGGCATAATTGACCAAATCTTCAGAGTCACTGAAGGCCAAAGTAGAATAGTCACCCATGGAATCCGGAGTGGATGGGTACCTGCATTTTGCGAGTGTGGGTGTGTGTAAGGGATAACCATCCTTAAACAAAATAAAATGTAAAAGGAAAGAAAATGAACACAAAAGTTTATAGATGAAAACGTCCATGATTTATTAAAAATGGCATATGAAAATGAAAAATCAAAACCCTTACAAATGGACCTATATTCCCCGGGAAAGGCACAAGGAAAAAGAGTGTACGAATTGTTTAAAAGTTATTACAGACCAACATAAATGTTTCAAAAGATAAATTACTGATTGATGAAAGTAATGGGAACGAAGTCTTTCGCCTCCCAGTTGTTTAGTCCTCCTTCAATGGTTGGAAAGATCCAATCTTCAAAGTTGCCCTCTTCATCATCATCTTCTAAAGCATGAACTTCATGGTGAGTAATCTTTAAGGGTGGTCCTCCAGCCCGGGAGCGACGCACAGCTTTCTGGCTAGCAGCAGTGAAACCCAATCCGAACTTGTCTGTCTTGTAAGGAAAATCTGGAAGCTGACCCCACACTGTACTTCCTCCTTCCTTGATTACAGCCTCCGTATCTTTAAGGGATGACATTCAAGACACAGGCTTCGTGATAATAGGTACATCAGTCATTGTCTTTTCTACTGCGACCTCAGGAGAAACCTCTTCAAAGTGTTGGAAAGGTGTTTCTATGAATTCACCATCTAACTCCACGTAGCGGAAAGAGTTAAGGTGGCTTATCATATACTCTTCCTCACCATGAACTATTATGATCTTACCCTGGACTGGATATTTGAACATCTGGTGTAGAGAAGAAGTGATTTCCCCAGCATTGTGGATCCACGGCCTTCCCAACAAGCATGAATATGAAGGACGGATGTCCATCACATAAAATGTAGAGTTGAAAATTTCTGTTCCCACCTTGATTGGGATGTCTACTTCTCCGTGAACCATCCGCTTAGAACCGTTGAAGGCTCTAACAATGATATTACTGGGTTTTAATGTCAAACCTTCACAGTCCAATCTGTCCAATGCTTTCTTTGGTAGAACATTTAAAGATGAACCGGTATCAACCAGAACATGAGCAAGTGTGGTCCCCCTGCACTCTATTGAAACATGCAGCGCATCATTATGCTTTCTTCCCTTAGCGGTTAGGTCGGCGTCAGAGAAGCCAAGACCATTATCGGCTGTAAGGCTAGCCACGCATTCTTGAAACTGATCTGCAGAAGTTTCTTGAGACACGTGCATCGTCTTCAGGAATTTGATCAAGGCTTTGGCATGAGCCTCAGAGCAAAGCAACAGAGCCAACATAGAGATTTTTGAAGGGGTTTGCCCCAACTACTCTACGACATCATAATCGCTCTTCTTAATTATATTTAAGATTTCCTCCATCTCCTTTTGGGTGGCCTCGGGGATAACCAAAGTCTGAGCCCTCGTTCTGACGGGCACTTCTTGGATCTCCTTACCTTTATCGGCAGTAACAGCAGAGGGTTCAACTTCGGGAGTAACAATTTCTTCAATTGCTGGACTTTGCACAGATATCTTGACGGGCATAGAAGCACTTGAGGGTACGAAGACTGCCCGTGGAGGAGCAATCTCCGGAGAGAAGATTCTTCCTCTACGAGTTATCTTACTTGTCCCTGCAATATTCCCCACATCGGGAGTTTCTTCATCGGAATTCTCTTCAGCTGATTCAATCTGCTTGACACCATGGTAGAAGATCTCTCCTCCATAGTTCCATGGTATCGTCTTGTTGGACTTATATGGGATAGGCCCCGACATGGTAATTTTCAGCGGTACAAACTTAGGATCAAGCATAATCTTAACAGGCCTTTTGCAGGTCTTGGAAATATTATCGGAGATGGTGATTATAGCAATGTCATTGATTGAAGTAACAAGGGTAACATGAGTAACATGAGTGATAGTAGCAATAAGAGTTTTCTGAAAGAGGATCTCTTGAGTATCCATCAGGCGTTGGATGCCTGATTTCAACAGTGGGCAGTCAGCTTGCATGGTTGAACATAAGTAACAATCTTTTTCACATCCCGGAAAAATCCCGACTTTCAACAGATTCATTTTAATCATTGGCAACGGAGTCATTAATTCATCAACAGTGGTAACATAAAGATCTTCCACAATTGCATGGACATTATGACCATGCTTTGGCATAGGAGCGGATATCACATTAGGTTTTTCGGGAGCATCAAACTCTACCTCCTTGGCATCTATCAAATCTTGGATCTTGTTTTTAAGGGCCCAACAGTTGTTGGTGTCATGCCCTACACTATCCGAATGGTATGCACATTTTGCATTTAAATGATAATAGGGAGAAGAGGTATTTGGGTTTTTCGGCGCTTCTTTCAAGTTGGTAAGGTTTAACTTTAACAGAGAGGGAGGACCTGAGCCGGTGTCATATTGATTCGGGTGAATTGCTGTTGTGGCCTTTCTACCCTTTGCTGGTTAGCTCTTGGTTGATTGCTGCGAGGTTGATCGGCTGAGGAGTTCTGGATCATCACAGCCCCCACCGTTGGTCAGCGCTCCATTCTTCCCTGATTTCTCTGGGAATAAACAGCAGAAGCTTCTTTCTTGGCTGGAAAGGTCTTCTTGACAGCAGTGGAAGCGGTTGCATCCTTCTGAATTTTACAACTCTTAATGCCAGCTTCGACCCTTTCACATGTCAGTATTAATTCAGTGAACCCTGCAGATGAGCTCCCGATTAAGTGATTAAAGAATGGACCTGACAGGGTCCCTAAAAACATGTCAACCAGCTCTCTATCCGACAATGGTGGTTGCACCCTACCTGAAAGAACAAGATTGAGTTCTGACCTATCCCAAGTGTTTTGATGATAACTAAATTATATTTAAGATAATTTATGCTCTAATGAATGTGGTTTTGAATGTCTTAGTTAATATTCTAACAAGAAACATTCCAAAGTGCTAAGTAAAGATTATGAAGAAGTTCTTTGACATAAGAACCTTTTATTCAAACGCATCTGCTGACTCTGGTAAGAACACTCATTTGTTAAATGTATCTTCTAACTTCTAGCAAGCTTCTTGATTCTGAAGATAACTTGAAAGCAAGCGTTGTTCAAAGATCTTAGCAAGCAACGCTCTTACCAGAAGTTGAATAAAGCATGTTCTGAGTTAAAGCAAATACTAAAACAACGTCTTAATCAACGTGTCTTGTCAAAGCAAAGGAAACACATTCTTACATTCTGACGTTTGCTAATTAATGCAAAGACGGATGAAAACACTCAAGTGCCTACAACTAGTTTCTTGGAGAATGGAATTTTGCAAGGATACACGCAAAGCATTTAATGCTCTCCATTTCCTCTGAAGGCAGCAACGGTCTTATTTTTTCCTACTATAAGTAGAAGGACATTTATTGCAAGCCAACAAGATTATTCAAACAAGAAACTACGTGAAAGATTCAAAAGCTTACAAACTCATAGTTCTTACATTATTGTGTATTACATTCTAAGAAAAATCACAGTTGTGATATAGCTTGATTAGAAACAAACTCTATTTCAATTATCTGTAAAGATTATACTTCTGTATTTGTTCCTTGAGAGACCAAGTTTGGTCAGATTTCTCAAGCAGACTAGGACTAGATTTAAGTCTTAGTGGTGTTAGTCACTTGTAAGTTTACTTGTGCATTGTTAGTCACAACAGTTGTTGTGTGATTGTAATCAGTTGATTATAGTGGATTAAGTCCTTGTTGAGAAAGGCGAAATCACCTTGGCAGGTGGACTGGAGTAGTTTGAGTTCAAACGAACTAGGATAAAAATAACTGTGTTATTCCATTACTGTTTTGAGCCTTGTATTGAAAGAACGAAAAGAGTCACTTATTCAACCCCCCCCCCTTCTAAGTGTTTTCTTACCCCTTCACTACCAGCCAGATCCCGCCACTTTTGGGCATACTCCTTAAATCCCTCATTAGAGGCTATACCCATACTCTGTAGTTGAGTACGAGTAGGCGCTAAATCCGCATTGTATTGGTATTGTCTGTAGAAAGCAGCAGCCAAATCTTCCTAGTTATGAACATCAGATCTCTCAAATTGATAGAACCAGTCCAGTTGTGTACCCGACAAACTATCTTGAAAGAAATGGACCCACAGATCCTTATCAGAAGAGTGAGGTTGAATCTTTCTGACGTAGGACCTCAGATGCATCTTCGGACAGGATAAACCGTCGTATTTGGAAAATGTAGGTACTTTGAAATTGGGAGGAATGACGATCCCATCAACCAACCCCAGTTCTTCAAAATCCAATCCATGAACCCTTTGCACTTCCATGGCTGCCAACCGTTCTTCTAGATTTTTATACTTATCGTCCGCAGGGGGATATTGTTGTTCAGAGTAATCTCCCTCCTCTTCTTCTTCTTCCTCTTCAGCTTCAGATTCAGAGGGCATTGCAACTCCTTTGCCTTTACCAACCCCTTCGTCATACGTCGAGGGGAAATCCAGAACTCTCCTAGCTTGATGCTCAAATCTTCTTCCCATAGTGGCCACACCAGCCCTTTTCTTCTTTTTCTATTTTGGTTCCTTCTCTTTCTCTAACAGAGCTTTAAGATCCTCTTGACCCTTTGCCAAGGTCATTAGGAGTTATTGGAATTGCGAATTCTGTGCTTGCTGATCTTTAACCGTCTGCTCTATATCCATCTTGCTGAAATAAACAGCAGAAAGATAAGGAAACCTGGTGTGAAGACCTGTTTATGCATATGATGAATGATATGTTATTCATGTAATGCATTCAAGGATTTTAGAAATTCAAATTTGTTGCAAACATAAAGAACACACGTCATATTAATAAGAAGAAATTTGTTAGTACATAAATGCCCCATGGGAAAAATATTACAAAATTCTTAATGTAAAAAGACGTTGCGCATCCTCTTCAGCACGATGTAAGTGTTAAGAGTCTCCTCTTCGTGAAGTCGGCGGGTAAGTTCCAAAACCTTCTTCTCACTGGCATAGAAGCTGGCTTCAAAAGTATTTTGTTCTTCCTTGAGTTGTATCTAACTCCTTTGCAATTCTTCCAATGATGTTGGCATGTCAGGATGTAGGAGGGTGTATGGAACCTCTCCTTCCATAACAGGCTCTTTGATCACAGGGAGAATGTGAGGGTGAGGCATCATAAAACTCTAGGCGTGGGTTCGTACCCACTTGAGGTAAGGCTCAAGGGGGGTGGAATTATTGTGTCCCAGTGTCTTACTATCCACTTTGTTGGGCATCCTCCAAGCTCGGATAAACCTTTGTCGAAGTCCTTGAGCGTCGTTGTCGAAGTCAAAAACCAAGTCAGGAATTAGCATGTCGTGAGGGTCATCTCTTCGAGCATATCCAAACTGTCTCAGAGATAAACAGGGGTTGTAGGTAATGCCTCCCCTAATGCCAAGTAATGGGACATTAGGGAATTCTCCGCAACGATTAATGATGATGATATTTTCTCTGGACCAAGAACACCAATGAACATCAGAATGTGTGAGGGTCATTGTTGTACCCCAAAATTTGCCCTCCTATTTTTCCATAAGAAATCACAGCTTCGGGTTTTCCTGATTTTTCAGATTGGCTCAAGGATCAGTCAAACAGACTTTTTCTTATCAGTCTAGCCAAATTAGGGTTTTCATGGACTCTGGAACATTTCAAGCAAATTATTAGGGTTTGGTTGAGTGTGGCTCAAAGTTTGATCAGACAGGCACTTCTGTGAAAATTAAATCATGAATCAGGGTTTTGTGCGCGCATTCGTAGAAAGAATTAATTCTACAGTGCTTTTCAATTTACTCTGGGAGATGAGCTGAGGCATTTGATTTGAGTTTGCAGTGTTGGATTTAATCAGTGAAAAAGGACATGTGGACGTTTGTTGTTTAGATGTGCAATGCTTCGATTATTCGGAACGCCAGACGTTTATTGATTATTTATTTATTCTAAGTTAGAATAATTGGGATTTATTTCCATTTATTATAATTTAAGAATTATAAATAATTAAATAAACAATTAAAGAGAAATGAAAGAGAAATCTGACCAAAAAAGACTTATTTATTTCATTTTGAATTGTTTGTTACAGATATTATTTGAATACTGTAAATTCATTTACAGTCATTTACATTAATATTATTACAAATAATTGGAAATGAAATAAAGATACATCCTAATTTTCCTAAGTTTTCTACTGATGCTCCTTTGCTCATTTAACTTTTACCTGCAAAAACAAAGAAAGAAGAGAAGTCAGTGCAGATAAAATTAAAAGCAGACAGTTAATCAAAAAGTTCATCATTAAAAGTAACTGGCCGGAATCAGTTTGTTTGCCCTCTCTGCAAATCACAAGATTTCTCTTGGTTCACAAAGAGGGATAGAAATAGTGTTTGCAAATAAAATGTGAAATGCACAAAAGCTACCATACTGCATAAATTATCAAACATACTGCATAAATTGTCAACCAAAGAATATGCCAAAAGAACAAATTGCCCATTTCAAAAATTCCAAACCAAGTACAAAGTCCAAAAGGCAAACTGATGTACAAAGACAAACTGAACCAAACTAAGCCAAAGATGCCAACCAAGTGCAGAACTGTCCAAAAGAGATGTCAAAGCTGTCAACAAAGTACACAGTATGCAAGAAATCTGGAAAAGAGATATGCAGAGCTAAACCATAATGCAAGCAAACATTTCAAGTTACACCATTTTCAAGGCCAGTTACTTTTTCAGAGCAAGTACAGATTTAAGCAATATTATATGCTTTTTATCTATGGAGAGAGAAGAGAAAGAGAGAGGAGAGAAAGGCTTACAGCAGGCTTGAGGCTTGGAAAGAAAAAGATATAAGACAAACATATCAGAACAAGAAAAGGGGAGGCAGAACCAACACATAGAAAAAGCTCACCACAACTGTAATACAAAAACCAGAAGCTTAAGCAAATAACCGGCCTCCAACCACAAGCTCTCAAAGCCATTAAACCTGTGTCAAGCAAAAACAAACAGCAAGCCACAAACTGAAGCCTAAAGCCTACTAACACCTCAAGCCATCAAAACCTGCCTGAGCTGTTTCAAACACCCAAACATTCAAACTACCTGCTAAGCATAAGCCCTGTAACACAAGCCTCAAACAGAAGCCATGAACACAAGCCTCATGCCTGCCTAAAAAAACCAGAACCACCTCAAACCTGCCAAGTTTACAACCTGCCTTGCAACCTGTGTTCAATCTTACAAACAAGCTTACAAACCAACTGTCAAACACAAGCCATAGCCCTTATTCAAACCAACATCAAAATCAAAGCATTCAAACCAACAGGCCACCCTCAGAGCAACCTCATCATAGGGTTCGTACATCAACACTCAGATTCAAATCAAAGCCATCACTCAGAAGCAAATAGGAAGCAAGCATACATAAGCGAAGAGTAAGCGTACAGAGCAAAGAAGCAAGAAAATCATCAGAGGAAAAGAAGCAAATAGGCAAAGCGTTTTCAGAAGAAGGCTCATCATAAAACACAAAAGCAAGATACTAGACAAACCAGGGAAGACTTCCAAAGCTCACAGCATCGCGCTCCCCCGCCTGGCCGCCCAAAGCGCCTCCAAGTCCGCCTCTCCTCCGTCTCCAAAGGTCAAAGGTAGTATCCCTTCCTTTTTTCCTTCCACGCACCTCAAACAGAAACAACAACAACACTTAAAATCAGAACACAATGAAATTAAAACATGCAAGATATGAAGCTTAAAACCCTAAGACGTAAAGAAGGAAAAGCTGTTACCTTTGCTTGTCACTGCTTGAGCGATCCATGGAGAGAGAATGAGCTGACGCCGGCGCCTGGTGGCCCTGGGCGAAGGATGTTGTTCAGAAAATAGCTTGGCTTGAGAAAGAACGAAGGAAACGGAGAAGAAGATAAACGGCGCCTCTGTATGTTGTAACCCCAATTGCCAAATGAAACAAAACAACTAAAACCCTAAAAAAACATTTGTGAAACGTAATGGGCCTTGCCCTATTCAGATTGCTTAAGCCCATTGCAAACTAGGCGTGCACCCCCCCCCCCCCATTTCTTTCTTTTGTTTATTTATTTTGTTTGGGCCCAGCTAACCCCCTTCAAGCCCATTTACCTTTTTTATACTAATGCTCTTTTATTTTCTTTTTATAACATAATTTGTTTTTTTTGTAAATAAAAATAGTATATTAATCATTTTTATACATAGTCTAAAATAATATTTTTGCTAAATAAAAATGACACATTTTTACACAAATTTTCTTAATTATTTCTTTTATTTTATTACATTGGAAAAATATAATTAGGTTAATATATTTTATCTTAAAACTCTTTTAATAAATCTTTTTTCATACATAAAACATTAATTTTCTTAAAACATGAAACATTTTTCTTTTCTTTAATTAAAAACTTTTGTATAGAAACTAAAATGTAAATAATAATTTTCTCAAACTTAAAACACATTTTCTTTTCTTTGATTAAATCCTTAGTTTTGTACATAATCAACAAATATCCAAAAATAAATAAATACTTTTTCTTTAAAACTTTTGTTTAATTAATCTTATACAAGTTTAGTAAACATTAACCAAAACATAAAAATGATAAATACTTAATTTTGTACTAGGTTAACATTATTTTTCATCACTTGTAAATAAATCACATACATTTACGCATATACTTTTATTTCTCTTTTATTCTTATGCATTGATACATTTTACATTGCAATCGATTCGATTTGGTTATAAATATATTTGGACACCACTATTCCGATAAATCTCATCCCCCACTTGTAAATACTTGTACCCCCATCCCTGGATACTCATTTGTAATAGTTTAGGACTTTAAATTCCCGCAATTTATCGCTTTCAATTATACCATGTTTAGACCTAGGGTTTGTATGTCAATAAAATCAACCGCTAGATAATCTAAATACAAGACAAATGCATGACAATCAATACACCATTCACACTTGCACCCCTAGGGTAATCCCACTTGTTGCCTTCCAAAATGGGCCCTGCTTGCACGTTGAGTTTCTTTGGCAAAATAAAACAAATCAAATGATCATAGTCCCTCGATGACGCTTTCGAAAGTTTCCTAAACAAAATGATCATAGTCCCTTCAAGAAAATTGCCAAAGACACTTGGCACCATTGCATTCACGGTCCATACGATGACCCGCGTTTGTCCCGTTAACATCCTAACACAAGATTGTCCACCAAATACAATGGTGGAACAAAACTGTTAAAAGGGTTAAAACATAGGAAAAACCTTTGAGTAAATTTAGGGGTAGACAACTCTTAGTTACTTGATCAAACTTGCAAAACATACTTGCCTACTTTTCAAAACCCACTCCACTACACACTTTCAAAACAACTTCCAAAAACATTGAAACATCTTTTCGAAAAGACACACACCTTTGTAAAACATTCGAGTAAAGAATTGTTACAACTGTTGCCTAGACAAGGCATCTTTTTCAAAACATTTTCAAACACACACACACCATCATTTCAAGCAATTGAAAATCAAAGGCAAGTGATATAAAACCAAGTAACTAAGAGCCCATGGATAACCATGGATGAAAAGGGTGCTAATACCTTCCCTTTTCATAATCTACCCCCCGAACCCACGAAACATCTCAAAAGGTTTTTCCTGTGCTTTTTAACCTTTCCTTTAGGATAAAATAAAAAGTCGGTGGCGACTCTTGCTAAACCTAACAAGTGCGAATACAAACGCAAAAACATCAAGTCAGTTCTCCCACCGTATCACAGAACTGGCGACTCTGCTGGGGACAAACTTAAAAGTGGGGTTACCTTAGGGTTTAGATCACCTTTACATTCTTGCTTTGATTGCTTTGATTGCTTTACTTTTTTGGGTCCTTGTTTGGGTTTGTTGTAAATCCTACACCCGGATTTGGGGCACCTTCTTAGGTAAATAGCAATAAAACTGTGAGGGAACTGTGCGGGGTATACCGACATGGTTGAAGCAGGAAGCTATGTTAGTGTGACATATTTGTGAGTACCGGTAACCCTTGAGTTCAATCAAGGAGAGTACGGGGCCTCTGAGTGATGTCGTGAAGCACTAACGAACTCTTAGAACCTTAATTGACCATCCTAGCCTTTTTAGGGGTAGTGAGATGACCGACTTTGGTGCAGTCCGAAGTTGGTAGATACTCGATACTACGCTCATTGAGGGTTGTTTTCTTGGAATATTTTGGTCGCCAGTTAAGTGGCTAAACCAAAACAATGAACACAGAAAACAATCCAATGATATTGAGCTCCTTTGAACCCGGTTTCTATTTTAGGATAGGATGAGCCAACTAACTTCAATAGGGTACTTACCTACAAACCCCATGCAAGCCTAAACCTAAGGACTTGTTTGCTTTGTGTGAATATGATTACCTGTATATACACTCACTTGCTTTTGCATACATGTACATAACATCATGACATCATACCATAGCATTTTTTTAATAACCATTTCAAGGATCTCGAGGGTTCTTTTGATGCAGGATTACGTTGAACCAGACGTCTACCAAGGGGCAAGAGGTTTCTCCTCTAACCAATACCATCAAAGATCAAGTGCAACAACTTGAATCAGGGGCTATGACCCACTTGACATGGTGAGCTTGATTCTCGTGGAAAGACATCCACCGATGCAAAGTTCTCCAATCAAAGATCAAAGTTCAACCTCTAACATTCTCTTGTGTTTACCCCAAGAGATCCTTGAAAACATTGTATATATATCATACATATCATTGCATAACAGGTTTCTCCCATACAGGTCTCCTTATCTTCCTACTGTTTATTTCAGTAAGATGGATATGGAACAAACGGTGAAAGATCTCCAAGCTCAAAATGCTCAATTCCAACAAATGCTTCTGGCTATGGGTAAAGGGAAAGAGGATCTGACAGCTCACCTTCTCAAAGACAAGAAGAAGAAGTCCAAGAGGGCAGCATGCATTCTGAACTTGAGAAGAAGACCTAAAGCCCAAGATCTTGCAACTCCATCCAACATGGGGGTTAGTCTTGAAGAGGACCACAATATGGAGATTGTGGAAGAGGAAGCTGACTACTCCGAGGAACAATACCCTCTCGCTGATGACAAGTACAAACAGTTGGAGGATCGCCTCAATGCTATGGAGATTCAACAAATACCTGGCTTAGATTTAGGAGACATGGGTTTAGTTCCTGGATTGGTCATTCCTCCAAAGTTCAAAGTCCCTACCTTGGCCCTGTATGATGGAGTCTCTTTCCCTAAGATGCATCTAAAGTCTTATGTCCCCAAGATTCAACCATACACAACTGATCCAAGGCTTTGGATCCATTTCTTCCAAGAAATCTTGGTAGGGCCCCAACTCGAGTGGTTCTATCAATTGGAGAGTTCTCGCATCCACACCTGGAAGGACTTAGCTGTTGCTTTCTATGAGCAGTATCAGTACAATGCTGATCTTGCACCTACTCGTGTCCAATTGCAGAACATGACCATGGGTTCTGACGAGAGCTTCAAGGGATATGCTCAAAAATAGAGAGATCTGGCTGGTAGAGTGCAACCTCCTTTAACTGACAGAGAGCTGATTGACATCTTCATGGGAACTCTGACAGGGCCTTTCTTCAAACACTTAATCGGAAGCTCCTCAGCTGGGTTCACCGAGCTAATATTGACCGGCGAGAGGGTCGAGGCTGGCATCAAAAATGGAAAGATCTAAGGAACTACACTCTCGGATACTCAGATAATTCCCTACAACGGAAAGAAAGAGTCCAATGCTACGAACAGTCAAAAAGGTCGTCTTGACCAACATGTAGGGGTAATCCTGATCCGTAATCCTATGCCTGCTCAACAAAGACAGGGGCATCAGCATAAGGAGGTCGCACCTAAGAGACAGTTCACAAACATCAACATGCCGCTGTCTCAAGCACTGCAACACTTGTTGAAGAGGGATCTGATTACATTGAGGGCTCCCCTCCGGAACCCAAATACTTCTGCTCCTACCTATCATCCCAATGAAAGGTGTGCATACCACTCTGACAGTCCGGGGCATGTCACAAACAACTGTTGGCCTCTGAAGAACAAGATCCAAGACATGATTGATGCCAAAGAGATCGAGTTCGACCCTCCGGAGACTCCAGCATAATCAATGCTCCTTTGCCAAATCATTGAGAATGTTTTTTGTTTCATTTGAATTTTCAAAGTTGTAATTTCTTTTGTTATTCAAACAATTTATCTATTAATGTCAAACCTTGTTTCATTAATGCATTGCATATGTTTGTCTTGAATCCATCCATTTGTTTTCACTACTCTTACGTTTGCTTTATGCCATTTAACTCTTGATAAAAAGCTGCAAGCCTTTAGAGGGAGGATGACGAAACAATACCATAATCTCATACAGTATGCTTTTGAACAGAACTTGCTGATGATGTACAGGCATTTCTTTCAATTCCCAAACACTGGAGTTATAAGGAAGATAATCCCTAGTCAACCCCTTCGAGCCAAAGAAGTAGGAGTTTTCTGTTCTAAACAAATTAAAACCTTTGATATAAACCTGGGGCAGGGTAGTCTCTCAGTTAATTCAAAGGGGTGCGCATTGAAGTCGCAAACTCTCAGTTCGTAATACAGCGAACGACGTCAAAGAAAAGCATTCCTTCGGAATCAAAAGACAGTGATGGTTCCTCATCACATAGGCAGTCATTATCTCTCAAAAAAGAAAAGCCCACTGAGCCAAAACCTGTAAAGGCGGCTTAAGAAAGCTGGGGAATCCCGCTGACTATAATCTCGAAAACAGAAACAGTCAGGCAAAAGTTAGGGATAACAAATCAAGAAAGAGGTCATTACAAATCCTCAACACCATGAAAAAATGTTGCAAAAGAAAAAGGAGATGATGACTATCTCCCAAAATTCAACTGGTGAACCATCACCCAAAAGTCGTTCCAAACTCGACTAGAGTGCGACGCACAGTTAACTGAGTCTAGGGTTGAAGAACATCACGAAGAGCGGGTGGGTACAAATATACTTTGAGCCTTTATCCTTTGTTTATGGAACCGTGAACCAGGCCACGTTACAACCCTTCAAAAGTCCTAATTGAAGCATGGGTTAGTTCGAAAGTATACTGTTACAAAAGGTATCCTGACTCCTGTAAGGCTTTGCTCTAAATCTTGTGTTGAATTTGTCTTATAAAAAGTTTTCTGCTAAAAAACGTGTTCTTCAAAACTTCGAGACAAACATAAACTTTGCATTACTTGAATATCACTGTTTGCATTTGGCTATTTGTTTGACAACGAAGAAATTCACACAGCGAATGTTCGAAGGAACGAAAACTCTCTCAGTGAACAAAATCACTTCAAAAAAAAAGATGACACCTCCCTTGACAAATCTCCTATCAACAAAGGGGCATGACATGTCACTATCCAGTTAACCTGGGGCATGACATGTCACTATCCAGTTAACCTGGGGCATTCCAGTCAAGGTTTCAACAGATCTTTCAAAGTTCAGTTAACCTGGGGCAGTCCAGTCAAGATTTCAAGAAATCTCTCAATTTGCAGAGTAACCTGATTCAAGACTCCTTCATCATCACTTGGGGAATTCGAATTTCAAAAGTGTCCAACAATTCCTTCATCACCTGCTGGAAGTTGCAACCACCAACGAGATAACAGACAACTGAAAATCTGTTTCTCTCAAGAGTGAAGACTCTCATCCTTAAAACCTCAGAAGATTGGTATACTCCAAGTTTCTGACCGTTAACAGCATGAAGATTCTCATCACCTCAGAAGATTGGTATACTCCCAATTTCTGACTCTTAACAAAATCAAGATCTAGAGATAGTCTCAGATGTGACCCAGATTTGGCGACATTCCGAAACTTATTCAAGATTTCCTTCTAGAGATAGTCTCAGATGTGACCCAGATTTGGCGACATTCCGATACTTATTCAAGATTTCCTTCTAGAGATAGTTTCAGATGTGACCCAGAGATGGCGACATTCCGATACTTATTCAAGATTTCCTTCTAGAGATAGTCTCAGATGTGACCCAGATTTGGCGACATTCCGATACTTATTCAAGATTTCGATCTAGAGATAGTCTCAGATGTGACCCAGATTTGGCGACATTCCGAAACTTATTCATGATTCCCTTCTAGAGATAGTTCAGATGTGATCCAGAGATGGCGACATTCCGTAACTGATTCAAGATTCCTTTCTAGAGATAGTTTCAGATGTGACCCAGATTTGGCGACATTCTATAACTTATTCAAGATTCCCTTCTAGAGATAGTTTCAGATGTGACCCAGATTTGGCGACATTCTATAACTTATTCAAGATTCCCTTCTAGAGATAGTTTTAGATGTGACCCAGATTTGGCGACATTCTATAACTTATTCAAGATTCCCTTCTAGAGATAGTTCAGATGTGACCCAGAGATGGCGACATTCCGATACTTATTCCAAATTTGCTTCTAGAGATAGTTTCAGATGTGACCCACAGATGGCGACATTCCGATACTTATTCCATATTTGCTTCTAGAGATAGTTTCAGATGTGACCCACAGATGGCGACATTCCGATACTTATTCAAGATTTCATTCTAGAGATAGTTCAGATGTGACCCAGACATGGCGACATTCCGATACTTATCCCAGATCAATACCTGCAGCAATCAAAAGATTCTTGCAATCCCCAGCGGAGCTAAAACTTCCAACTAACAATCCCCAAGCAGAATGGAGACTCTCATTCTCAGTTCTTCACAGAATATTCGAATATTCTCCAGTGAAGATCCCCTCAAGACAGGAATCCCCAGTAGATTGGCATACAACCCAAGCTCTGGATTCCCCAGCAGTAGTCAATAAGGATGTCTCATCTTCAGCAATCAAAGATCCTTGCAATCCCCTGCAACAGTCAAGGACTCACTTTCCCTGGCAGCAGTCAAGATTCTTTGATCTCCTGCCATCCAGGATTCATCTATCCTCAGCAAGACAACTCATCAGCTTACATATGCATTCATCACATTCATGTCATAAACATTGATATAACACACATTGCATCATGCATCATGACATTGCATACAACTAACTCTTCACCTTTTCAGGAAAGATCAGTCGACAGACAAAGATCATCATCTTCCAAGATTCTTTCTAGAAATAGCTCAGATGTGACCCAAACATGGCGACATTCTGATGCTTATTCCAGATTCACCCAGAGATAGTTTAGATGTGACCCAGACATGGCGACATTCTGATACTTATTCCAGATTCATCCAGATGCAGTTTTACACAGACTCATTATCAGGAAACCCTACACCGGTTCCTTCTCCACTTCAACTTTTGAAAACAGTTTACAGACGCTTCCCAAAAACGGATGCTGCTCTATTGCTTATTCAACTTCAAGACTTCTGAAAACAGTTTACGGATTCTTCCCAATAACGGATGTTAATCTATCGCTTGTTCAGATTCTTCAACCTCTGAAAACAGTTTAGGGATTCTTCCCAACAACGGATGTTAATCTATCGCTTGTTCAGACTCAACTTTTGAAAATAGTTTACGGACGCTTCCCAACAACGGATGTTGCTCTATTGCTTATTTAATTCCAACTCCTGAAAATAGTTTACGGATGCTTCCAGACACGGATGTCAATCTATTGCTTATTCAGACCCCCAGTTCAGAGATGTCCCAAAACATGGATACCTTTCTGATACTCGTCTACTCACCAACGACATACAATTCAACAAACATTTCCAGATGGCATCTCTAAGCCCATCCTCCTACCAGCAATTTCCAGATGGCATCTCTAAGCCCATCCCCCTGTCACATCTCCAAATGGCATCTTTAAGCCCATTCCCTCTACCGTCACATCACCGAGTGCAAATTTTTTGGGCACTCTAGTGTCCAATCTCCTTTTACCCTCGAGTCGCGAAAGGCAAACTTGCCAATCTAACTCTTCAGGTTCAAGAAGATTGAACAGGGGCAACTGTTGTACCCCAAAATTTGCCCTCCTATTTTTCCACAAGAAATCACAGCTTCAGGTTTTCCTGATTTTTCAGATTGGCTCAAGGATCAGTCAAACATACTTTTTCTTATCAGTCTAGCCAAATTAGGGTTTTCATGGACTCTGGAACATTTCAAGCAAATTATTAGGGTTTGGTTGAGTGTGGCTCAAAGTTTGATCAGACAGGCACTTCTGTGAAAATTAAATCACGAATCAGGGTTTTGTGCGCGCATTCGCAGAAAGAATTAATTCTACAGTGCTTTTCAATTTACTCTGGGAGATGAGCTAAGACATTTGATTTGAGTTTGTAGTGTTGGATTTAATCAGTGAAAAAGGACATGTGGACGTTTGTTGTTTAGCTGTGCAATGCTTCGATTATTCGGAACGCCGGACGTTTATTGATTATTTATTTATTCTAAGTTAGAATAATTGGGATTTATTTCCATTTATTATAATTTAAGAATTATAAATAATTAAATAAACAATTAAAGAGAAATGAAAGAGAAATCTGACCAAAAAAGACTTATTTATTTCATTTTGAATTGTTTGTTACAAATATTATTTGAATACTGTAAATTCATTTACAGTCATTTACATTAATATTATTACAAATAATTGGAAATGAAATAAAGATACATCCTAATTTTCCTAAGTCTTCTACTGATGCTCCTTTGCTCATTTGACTTTTACCTGCAAAAACAAAGAAAGAAGAGAAGTCAGTGCAGATAAAATTAAAAGCAGACAGTTAATCAAAAAGTTCATCATTAAAAGTAACTGGTCGGAATCAGTTTGTTTGCCCTCTCTGCAAATCACAAGATTTCTCTTGGTTCACAAAGAGGGATAGAAATAGTGTTTGCAAATAAAATGTGAAATGCACAAAAGCTACCATACTGCATAAATTATCAAACATATTGCATAAATTGTCAACCAAAGAATATGCCAAAAGAACAAATTGCCCATTTCAAAAATTCCAAACCAAGTACAAAGTCCAAAAGGCAAACTGATGTACAAAGACAAACTGAACCAAACTAAGCCAAAGATGCCAACCAAGTGCAGAACTGTCCAAAAGAGATGTCAAAGCTGTCAACAAAGTACACAGTATGCAGGAAATCTGGAAAAGAGATATGCAGAGCTAAACCATAATGCAAGCAAACATTTCAAGTTACATCATTTTCAAGGCCAGTTACTTTTTCAGAGCAAGTACAGATTTAAGCAATATTATATGCTTTTTATCTATGGAGAGAGAAGAGAAAGAGAGAGGAGAGAAAGGCTTACAGCAGGCTTGAGGCTTGGAAAGAAAAAGATATAAGACAAACATATCAGAACAAGAAAAGGGGAGGCAGAACCAACACATAGAAAAAGCTCACCACAACTGTAATACAAAAACCAGAAGCTTAAGCAAATAACCGGCCTCCAACCACAAGCTCTCAAAGCCATTAAACCTGTGTCAAGCAAAAACAAACAGCAAGCCACAAACTGAAGCCTGAAGCCTACTAACACCTCAAGCCATCAAAACTTGCATGAGCTGTTTCAAACACCCAAACATTCAAACTACCTGCTAAGCATAAGCCCTGTAACACAAGCCTCAAACAGAAGCCATGAACACAAGCCTCATGCCTGCCTAAAAAAACCAGAACCACCTCAAACCTGCCAAGTTTACAACCTGCCTTGCAACATGTGTTCAAGCTTATAAACAAGCTTACAAACCAATTGTCAAACACAAGCCATAGCCCTTATTCAAACCAACATCAAAATCAAAGCATTCAAACCAACAGGCCACCCTCAGAGCAACCTCATCATAGGGTTCGTACATCAACACTCAGATTCAAATCAAAGCCATCACTCAGAAGCAAATAGGAAGCAAGCATACATAAGCGAAGAGTAAGCGTACAGAGCAAAGAAGCAAGAAAATCATCAGAGGAAAAGAATCAAATAGGCAAAGCGTTTTCAGAAGAAGGCTCATCATAAAACACAAAAGCAAGATACTAGACAAACCAGGGAAGACTTCCAAAGCTCACAGCATCGCGCTCCCCCGCCTGGCCGCCCAAAGCGCCTCCAAGTCCGCCTCTCCTCCGTCTCCAAAGGTCAAAGGTAGTATCCCTTCCTTTTTTCCTTCCACGCACCTCAAACAGAAACAACAACAACACTTAAAATCAGAACACAACGAAATTAAAACATGCAAGATATGAAGCATAAAACCCTAAGACGTAAAGAAGGAAAAGTTGTTACCTTTGCTTGTCACTGCTTGAGCGATCCATGGAGAGAGAGGGAGCTGACGCCGGCGCCTGGTGTCCCTGGGCGAAGGATGTTGTTCAGAAAAAAGCTTGGCTTGAGAAAGAACGAAGGAAACGGAGAAGAAGATAAATGGCGCCTCTGTATGTTGTAACCCCAATTTCCAAATGAAACAAAACAACTAAAACCCTAAAAAACATTTGTGAAACGTAATGGGCCTTGCCCTATTCAGATTGCTTAAGCCCATTGCAAACTAGGCGTGCACCCCCCCCCCCCCCCCCATTTCTTTCTTTTGTTTATTTATTTTGTTTGGGCCCAGCTAACCCCCTTCAAGCCCATTTACCTTTTTTATACTAATGCTCTTTTATTTTCTTTTTATAACATAATTTGTTTTTTTTGTAAATAAAAATATTATATTAATCATTTTTATACATAGTCTAAAATAATATTTTTGCTAAATAAAAATGACACATTTTTACACAAATTTTCTTAATTATTTCTTTTATTTTATTACATTGGAAAAATATAATTAGGTTAATAGATTTTATCTTAAAACTCTTTTAATAAATCTTTTTTCATACATAAAACATTAATTTTCTTAAAACTTGAAACATTTTTCTTTTCTTTAATTAAAAACTTTTGTATAGAAACTAAAATGTAAATAATAATTTTCTCAAACTTAAAACACATTTTCTTTTCTTTGATTAAATCCTTAGTTTTGTACATAATCAACAAATATCCAAAAATAAATAAATAATTTTTCTTTAAAACTTTTGTTTAATTAATCTTATACAAGTTTAGTAAACATTAACCAAAACATAAAAATGATAAATACTTAATTTTGTACTAGGTTAACATTATTTTTCATCACTTGTAAATAAATCACATACATTTACACATATACTTTTATTTCTCTTTTATTCTTATGCATTGATATATTTTACATTGCGATCGATTCGATTTGGTTGTAAATATATTTGGACACCACTATTCCGATAAATCTCATCCCCCACTTGTAAATACTTGTAACCCCATCCCCGGATACTCATTTGTAATAGTTTAGGACTTTAAATTCCCGCAATTTATCACTTTCAATTATACCATGTTTAGACCTAGGGTTTGTATGTCAATAAAATCAACCGCTAGATAACCTAAATACAAGACAAATGCATGACAATCAATACACCATTCACACTTGCACCCCTAGGGTAATCCCGCTTGTTGCCTTCCAAAATGGGCCATGCTTGCACGTTGAGTTTCTTTGGAAAAATAAAACAAATCAAATGATCATAGTCCCTCGATGACGCTTTCGAAAGTTGCCTAAACAAAATGATCATAGTCCCTTCAAGAAAATTGCCAAAGACACTTGGCACCATTGCATTCACGGTCCATACGATGACCCGCGCCTGTCCCGTTAACATCCTAACACAAGATTGTCAACCAAATACAATGGTGCAACAAAACTGTTAAAAGGGTTAAAACATAGGAAAAACCTTTGAGTAAATTTAGGGGTAGACAACTCTTAGTTACTTGATCAAACTTGTAAAACATACTTGCCTACTTTTCAAAACCCACTCCACTACACACTTTCAAAACAACTTCCAAAAACATTGAAACATCTTTTCGAAAAGACACACACCTTTGTAAAACATTCGAGTAAAGAATTGTTACAACGGTTGCCTAGACAAGGCATCTTTTTTAAAACATTTTCAAACACACACACACCATCATTTCAAGCAATTGAAAATCAAAGGCAAGTGATCTAAAACCAAGTAACTAAGAGCCCATGGATAACCATGGATGAAAAGGGTGGTAATACCTTCCCTTTTCATAATTTACCCCCCGAACCCACGAAACATCTCAAAAGGTTTTTCCTGTGCTTTTTAACCTTTCCTTTAGGATAAAATAAAAAGTCGGTGGCGACTCTTGCTAAACCGAACAAGTGCGAATACAAACGCAAAAACATCAAGTCAGTTCTCCCACCATATCACAGTCATCAACCATTGTGACCACCTTAAACCCTGTTCATTCTTCAAAACTGACTGGGGAAGGTGAGAAATAAACCACCTTGCTAAGAGAGGAGTACAACACATGAGAACACCTCTTTTCCTCATTGTTCGTGTGTGAAATGAGTGTAGGATGTCCCCAATAAATGTAGGCATAGGATTCCGAGATATGAAAATTTTGACAGCATTCACATCTATAAGCTGATCAGGGTTTGGGAACAAGACCAACCCATAGATGAGAAGTTCCACAATCTCCTCAAAAGCTTGCAGATCTAGAGAATTCCAGCAGTCTTGTGCGTTCTCAAATAGAAATTTTGCCAAGAAACCCTTGACACCACTTCTGGTTTCCCAATAACCTTTGATATCAGATGGTTGCAAGTGTAATTCTTGAGCAACATCTTCAAGATTTGGTTCTCTTTCCGTACCGTTGTAGGGTAGTTGATGGAGAATTGGAATCCTCAAGAGTTGAGAAAATTCCTCCAAAGTAGGTACTAGTTGGTAATCAGGAAATGTAAAGCAATGGTGTAGGGGGTCAAAGAACTGGAAGAGAACTTTCACCATGTCTTCTTCAATGTTGGAGTTGACCAAGTTGAGAAGTCTACCATGTCTTTCACTGAAGGGAGAATTCTCTGGAATCTTGGAAGTAATCTCCTTGAGTTGAGGAGGTATTCTCACAAGGTTGACTTGAATTGTTTTCTTGCGAAGAGATTCCATGACCTACAAAACAAGAACAAAGATGAAGATCCAAACCCTTGAAATGGTTAGTGGATGGATATGATGCTTTATGATGTTCATGATGTATGCACAAGTATATGTACAAGCAAATCACACAAGATCCTAGTTTCAGGCTTGCATGGGGTTTCATAAGTAAGTACCCTATTGAAGTTAGTTGGCTCAACCTGTCCTATAAATAGTAACTGGGTTTTAAGGAGCTCAATATCACTGGATTATTTTCTGTGTTCATTGTTTCAGTTTAGCCACTTAACTGGCGACCGAAATATTCCAAGAAAACAACCCTCAATGAGTGTAGTATCGAGTATCTACCAACTTCAGACTATACCAAAGCCGGTCATCTCACTACCCCTAAAAAAGTACAAGATTGTTAAGTAAGGTTCTAAGAGTTTATTAGTGCTTCATGACATCACTCAGCGCCCTCGTATTCTCTTTGATTGACTCAAAGGCTACCGATACCCACAAATATGTCGCACTAATATAACTATTGCTTCAACCATGTCGGTATAACCCGCACAGTTTCCACAACGTATTGCTATTTACCTATGAATTTTTCCCAAATCCGGGTAGAGGATTTCAAGCCCAAACAATAGAACCAAATGTAAAGCAATCAAAGCAAACACGATAAGCATGCAAAAGGTGATCTAAACCCTAAGGTTACTCCACTTTTAATGAAGTCTCCAGCAAAGTCGCCAGTTCTGTGATATGGTGGGAGAACTGACTTGAGGTTTTGCGTTTTATGTTCGCAAATGTTTCGGCTTAGCAAGAGTCGCCACTGACTTTTTATTTTATCCTAAGGAAAGGTCAAAAAACACAGGAAAGACCTTTGAGATGTTTTCTTGGGTTCGGGGGGTAGATTATGAAAAGGGAAGGTGCAAGCACCCTTTTCATCCATGGTTATCCATGGGCTCTTAGTTACTTGTTTAGATCACTTGCTTTTGCTTTTCAATTGTTTGAAATGGTGCTTTGTGTGTGGTTTTGAAAGATATTTTGAAAAGAGGCCATCGTTGTGGCAACCTTTGTAATGATTCTTGTTTGAATGTATACAAAGATGTTTTTGTCTTTTGAAAAGATTTTCAATATTTAAAAGTTTGATTTGGGAGATTGTGTTGTGAGGTGTGTTTGAAAATAGCAAGGATGTTTTGCAAGTTTTGATCAAGTAACTAAGAGTTGTCTACCCTATTTTACTCAAAGATCTTTCCTATATGTTTTTAACCCTTTTGACAGTGTTATTTCACCATTGAATTTGGTGAACAACCTTGTGTTAGGATGTTAAACGGGACAAGCGTGGGTCATCGTATAGACCATGATAGCTATTGTGTTAAGTATCTTTGGCAATTTTTTTGAGGGACTTGATCATTTTGTTTAGGAAACCAAGATAGTGTCATCGAGGGACTATGATCTTTTGTTTTGTTTTGTTTTGCCAAAGTACCCAACATGCATAACATGGCCCATTTTCAAGGCAACAAGTGGATGAAACCCTAGGGGTGTATGTGTGCATTGTGTTTGATTTTCATGCATTTTGTCTTTGATTAGGTCAAGCTACTTGTTGATTTGGATTTTTTACGTACAAATCCTAATCTCTAATCATGGCATAATTGAAAGCATAAAGTGCGAGAATTAAAAGTCTAAACTATTACAACATGATTAGGGGGATGGGGGTACAATCTTTGATGGGGGTGTATTTGACAAGCAATAAAAACCCTAGTTTACTATTACATCCAAATTGAATAATGACACAAATAATAAATGGACAATATTTAAATAAACAAAATAAATAAATATACCAAATACTATGAATTATACAAAAAAAAGGTTTTTGTTTATTTATGTATGTAAAAATATTTAATGTAAAAAATAAAGAAATAAATAAAAAGATTAATTTTATTTGGTTAAGAGTAAAACCCTAATTTTCTTTAAGAAAATAAATATATTATATTATTTATATACAATAATAAAATAAAATAATATATACAAAAATAAAATATGTTTAGAAAAAAAAAGTATTTTTTTAAGTATATAAAAATAAAAGTGTAATATTTCTATATTTTTATTCTAATAAAAATAAAAGTATATATATATATATATATATTAATTATATTAAATATGATAAAATAAAATAAAATATATACAAAAATAAAAATATATTTAGAATAATATTTTTAGTGTGAATAAAAATAAAGAATAAAAGTATAATTTATATATGGTTTTCAAGTTTTTAATAAATAAGATAAAAGTAATTAAATTGCTTTTTATGTTAGAAAAATAAAAATAAAATGCAAAATAAATGTGAAAAAAAATATAAAAATATTTTTTGAGTACTTTTTATATTTAGGAATAATAAAATATAATCAGAAATGAAAATAAAAATGCAAAAATATAAAATAACAAGAGATTGGGCCAGGGGGTGCAAAAAGGAAAAGGGAGGTGTCAAAAGTAGCCAGGACCAAGCCCAGCCCAAACCAACTTCATCTTCAACCTTCTGACTTTGAAAATGTGTGCGCCCTGTACAACTACCAGATCCTGTATACGAGCTCTATTGCAAAAACACATAACATCAAACTTGTAGAGCATTTCAAGACGAATCCAACCATATAAACAACTTGTCTTAACTCTCAAAGACCAGAGAGAATTTCTCTGGTCCTAAAATCTAACCTAGTTTTTTCAGTATGTTCATGGATGAAATTCTATTAGCATGCTTAATATAAGTGAAAACTAAGCATATGTACAACTTCATGGCAATGAATACTACATTTCTTATTCACAAACCTAAGGCTAAATGTTCCTAAATAGAGAGATAGGAAGTGGACAAAAACCTGTTTCAGCTGACTTCGTATAGGGCAATGTAGAGCTTTTCAACAAGGCTTGAGATGTCTGGGAGATTTCTTGAACTTCACTTGACCTTCTCCAATACCCTGCTTGCCTTGAATATGATTGAATCATCCTACATAACTCAACCTGCACAAGCTCAAAATGTTATAGTTGGTGTTTGAGGTTTGGGATAGCTTGGATGAGTTGAATGGAAGGTGTTTGAACCAACTTGGGGCAAAACGCACGAGCCAATTGAGCTATGGAAGTCAAGTTGCAGGTTCTTCCCTGTTTTGCCAATGGAAGGTGATTTCTTTCTAGGGGATGTTTAGAGGCTCAAGAAACCATGTTTCTGGCTCAAAGGGGTTTGAGAAAGATGTTCAAAATGCTTGCAAAAGTTTCTTTGGGCTGATGTTCAAGTTCTCATGTTTTGGACAAGTTTCTTGTTTTTGAAGCAAAATGTGGGAAGTCATATGTAACAGACCTGTACAGGCTATCTAACACCTTGTAACCTCTGCTCTTGGCCCCTCTAATTTGTGGATTTGATTAGCTGCAAAAGATCTGGACCAATGCTCAAAGATTGTGGTTTGACATAAAGCACATTTAAGCAAAAATGGAATTGTACCTTTTTCTACTTAGGGATTAGTTTTGTGTACAATGCCCTAATGACCAAAACAATGTCTTAGACCAAAGAATTTGAATTAAATTATTGAGTGTGAAGTGTTTTAGAGGCATGTAATCTAGTGCAAAGCATGCTGACTTGAAATTGCAACTTGGATGAACATGAATATGCCATGGATGAAAAGTGAGTTTTTGCCAACTTCAAGCCTTCGATTCTCTCTAACCATAAATGTGTTTGGAGAGTTCTTGGACATTTTAGTAATCTTTCAACATGCTCTACAATCCATATTTGAAATGCAACTTGAGATTCCAAGTGAAACTATGTGAAAAATGGCCAAGAAGATAGGTCAAAATCCTGCCTAAACTAGGGCAAAATTTCACTAAGTTAAACGTTTTAGGGACCCTTGTTCCAAAAATCATAACTTGAGATCCAAGCTTCTTTTGAGAAAACTTTGTGAATAAAAGTTGTAGACTTTGTGGAGGACTACAACTTTCATGTTGGAAGTTTTGTTTTAATCCAATTGCATCATGGTGAAAATGTGGGGTAAAGTTAGGAAAAATTAAGAAAATTTCATAACTTAGAAAAATTCTAAGTTATGAAATTTTTCAACTTTAAACCCTAATTTGCAAAAATGGGTTTATTGATGAAAAAGTTTCATGTTTTGACACATCTTGATGAAAAATTACCCTTGGCACTTGATTTTAACCAAAAAGTCAAAGTTTGACTTTTCAGTGTACAGTAAAATTTTGATCAGTTGACTGAAAAATTCATCTGTCAATCTAATGCAATTGAGATCTTTTGGACTTGTTGAATAGGTCAAGATGATGCCATTGAGTCCTTTAATCCATGGTTGAACCCAATTTGCCATTGGCTAGGTCAAAAATCAGAAATTGCCTTTGTACAGTCAAAACCCTAAAAATGACCATTTTGCCCTTTTGGTGATCTGATCAAATTTCTTGTGGAATTGTAGTCCAAACTTGATAAAATGGTTCATATGAGTTCATAATGTTGATGTGGGTCAAAATTCATGAGGTTTGACTATAAATTGGCCACAGTTGACTTTTTCCCCAATATAACTGATTTCTAGGTCAACTGTCCAATTGACTAGGCAAAATTTTGATTCAAGGCTTGAAACTTGGTATGGACAAACTTATAAGTCCAACATGAAGTATTAAAGTCACTTTGGGTATTTTAGGTCAAAAAATCCATGTGCAAACTCAAACCCTAATTTAGGTCATCAGTGTAAGGAGATGTCTTGAGCAGAGCAAACCCTAGCTTAAAGAGAGTTCAAAGAGCCTTGTGGTGAGAAATGTTGATAAAATGAGAGGGAAAATTTTGGGGTACAACAAATAGCATCCCATATGCTAATATAATAGGTTTTTTTATGTATGTTATGGTCTGTACTAGACCCGGCATGGCATATGCAATAAGTCTTGTAAGCAGGTACATGGCGAATCATGGAAAGGCTCATTGGAAAGTATCAAAGTAGACTCTAAGGTACATAAATGGGTCTCTAAATATAGTCCTAATTTATGGTGGATCCTTGGGTGAAGATAGTGAAACAGTAATTGAAGTATATGTCGACTTTGATTATGCAGGTTATATGGATTCCAGAAAATTTATTTCTGGATATGTTTTCACTATGTTTGGCACAACAATTAGTTGGAAGGCGACATTTCAGAAGGTTGTAGCCTTATCAACCACTGAAGCAGAATATATTTCCCTCACTGAAGCTGTAAAATAAGCATTGTGGCTTGAAGTTTTTTCTATGGAGATGAAACTTTAAGGTCAAGTTATCATTGTTAAATGTGATAGTCAAAGTGCAATACACCCGTCGAAGAGTTCAGCCTATCATGAGAGAACCAAGCACATCGATGTGAGGCTGCATTTCTTCATATGGGTAATCGAGCATGGAGAAGTCCAGGTGCTGAAGGTTTTGACATATCACAATGCTGTAGATATGATCACCAAGACATTGTCAAGTTGCAAGTTTTTCCACTGTATTCAGTTGATAAAGGTGCATGAAGAAAGCTAGTTTATTATTTGGTATTATAGAGTTTGTTCCAAGGTGGAGATTTGTGAGATATTGAATCAAACTCTATTGGGTCGAAGAGTACCTGGTTCGATAGGGAATAAGCATGAGGTCGAAGCTTGTTCACATGCTACTGACGAAGTAGTGTGTGTTGTAGTTGAAGTTGTTCTAACATGCTTTAGTCAATATTGTTAGGTTTGTTAGCATGTCGAATTGGGCCTGTTTGTTATGGCCAATTGTTTAAGTTAGATTGTATCTTAAGTTAGCTTGTAATGGGTATTTGTGAAAAAGCCTATTAGTTTAGTATCTTAGGTTTGTTATAAATAGTATACTAGTGTCTCATCATTGCATACTGCAAATCCTAATTTAGGGTGATAGAGGTTATTTGTTATTCTATAACACTTGTAATCTTGTTTCTAAGAGAAAGTAAAGAATAACAGTTAATAACCAATTCCTTGTGCTCTTGTTGCTTTTCCGATTCATACCTTGTAGGTTTCTTGCCTTAAAGAAACTTGTTATACTTTATTCTTGGCGTCATTTTCATAACATCTAAAGAAAAGGAATCTCTCAACAGAGTCTATGGATCATAAAGCCTTCGCAACATATAACCAAGTAATGTTAGTAGCTCTTCCCCTAGTCATTAATGGAAGCATAAGTACTTATATTCATAATAACTTACCTTAGGAAGAAAGGAATATCCAATAAAAAACCACATCATCCTTCATAAATGATTTCATTCTTATGAACCTTTTATCTCTTACCGAACCATCTTTGATATACGAGACTCTAAGAGATGATGGAACCTTTTATTTCGTCAAAGATAGACTTTGTGATGCTTGTCAAAAAGGGAAACAAACAAAATCAACTTTCAAATCTAAGAATGTGGTGTCTACTACAAAGCCACTACAATTGTTACATATGAACTTATTTGGTCCATCAAGAACAAGAAGTTTCAGAGGTGATGTATATGCTTTAGTTATTGTTGACAATTTCTTTAGGTATACTTGGACATTATTTTTAGTTTAGAAAAGTGATGCATTCAAGGCGTTCAAGAAGTATGCTAAACAAATTCAAAATGAGAAGTCTCTAACAATTGCTTCCATAAGAAGTGATCATGGAGGAGAATTTCAAAATGCTCTATTTGAAGAATTTTGTGGAGAACAAGGAATATCTCACAACTTCTAGGCACCAAGGACTCCTCAACAAAATGGAGTGGTAGAAAGAAAGAATAGGTCTCTTGTAGAACTTGCAAGAATGATTCTTAGCGATTCAAATCTTCCAAAATATTTTTGGGCGGATGCGGTGAGCATGGCATGTTTTGTTAGCAATAGAGTTAACATAAGACTGACCTTGAAGAAAACTCCATATGAACTCTTCAAAGGGAGGAAACCAAACATTGCTTTCTTTCACATTTTCAGATGCAAATGCTTTGTCTTAAACAACGACAAAGATAACCTTGGTAAGTTTGATGAAAAATCTGATGAAGGTATTTTTCTTGGCTACTCTCTTTCTAGTAAGGCATATAGAATCTATAACAAATGAACTTTAACAATTGAAGAATCAATGCATGTATCTTTTGATGAAACTAACCCCTCCAAGGAGGATAATATTGTTTGTGATGATGATGATGAAATACTAGAAGGACCTCAAGAAAATAGTTCCAAAGATCAACCAATTCAACACGAAGAATCATCCCAACAAGAATCAAATCTCAATGATCTACCAAAAGAATGGAGAACTCATAGAGATCATCCTATCGATAAAGTAATTGGTGATATAAGTCAAGGTGTGACAACAAGACTAAATCTCAAAGATGCTTGCCTAAACATGGTGTTTGTCTCTTAAATTGAACCTTCCAAAGTTGATGAAGCCTTAAGCGATGACCAATGGATTATCGCTATGCAAGAAGAATTAAATCAATTTAAAAGGAATCAAGTTTGGGAACTTGTCCCTAGGCCAAGCAACAAACACATTATTGGAACAAGATGGGTATTTAAAAACAAACTTGACGAAAACGAAATAATTGTTCAGAACAAAGCAAGGTTGGTAGCACAAGGCTACAATCAAGAAGAAGGAATAGATTTTGAAGAAACTTTCACTCCGGTTTCAAGGTTAGAAGTTATTCGTCTCTTACTTGCCTATGCTTGCTCATTAAATTTTCAGCTTTTCCAAATGGATGTCAAAAGCGCATTCTTGAATGGATATATCAATGAGGAAGTCTATGTTAAGCAACCCCCGGGGGTTCGAAGATTTCAAGAATCCATCTCATGTATTTAAATTGAGAAAAGCTCTATATGGGTTGAAACAAGAACCAAGGGCATGGTATGATCGGTTAAGCAACTTCTTATGCGAAAAAGGTTTTGAAAAGGGTAAAATTGACAAGACTTTGTTTATCAAGATAATCAAAGATGACACTTTGCTAGCTCAAGTCTATGTTGACGATATCATTTTCGGATCTTCAAACTAAGAAATGTGTGAAGAATTTTCAGCAATGATGCAAGGAGAATTTGAGATGTCCGTGAGGGGTAAAATGAATTATTTTCTTGGACTTCAAATCAAACAATTAAAAGATGGCATCTTCATCAACCAATCCAAGTATTGCAAGGAACTCTTGAAAATATTTGACATGGATAACTGTAAGGCAATGTCTACACCAATGGGTTCCAGTACATATGTTGATCAAGATGAATCAGGTGTTTCCATCGACATTACAAAGTATCGAGGTATGATTGGCTCATTATTATATTTGATGGCAAGCCGTCCTAACATAATGTTTAGTGTTTATCTATGTGCTCGCTTTCAAGAAAATCCAAAGGAATCTCATCTCACGGTGGTGAAAAGGATCATGAAGTATCTCAAAGGGACAACAAATGTCGGATTATGGTATCCTAAAGGTAGTGTTTGCAACTTAGTTGGTTATTCTGATGCGGATTATGCAGGTTGTAAAACTGATAGAAAAAGCACAGGTGGTACTTGTCACATCCTTGGAAATGCATTAGTATCATGGGCCTGCAAGAAACAAGCTTGCGTTTCTCTTAGCACGGCCGAAGCAGAATATATTGCAGCGGGTAGTAGTTGCGCTCAAACAACAACTTCGTGACTACGGACTCGATCTAGGATGCATTCCTCTACGGTGCGACAATATAAGTGCAATAAAAATTACGAAGAATCTGGTCATGCATTCAAGAACCAAACACATAGATATACGACATCATTTCCTTCGTGATCATGTACTTCAAGGAGATGTCGAGGTGACATTTGTAAATACTCATAATCAACTTGCCGATATCTTCACTAAACCTTTGGCAAGAGAACCGTTTTACAAGATTCGACAAGAACTTGGCATTCTTGATGAACACGACATATAAGGTACTTTCTATCCTTGTTATGATTTTATATATTTGTTTTAACCGTGCTATATGTGAATATATATGTTAAGTGGTGTTTAAGTTTAAGAAAAATATGTTTTTGGTCATTTTTTGTTGATGCAAATTGATTGCACAATAGTGTAAGTCGATTGATCACTGAGTGTTTTTAATTTTGACCTTTCTGTTTCAATGCAAATCGATTGTACCATAAGTGCAAATCGATTGCACTCTGTGCGTTTCAGTTTTATTTTGCTTCTGTTTTATGTGCAAATCGATTGCATTTGTATGCAAATCGATTGCACCCACTCTAACATGCTTTTATAACAAAAATATTTGTTGGTCAGAATTCCTCTCTCTCTCATATTCCCAAGCTCATCTCTATTATTGAAAATCCAATTAAACTTCATTACATATAATACAACCCACTCATTTCTATCTACTCACAAATCATATCCAAACTTCAGCTCATCAAACATACTTCCCTCAAAAACCTAAAACCTTAAAAACCCTAAAAATACCTTACCCATGGCTTCAAGGCAAAAACGAAAGGTGTCAGCTTCAGAGAAAGGGAAGAAAAAGGTTGGTTCATCCTCTTAGAATCATTAATTTCATCTCTCACCAAAGAACGAGAAGCAAGATTCACAAAGGATTTTCAAAGAAAGATAGTGTTCAATCCTAAATATGTTATGCTATCATCCTTTCCTCAGGAATGTTTCTCTTTTCAAAATGATTTAACTGATTATGGACTAGAACCATTAATTTCATCATTTGGTCCATATTATCCGGATCTGGTAAGAGTATTTTTCAGCAATTTAACTCCTCACAAAGGCAAGACGATGTCATATATGTTGGGTACTCGAATCTCTCTAACCCCTGAGATTGTTGGTGAGATTATACATATTCCCTACACTGGAATATCTTTGTACGACCCTGAAAACGAAGCATGGGATAACTACAGGAAAAAGAATTTTATTACATCATTGGGAGATTAAGCGAAGCTGAATTCCGTGCCAAAAGAATTCGTGGTCTAGGCGGAGTGGTTCCCTCTAGAGACTCATGAAGTGCAGGTAACTTTTATATAGACGATCGACTATTTCATTATTTTATGGTCTATATTATGTTTCCACGGGCTGGAAACCACTGCACCGTGATGGACCTGGAAATTCAGTTGATCTATGCAAGAAAGAAAGGTATAAGTTTTAATTGGGCAAGGCTTATAATGGTTCATATGCTGAGAGTTGATGCAAAATCGAAATTTCTACCATATGCTTACTTTGTTACATTAATTATGGAAGAATTTGGAGTTGATTTTGCTGGGTTTGAGAAAGTCAATATGGATCCAAATCTGCATAAGATTTCAATTAAGAATGTTGACTCAAGAACCAGTGTTCATTATAATCCAGAAACAAAAACTATAACTTACATTGGTGAAGATGTGGTTGGTGATGAAGGGAACGATCAAGAAGTTGAAGGTGGTGAAGCTGTACTTCCTCCACCTACTGCTCCCTTTAGTCCAAGCAATCAAGATCTTATGGATTTCATGTCTCAACAATTTTCTTCCATGAATACCAACATCAACAACCAATGGAATGCTATCAACGATTCTACTACAACCCGGATTAATGACTTCCGCACAGATGTGAATCAACAATTATCTTACCTTTACTCTCATCTTCATATTCCACCATATGACCCAAATAATCCAGCTGCACCTCCACAACATTACACAAAACCTCCTCTACAACAACAATTTACAAATCAAGGATCTTGGTTCTATAACAACCGGGACATGAATCAACCATAAAGTTCTGTCCAACTTTATTATGTCTACTATTTTCTATTATTTCCTTGTTCTGTTATTCGACGTCTTGTTTGTTGTTAAATTTCTTTGTAATCATTAGACTATTTGTGATGCATGATTAATTAAGTTTTCCCTTTAATATTGCTTTATTACTGTCTATTTTTTTGCATCTTTCCCTTCTTTTTGATAATGTCAAAGGGGGAGAAGGATGTGGTACTTTATGCGTGTATATTTCCTTGTCTTAAATTTTTAAGGTACTCTTCAACCAAGATGAACAAATTTAAAGGATTCCAACCTTCTCATACAAAGGGGGAGTTATGCATCTTATGGGGGGAAGCTCTTTCCGGAAATTACAATGCATCAAGCAAGATCGTTTGTCATCATCAAAAAGGGGGAGAGTGTAAAAGAAAGCTTCTCAAATGCACTTTTGTTTTGATGAAGACAAACCATGATTGACAAAGAAGGCAAAGATTTTTTACTTAGCTAAAAGCATCTGTGAATAAAGTCTTCAGTTCAAGCACTTAGCAAAATTTCAAGGTATAATGATAATACTTACTTTGAACTTAAGACATAGATGCTCAATGATAAAAAGAAATATTTTATATTGTCCAAACCTTTACTCAAGTTTTTCTAAGCTAAAAATCATTTTTTACTTGAGTGCAATCGATTTGCATATTAGTGAAATCGATTGCATGCTTCAATTTTTCAAATCTTTTGCTACTATTTCTAAGTGTAATCGATTTGCATGTTTATGCAATCGATTGCACTCAATCAATTTTTGCTACTGACTTCACATGAAATCGATTTACAATCTTGTGCAATCGATTGCACACTCAAATTTTTTGAAATTATAGCTATTAAAACCCCGTGCAATCGATTTACACAAAGGGTGCAATCGATTGCATGCTGCACGATTTTGAAAAATAGCAGCTTTGCACATGCCTGTTCATAACACCATTTCATGGAAACCTTTCACTCAATCTTTGCAAATGTTCATGATTCATTTACAGAACTTTATGATGTTTCAAAAAGGTGCTAAGAATATATAAATACTCATTTTCAAAATCATTTCAACACCTCTTCCAATTATATTTTCTGAATTTTCAAAAATCAAACTCAAGCTGCTATACATTTTCATACACAAGTTTTCTGCACACTTTCACATATTGTTAACCAGAAAACTTTGAGCATTATATATCTTGAGTCATTGTATATTATTATCATTAGAAGAGAAGATCAATTCATTGATTAAATCACTCAAAGTGATCATTGCTACTCAAACTCACTCAAATCAAATATTTATATATACTTGCTTATTTTTCAGGATTGTTGGAAATAAGTTTAAGTGGTTTTATAAATCTTGTCTTTCCAGGATTGTTGGATACAAGTGAAGTCACTTTTAGAGGATTGTTCTCATTGTTGACATAGTGAAAATCCAAGAGTATTGTTCTTGGTCCAAGAGGATTGTTCTTGGTTTTGGGTAGTTCTTGTTTAAGTTTGCCACAATAAGGTAATCTCTTTCATGTTGAAAGGAGACTGGAGTACTCTCGGACTGTGAGGGAAACCAGGATATATCGCTTGTGTCTCTTTATTTTTTTGCACTTTACTCTTTCATAAACTCACCATAATCCAGAAAAAGAATATTCATCATCACTAAAACCAGAATTTTTTAAAGTACCTAATTCACCCCCCCCCCCCCCCCTCTTTGGCGCACTTCATACTTACATGGAGTTATGGTGAGGGTGCATGATCTGGGACGTTGATCTTGATCAGACGGGTGGAGATGCAAGGGTACATGGGATCACGTGGCCAGATGTTAGCCACGTGTCCTAACAGACTAAAGGACGGAGGGAGTATATTTTTATATTTTCTTAACATTTCATTTCATTTTAATTCCTCCTCCTCCTTTCTCTCTCTTTTCACATTTCTTCTTCTCTTTGTCCTATCTCTTCTAACACCACAACAGCAATAACTAGAAACCTAACGGTGGTGCCCTGACGGCGGCGACAACCTCAGACAGCGTCCAACCCTCCCCAAATGGCAACAAACAAACAACAACAAGAAGAAAACACACAAGCTAAGTGTTATCGGCTTACCTCCTTCACAATGAATCTCGAAGCTTGCTTTTCTCTTCTGTTTTTCTTTTTCACGAATATCCTTCTGATTTCCCTCTTCTTCTCTGATTCGCAAGTACAGCCGAAGTTGATGGTGGAAGCGGCGACGTAGCAAAGGGCGACAGATCTAGGGTTTCAAACTTTGAAACCCAGATCTCAATGAGGTAACTCCATTTGAACACCGAAGTCGCAATTTCTTCAGATTTCTCTTCTTCTCCTTCTTAATTTCTTCTTCAAATTTCCCCCGTCCCCTTCTCTTAGAATTATTAGGGTTATTTATAGTTTTAGATTTAGATAAATTAGGAAATTTTGTTGTGATTTCCGTTAGAAATTAGAGATTGAAGAAGATTGTGTTAGATTAGGGATTGGTTGATTGTAATTGAAATCTGTTTCAGATTTGTTTATAATTTAGTTGCAATAAGATTCAATTTGATCTAGTTTACAATCCGTTTGTAAAATTGGACAATTTTCTGTACAAACCTATGAATTTTGATTCAATTTTGCCTTGTTTGATTTGATACGAATTTGTTATAATTTGATGTGTTTCTGAATTTGGTTTTCTTTCAATTTCTACAGTATGTGTTACTTGGGTCTTTAAGCCTCTGAGTTACTTAGCGAGAAAGATGAAGGAGAAACGGCTGATGAAGCCGCCGCCATGGATGCACAAAAATTAGGGTTTTTGATCCTTAATTAACTTTAGTTAACTAAAGAATAAAAAAATATAAAATAATAACTATAATATAATAATTATAAATAAAAAATAATAATATATTTGTAATAATTTGTATAAATAATTATAATAATAAAAATAGAAGAAAAAAAATAAAATAATGAAAAGTTGACTCGGCCAAAAAAGAAGTTGACGGGCCTTCAAAAATTTCTTTAACGGGTCAGTAATTCTAAATGCACACACCTTTGTATTTAAGACATGTCAGATCTTTAATGGGCCTATAAAAAATATATACCCCCCCCCCCCCCCCCCCCCCTTTAAAAACTATAAATGACCCCTAATGAAATGGACCATCAGATTTTGATGGTCCACTTGGAGCAACACACCTCTATTTTATAAAAATGCACCTCCCTCCTCTTTTATTTGAAGTGAGTAAAAATCCTTAATGGACCATCAGAGTTTGATGGTCCATTTTGAAGTAAACACCCCTCTTATGAATTCAAATCCCCCTATAAAAATAATATTCAAAATAAACAAATTGAACAATATGATTAGAGATTTAGAAAAATAGTAACTTTGAAATAATATGACCATTGAAATTGATGGGGCAAATTTAGGGTATGACACTCTGAAATAATTTTGAACTTGAGAAATGCAAGCTTAGGTTAAAGTATACGCATCTTACTTGCAATATTAGAAAAGATGAGAAAAGCTCAAAGATAGATCAAAATATACACAAATGTATCATTATGTCTCTTCTTTATCTTAAGACCTTTAAGTCCGATATTCTAATTAGTGTATGCTTATGTGCTCACTTTTAATCAGATCTTAGAGAATCTCACTTCATTGTTGTCAAGAGATTCTTTAGATATATGAAATGAACTTCTAACCTTGGTTTTATTTAAAATAAATCAATGGATTATAGATTCGAAGAATTTTGAGACGCAGACAATGATAGAGAAATAATTGAAAGAAAAAACAACAATGAAAGTTATCAATTTCTTAGTGAAAACTTAATACCTTAGTCAAGAGAAAGACAACCAACCATCACATTATCAACAATTGAAGTCGAATACATATCACTAGCAAATTGTAGCACATAGTCACTCTAGATAAAATATTAACTAGAGAATTATTAGATAAAATAGAGTAATGTTCCCATATTTTGTGAAATAATTATGCAATTTGTTTATAAAAAAATATAACTTTTCATTCAAGGGATAAACTTATTAATATCAAACATCATTATATTCGAGACTATGTTCAGAATAAAATTTTAGAGTATTAAGTTTATTGAGATAAATCGTCAGTGAGCTAGCATATTCACTAAACTTCTAGCTAAATATATATTCAGTTTTATAAAAACGAGTTTAAATATTCACTTTATAAAAAATGGGGTTAAATGCATTTTACACTCTGCAATAGTAGCGAGTTTTGATTTACCCCCATTTTAAAAAAAAAATCTTTTAGTCTATAAATAAAACAAGATTTCTTCAAATTTGACCTTGGGTCAAGATTCCAGCAGAATCTGCATACGTGACGCTTGACGTGACTTTTTTTAATTTTTTATAAATTCCACGTGGAAATTTGGCTTTTTTTTTCATTTCTTTTAAAAAAAATTAATTTTTTTTTAAATTTTCTTTTAATTTTTATTTTCTCCCACTTGGACAAGCTTAATATTTTGTTTTATTTATCCATATTAATTTGATACATTAATTTTGTGTGGTACTTAATTTTTCTGGTAGGTACTTAATTTTTTTTTTTTGGACGATCGATATTTTGTCGACAAACGTTGAATTATTTGCTCCCTGATTCTGGCAACAGGAGGGTGACGAAGAACAAATATCGATAACATTTCATAGGTATTGATGGTTGGATAAAATACAACCTGATCGAGTTGAATCATCGATAATATAATTTTAAACAAACGTTTGACATAATGAACACTAGAGAAAAAAAACATTAAGGTCAATATAAAAAACAATCTGGTTAAAATCATGAATTACTTTATCAGCAAAAAAAATTTTGTGATACACACATTATATAATAAAATATTAAGATTAATTAAAATACATTGTCAATTTAAAACTATTTTATACTGTTATCCAATTAAAATTAATTATTTTGACATATAAAAAGAGAAAAATATGAAAGAAATAGTTATTAAAAGAATTTAATTCTAATTGGGTGATAGTGTAAAATTAATTAGTCTCTAAAATATTTAGTCTAAGTTGTTATTATTTGAGCATCGTTATTAGGTTCTCATAGATATTCTGAATTATTAGTTATTGGAGATAGATAAATATAGTAGCTTATATAAAGATCTAATTGCGCGTTTTAAATAGGACGCATTTAGTTTGGAATCTTGCTGTTGTAAGTGGGGTTGAGTATCCATAATATTCCCTTTATATATTACTTGTTTTCAGAAGAAGAAAAAAACCTCAACAAAATACAATGTATTTTAACTACTAATTTATTAAATTTGTATTTTTCTACTCACGTGTATACTATGTTTTCGATCGTGTATACTATTAGATTCATATTTTCGACCATCCAAAAAAATAAAATTAAGTATCTACCGGAAAAATTAAGTACCACACAAAATTAATGTATCAAATTAATATGGGATGAATAAAGAAAATAAACAAAATTAAAAATAGTCGAATTTCCACGTGAAATTTTTAAAAAAAATCACGTCAAGCGTCACGTATGCAGATTCTATTGAAATCTTGATTCAAGGTCAAATTTGAGAGAATTTTATTTTGTTGAGGGGTTAAATTTTTTTTAAAAGAGGGTAAATCAAAACTCGCTACTATTACAGAGAAATCAAATGCATTTGATCTTAAAAAATGTTATTTATTTTTAATTTTTTTATTTTTTGTAATGTTTCGTTAATCTTTGTACTCATGGTAGTATGGTAGATTACTACACACCATCCATAACATAATTCACTTGTCAGAATGTTTTGTGTGGTCATTTATTGCAATAATTACCTTGCATGAATTACATTTGTGTGTTTTCAATACTTTTTTTTCTTTAAACTCACATCACTTCATCCACACAACTCATTTCAAATTTCATTTCTAAAACTAACCTTTAGAATACCATTGATGCAATCTCCTTTTAGGTTTTTTGTGGGACCAATTAAGCCACGTCATTTTAAAGCAACTCACTCAATTTTCACTCCAATAATGCAACTCTAAAGAATCCATATTAGGTCCTACATCTTTACTTTATATATTAATATTTTATTCATATTAAATTTTATTTGATTTAAAATAATTATTTAAATTATTTATATTTAAATTAATATAAAATAAATAGAATTAAAAATTAAACATAAATAAATAAAATTTAAAATGATAATTAAAATTAATCTCAAATACATGACATATAATTAAAAACAATAAAAAAATAACATAACGGAATTACTCAAATTTAATTTAAATCATCCTCATGTCCAAAACGTTCCCAAAAATGCTCGACTAGATCTCCTTGAAGTTGACGACGAACTTGTTTTTCACGAAGGCTTACTCTTCTTTGTAGTCTTGTTGCAAGATTCAGATGAGGACCATTAAATGTTTCAGTTATTAAGTATGTGTCATCTACATTATCATAAGAGTAATCAAAATCACCTCCATATGTGTGTCGTTCGTCTTCAACAATCATGTTGTGCAAAATGATGCAAGCATATATGGTATGCTTGAGGATTTCCATATGACAGGCACGCGCTGGGCCACGTATAATTGCAAATCGAGATTGGAGCACTCCAAATGCCCGCTCCACATCCTTTCTAGCTGATTCTTGATGTTGAGCAAATAATTTTCTCTTTTCGCCCTGCAACATTGAAATGGTCTTGACAAATGTAGCCCACTCAGGATATATATCATCCGCTAAATAATATCCCATATTATATGATGTTCCATTGATTATATAGTTCACAGTGAGAGCATGTCCTTCCAAAATATCATTAAACACATTGGATTGGTTTAGCACATTAATGTCGTTGTTTGAACCTGCAATACCAAAAAATGCATGCCAAATCCATAGGTCTTGTGATGCCACTGCTTCAAGCATGATTGTGGGTTTACCATGATCATATCGACAAAATTGTCCTTTCCATGCAACAGGATAATTTTTCCATTTCCAGTGCATACAATCAATGGAACCCAACATACCTGGAAAGCCACGTGACTCTCCCATTTGTAAAAGATGTTCAACATCTGTGTTGTTAGGCTTTCTTAAATACTCTGTCCCAAATACAACATTCACACCCCGAACGAATCTTTCTAAGCACTCAACTGAAGTGCTTTCACCGATTCGAACATATTCATCTACACTATCAACGGGAGACTCGTATGCCAACATACGAATAGTAGAAGTGCATTTCTGCAATGGTGAAAGACCCATTTTACCATTTGCATCGACCCTCATTTGGAAATATTTATCATGATTTCCAAGGGCAGCTACAATTCGAAGAAACACATGCCTATGCATTCTGAGTCTTCTTCTGAATTGAACATCTGTGTATACTGAATTTGCCGAGAAGTAGTCATTGAATAAACGATTGTGCCCTTCTTCACGACTTCGATCTATCACTGTTCTTCTCTTTGGCCTAGAGGAACTTCCAGATTGATGTTCCTTCTCGAGCATTGACTTTAGTTGTTCTTCATCTGTGTTGTCCATAAATTCTTCTTCAATCAAGTTCCAAAAGAGATCATCTGAACTGTCTGAATCCATTAAAGTGGGTGAAGAATGTAAGAAGAATGAGAGAAGAATGAGAGAAGAATGAGAAAATAATGAGAAGAGTGGTCATTTATATAGTGATATATGAATAACGGCTAGTTTGAGTAACGGCTAGTTTGAATAACAACATAATATTTATTATAAATTAAATTGGTATTAATAATCATTTTACATAGGTGTTAATACATAACAAGTAGTACAATTTTTCATCATGACTAAAGTCCATATTTTTTTCCAACTTATTACAATATTTTTCATGAATATCTCGTTGACTATCATTCATTATAGAAGTGTCTTTCGAGAGTAATGCATTGCCTTATACTCCATCTCGTCCTCCTTACATTGAGCTAGTCTTTCCATTGCTTCTACTCTTTTATTCCATGTATCTTGCACAACATTAGAAGGTGATTCAGATGCATTTTCTTTTGCCTTACTTTTTCTTTTTGATGCTTGTTGTCCCATTGGACACTCCATTGGTGACGATGAGTTAAACTCGTAACTTGAAGGTGTCGCGAGGTTAGACGATGATGAGTGTGCTCCACTAGCAGAATTTTTTGTTCTTTTTGAAGAATTTTCGGTTGATTATCCCATCCATTTAGGTTCATCTTTTAACAATCACCATGTGTACTCAAGATTGAATGGTGTACCTTTATCCTGAGCAAAAAAAGCATATGCAGCGGCCAAGACATCTTTCTCCGATGTCCCACTTTTCTTTCCATTAACAGCTTGTTTGTAACACCCACAAATTTTTGAACCAAGCCATTTATTCGATGCCATCGAGATTTTAATTGCCCACGTAGCTTTTCCCGCGACTGTTCACGATATTGATTATAATTGGTAGAGATTCTTAACCAAAAACTCTCAGCTTGTTGATCAACTCCCACAATTGGATTCTTTGAAACATTGAGTCATGATTGGATAAGAAGCATATCTTCATCCCTTGAAAATAGCTCTTGAGATTTTTTTTTAACGGGACGACTTTCTTCTTTTTCAATACCGACTTGAGCAGAATATGGTGGAACTTGACTTTCGGACATAAACACATTCGGTGGTTGTCTTTCTGGTTCATGACGAAAAAAGTCCATAGACTGTTGAACATAAGGCGGAGTTTAGTGACGGAAAAAATGTGACAGGGTATTTCTGGTTGGTGCCGGAAAAAATGCGGCAGAATTTGTTGACATCGATGGCAATTGAGAATTTTAAGGATTAGGATTTTGAAAATTTTGCATGAAATTGAACATAGATTGTTGATAATTAAATTGATTAGGATCCATTTGACCTAAACAATATTAATTTTGAAATAAAAAGATGAAAGTATGAGAGAATAGTATGAGAGAAATTTCAAATAGTTTGTATTTATAATAAACTATAGTATTAAAAAAAAGAAGAAAAAAAAAAGCAAACTAGCCGTTCTTCAACGGTCATTTTTTAAGTTTATTAATTTTTTATTGCTAAGGACCATTGTAATGCATTTGAACGGTAGTCTTAGCTAGTCAACTCCAACAACATTTATTTTAATGAAACGTAATGCTAGGTTGGCGGAGAGCATCAAAAAACCAGCGTTGGAGCTTCTCTTAGTAGAGGTGGATAATATGCCGAATTTTGCGGTTTTGGACCAAAAACTTTCACCTAGCCCAACATGTGATTGACTTCTTATAACCAGATTCTATCCATTTTTTAAACGGTTTGTCCGGGCTGGATTTCAATAACCTAAATTTCATATTATTATAATTTAGGAATTTTTTAGTATACTCTTATATAGGAAAAAAACCTTTGAAAATCCTAAAATACCCTTCAGATATGAATATTCGAAAGAACCCTTAAATCAATTTTAAGAGATTTCAGAGATGCATATCTGAAACTCTCCTATTTACATGTTGTCATACCCTAAATTTACCCCACCATTCATAAATTCTAAACACAATTTTTATTTTGAATAAGTATAATGGTCTAGCAGTAAAAGCGAGATAAACATTACGAGCATGGAAGGACTTGAGTCGAAATCCTACCCTGTTTATTATTTTTGTTTCCTTACTTCGTCAATTCTTAGTATTAAAATATTAAAAAAAACAAAACAAAACAAAAATCAGAAACAAATCAAAATCAGAAACAAATCTCTCTTTTAAAATCGGAAACAAAGCTCCGCCGTGTACCCCCGATTCGCGGATTCCTCTCCCACCTCTCTCCTCCGATATCTCCAGTCAGGTATCTCTTTTGCTTTGAGTTAATTTGTATTTTTCGAATTTGTTCAGGTTGAAGGAGGAAGATTTGTGGATTTGTCATGAGTCTTGGATTTTGAAGAAAAAAGAAAAGGTTGGAAAGGGAACCTGATAGGAACCTATGGCTGAGGGAGATAAAGTTCTTGGGATCTTGGTTTTAAAAGAGAATTACGAGATATGTTTAATTTCACTAATATAATACTTATATGTTACTCCTTTTTTATTTTATTTGTATAAACATTTAGTAAGTAGTTGCATTATAGATTAGGAATACTTATACTCATAAAAATGGGGCAACACGCTTTTTTGTCAGGTTACCAATTTAATTTTATACATATTTATTTCTTTTTACAATGGATACATTAGAGTTTTATTGGTTTAAACTTTGGGTTTAGGCTAGTGGGCCTCGTTACTAATTTACACCCCACTTTAGGTTTAATTACTTCCTAATTATTTTATTTAGGTCTTTTTTTTGGTTAATTAAATTAGTTAGTTTGTAGATATTTATTCTAATTATATTGCTAATTCAATCAATCATAAATATGGATGTAACTCAAATATTTTTCACAATTAATTTTATATTTTACAAAAATATTAAAACCATGCAACTCGACAAATATCTTATCCGCAAGTAATTGGTGGCCAATGTTCGACCATGTGATGAGAAAGACTATATCAGACTCTTTCCGCATCTTTCATGACGAGCAACACGTGGTCAATATCTGACCACGTGGTGTGGAGACTATATCAGACTCCTTTGCTATACGTCTAAAAAATACTTAAACAAACATCAAATTGTTTTTCGTAATAAATTAATTCAACATTAGTTTTCGAAAAAGGAATGCGAATATATTTGGACCAAGTGCACACACACTCTTAGACTATGTATGCGGGAAATTCGAATATTATTCATAATCCATAAAAAATACAAACAAAAACCGCGAACTGCGAAATGTGACTATAATTCCTCCTAAGAGGATACGTAGGCATACGATTAAAATCGTGGCGAGTCTCACTAATTAAAAAACAAACCCCTTTTCCCTATCTAAAATTTAAACCCTTTTTCCCCTATTAATAATAAAAACCCTATTTCCTAAATAGTGTACTTCTGAACCTAGTATCCTTGCGAACAAGGTAAATAAGGGGTGCCTAACACCTTCCCCTCGTCTAAAATCGAGTCCAAATCTAGAATCTCTGAATTTTAAGGTTATTCCTTTATATTCCCTTCCATTAGGATAAAAATTAAGGGTGACGACTCTGATTTAAAAACCAGTTGCAACACACGTTATTTTTATTTTAACAACATTCAGTGATATCTTCGGATATACATATTCAAAAAACTTTGAAAATTAATTTAAGGGTTCATTCAGATATGCATCTCCGAAACCCTGAGTAGAATGGGTTTACCACATAGTTTTTTTTATGAAACATCAATGCCGATACCTAATAAACACAACATTTGATACCTAATTTGTTTACATAATATCGAAATACCAAACACCAATACAAACATAAATTGTTCAGAAATACCAGAATTAATATATAAATTATTTAGAAAGTACGGAATGTAAAATGAATACATTGTTAAATAAAAAAAGGCACAGTCTATTGCGTATACCTAATCCTAACCCACTGGCCCCTCCTCTATCTCCTGTAACCCGCTGCACTCGATGCCTCTCTAACCATCTTCTCTATGATGGCCACCGCCTCAGGACCCCTCTCTCAATAATTCCTAAGTCCAAAGTCTCCTACCCAATCAACTATATTCGCTGATAGATCGACAAGACATTAGGGCATAGTCATCTTGGGCCTGCTGGTTCTCCAAATTCTCCTTATGAGCTGACCGAGGTGGACATGCAGGAGCATTCAATGTCATAATAGGGTGTGACACTGTGTAGAACCATGTCACATATCCCTCTACATAATTCCAACTGCTAGATGCCCGCATCATCCGACATCCTCTGGCACCATTTGAAGTGTTGTTGAAATGGGTTGAAAATGTGTTTTGCTTCTTCAAAATGTACTTTGGTCTTGAATTAAGTTGAAAGTGTTGCTCAAAGAATGCAAAAGAGAGAGTTGGAATATAGAGAGATTGCAAAATATGCTTTTCTGTTTCAAAATTTTGTATATATTTAATACGATTTAGATATGCATATCTGAACACCTCTTGTATTTAAATTATGGGGTTGATTCGGATATGCATATCTGAAAACCCCTAATTTTGACTAAAAGGTTGTTTCAGATATGCATATCTGAGTCAACCTTTTAAATATGTAATGTAGTGAGTTTGGATATGCATATTCGATTTCAGAGGGTATTATAAGAATTTCGCCAAAAACCTCTAAAAAGGTACAAGGGTGTACTAAAGAATTCCCTTATAATTTATAGCAATGGGCTAAAAACCATATTGAATCTTTATTAATACAAATATTAATAAATAATAATAATGATAATATTAGATCTTTATTTATACAAATACTACAAAACAATAATTTCTTCACACGTACTTTAACATATAACAGAACAACTTATTTTCTTAATATACATATTGCATAAGCATTTTTAATGCCAAAATATTTGTGTTACAGTGTCAAAGTATGAAATTTTTTTCATCTCCAAGACTTCCAAATCTTCTAAAATACTCTGATCCCTTTCATCCTTACAAAGAGTCCATAGATAACTTTTTGCAACATTAACAAAGATCATACATCTTATCTTTCATATTAACTTTTAATTACAACATCATTCCATTGTTAATTTAAAACATTCAAACCTTTAAATTAATGTAACTAATAGGATTGTATGATGGTAAAAGTTATTTGTTGATGGTTGTTGCAAGCCAGAGTCGAAACTTAAGTTATGAACGATTTTATGAAAAGAGTTGAAGTTTTGAGGTGTTAGAAAAGTGATTTTTGGGGTAAAATTATGTGTTAAACGAATGGTATGAAAAATGGGATTTTTGGGTGTGTCAAAAAGAGATTTTCATACTGCTAAGTAGTAGAAAAGTACTTATGTTGTAGGTGTAATTGATTACCTGGATTTGGGTAATCGATTACACTGTTGACAATTGGCTTTCTGGACTATTTTCGAGACTGTAACCGCTTACCACTTGAAAAATGGGTTTCTGGGGTGTTTTCGAGCCCATATTCGTTACATTTTATGGCATAATCAATCACCGTTGTTCTGATAGAATTTTGTAAAACTTCAAAAATTCATAACCTTAGTTCTGAGTGTTCGATTCGAGTGTTGTTCGAAGTATTGGAAAGCTTTCGCGATGAACTTTATTTTAAAATTGGTTTAAGTACCTGAAAATGAATAATTTGTTGTGTGATGGTGTTAAATGCATTGGATTATTTATGTTATGGTGTGACCTAATCTGAGATGCATTGTTGTTGCTTGTTATGTTATATGTTGATGTTGTTGAGCTGTTATAACATGTGTTGGTGCATGGTGGCCAGTATTGGCGGAGTACATTGGCTATGGAGGTATTGGTCATTGTGCTTGATGTTGTTGTTGCATGTATAATATGTTGCATGAATTCATGATGTTGGATAATCAACCGTTGTTGATGTGCCACAATTATAAGAGGTATTGATTGGGTGTGAGTAGCTGATTTCAGAGGTGATGGAAATAGTGAAGCGTTATCAGAGGTGATGGTAAAAAATTGGCGGGCTCTGATCCTAGGAGGCAAGGATCTGAGAGGTGGACCCGAGTGTTCACGTATTGGGACCACATGCATTGATTCGAATGGTTGATACTCATTATATTGCATATTAGTTGTGTTTTTATTGTGTTAGTTGGTTGTTGTGTTGATTGTGTGTGGAATAGGTAATGTGCATGTAATAATCAGATGCTTACTTATTATCATGCTTTCCTTTAAATAATTATGATATCTCACCCCTATTGTTTGAATGTTGCCTCCACGTGGATAACGCGCAAGTGATTCGCAGTAGAGGAGTTGACGTGAGTGGAAGATAAAGTCTTCCTTTTTATTTTCTAGCGTCGACGTCTTCTCTAATGTGTAACACCGGAGAATGGAATGTTTTTGTGTATTTTATGTTTGTTAGAGATTTTTGGATATCTCTTAAGTTGATGTTGCTTATGCTTACTTTTAAACATGAATAGATTCTGAATAATTAATTGATGATGATGTTTCCGCTACTTAAATACAAATTAAATTTCCAGACATGCTTTAATCTTTATTATAAATTTTAAAAAATAGTATGTGTTACATATCATAAAGTATGAGCAGAGTTTTTTTGAATCGTAGCTTCCTAAATATTTTTGTGTTGAATTTACTATGATATTTTATTTAAATTAGGTGGGGGTTATTTAGGGTGTTACAGGAGGGAAACTCTGGATTGATCAAACAAGAGAATGCTCTGGTCAGAAATCGTCTGGATTTGCAAAATCAATGGTACCAGGATCAAATGGCAACAAATGCTAAGATTACTCGGATGCTCTGGGATATTGCGTCAAGGCTACCCCTAAGAAAAAACCATTAGCCTCTTTGTTTTTACCTTTGTCTTTTTGGAACTTTGCTTTCATTTTGTTTAATATGTACTTTATCTGGTTAATCAATGAAGTTATCTTTTGATTAATTCTTTTAAAGTCTTTTTGATTTCTGACAAAGGGGGAGAAAGTTTGATGTTTTTGATATATATATATATATATATATATATATATATATATATATATATATATATATATATATATATATCCTCAATAGTTATCTCATACATGTTTTGATATTTCTGATATTATTTTTTTTTTGCCTCTAACCATGATTGATTGATCAGGAACTTTGAGAAAGTTCACCAAATTTTCTAGACAGGCTATGCTCAGAAATTCTAAAGAAGATATTATGTTGTGATATCCAGAAGTGGTGGTTATCAAGTCATGTTAACCATACCTTTGCTTAAAGGAAATTCAACTAGACTCTGATACACATAGGTTATGTAAGAACGAGATTTGGTTATGCATTATTATCTCTGAGTTTTGATGATAACATATGAGTATGTTTATATGAACAATTTTGATACTCTATTGTTTGTTATTTTTAAGTACTTAACAAACAAGTTCTGCTTCTGTTGGATGGCGTGGCCAAGACATTATAAGAGAATTAGTTCTGCTTCTGTGCTACACAAGTTCTGTTGAACAGTAGAAAGACACTCCAGAAGGCTCTGAAGTGTAAGCTCTGATGTTTGTCTAAAGAAACTAGTCAGAAGATATGAAGACAGAAGTTGCTACTTAAGTCCAGATGTTGAAGACTCGTGTTTCCGAAGACAACGAGTTCTAAAGAAATAACCAGAAGATGTGAAGACGAAAGTTTCTACTCAAGTCTAGATGCTAAAGAATCAAGTTTCTAAATACCCAAGTGTGATCGGTGGATCTGGAACTGACTGTTTAACGCTGGTTCGCAAAATGTCGCGGAAGCAAGAGTCGCCACCGTCTTTTATTTTCTCCAAAGGGAAAGGACAAAAGCACAGAAAAATTCCTTATAGAGACTGCTCTCGGTTCGGGAGGTAGGTTATAGAAAGGGAAGGTGTTAGCACCCTTTCTATCCATGGTTATCCATGGGCTCTTAGATACTTGCTCATTTGTGTTTTCAAAATTGGTTTGTTTGCTTTTCAACTGTGGGTTTTAAAAAGTTTCTTTGAAAATTCCAGTTCGACTCTTGTATCGGTCCTCAAGAGTGTTTGAAAAATTGCTTTCGAAAGCTTTTGAAAATGTGTCGGTGTGAAAAGTATTTTTGAATTTGTTTTGAAATTAGAGCAAGTATCTAGAGTCGTCTACCTACCCTAAGGAATTCGTCTGTGTAGATGTCCTTTAAAGTAGTGCCATCCCACCATTGAGAGATAGGTAGCACCACCATTGGAGGTGTTCGGGTCAATTCGAAGGTTCGGGACATGGTGATCACCGGAGCAATAGGAAGACACCTTAGAAGCTACCCTCATGCCAGGTTCCCGGATCATGAGGACTTACTAAGACATCCTCTAATCGACGATCACCTTTCGAGGCAAGGCAACAGTGAGGCGTACCCTAGGGGTGGTGTGTGATTCGTGTGTCGTGTTCAGATATTTTATCTTGTCATGTCAAAGTGATCTACGCTTGTTTTTATTTTTATTCATTCATTCTTTCATGCCTTGATTAACAGTTAAAAGTATTGCGGGAAAGTAAAATTCTAAGCTATTACAAAAGGCACGGGTCCACATCGCCAAAATTTCTTGAACCCGATTTGACAAAAAAATAAAGAATTGAAAGTGCGAGAAATAAAGATTACATGGCTTTGGGAGAGATACATAAATATTAAAAGAAATAAAATAAATATGCGAATAAGAATTAAAAACGAGGGCGTTGGACCTTTTTTGTAAAATTAAATTAAACGATGAATTAATTAAAATTAAAAGGAAAAGAAATTGTCTTTTTGGTATTTTTTGGTATTTTATGATTTTAATGAAAAAGAATTAAATGCGAGTAACCCTAATTCTACAATTTTTATTTGTTAAGAAAAGCATTAAATTTTAACCTAAAATTAACCCTAATTAATTTACATGCAATTTAATTATAAAAATAAATATTTAATATTTAATTATTATGGAATAAAAACAAAAAGGAATAAAAATTATCATAAACCCTAATTCTATATTTTTTAGATTTTTATTAAAAAAAATTAAGATTAATCCAAATTAAAACTAAATTAATTAATGCAATTTACTCATGAAAATACTAAAATAAAATATTTACTATTTTTCATCTTTTCTGATTTTTTTTATGGTGTTTTGTGTTTTTTATGAAAATAATAAATTAATCAAAAACAATAATTAAAAGAAAAATAGAAATAATAAAAAGAAAGAATGTAAAAATAAATGGCAAACCTGGGGGGTTTCAGTCCCCAAAGTGGAGGTACAGCCTTGGTAATTCAGGCCCAATGACCTTCAGGCCTGGTTGACTTAGGCGCCAGCGTGGATCTTTGTTGACCGAGTGCATCATGCTCTTCAGATTGTGGCCATTGATGGAATGCCTTAGGACGCGTGGATAGCTGGATTTTGTAGGTGCATGATGGACACCCTGTATTGAAATTGCACACGAATATGTTTAAGGGAAAAATATAAGGAAAGGAGTGAAGACCTGGGGCTCGAACCCAGGTCATGAACGTTACCAGCGTATGCCTATACCACTGAGCCATGTTACGCGTTTTGTATGTAATACATCAAACAAATAATATCAAATAAAACAAAAGCGTTAGTGGGTTTGAGCGCGAAATTTCAAACCAGCCAACCATCGCCTGCCACGAGATCATCTTCTCCATTGTTTTATTTTTTCTGAAACACAAACATAATAAGCAACGGTTTTGTTAGTGTTCTTTTAGGCCACTTTCTGGAAAATAGCGAATAGCCATTGGATGCTCATAAATTGAGCGCGAGGGTGGATTCATGATCGTCTGAGTATGCTGATTTGAGTCATGGTACTATGGTGGTCTAATTTTACCGCGTTTGGAAACCCCCAATTTCAAGCTTGCAAAACCCTAATCTGCATCCATGGTGAATTCGCATACAATGCATAAAAATCCAATCAAAGTACATGGTTAGCTTTAGAACACATTACTTAGCATGAATCTATAAATAAAATGCCATGAATATGCGTAAATTGTAAAGCACGATTATGAAAAAAAGTGAGAAAATTTGGACTTCTGTACAATGATTCAAGGGGTTAGGATTGATGCTTTTGATCCAGGAAGATTGCTTGATGTCCTAGGAATGCAATGGAAGGAGTTTTGTGGCTTGACACGACCTGCAAATAAGTTTTCAGAATTGAGATTTTTTGATAGTTTTTAAGTTTTCCAATGGTGTTTTCTGCGCAGCTTGGTGGTCAATGGCATTAGGTCTTGCTTGCAGCTTATGTATGGAGTGAATTAGGTCAAAAAATTTGATCAAAATCCTTGAATTAATGAATGCAATATTTGATTTTTTCACCATGATTTTCAAATCTTTTTTCACATGCTTTTTGATACAAATCACATCCAATTGCATTGGTTCTTTCCATATTTAGCTAGGCACGAAATCTTGAGGATATAATATGCACAAAAAGATTGAAAAACTAGGTTTAGCATTTTTCATGTATTTATTTTAATTTAAATGAATTATTATTAATAAAAATCCAAATAAATAAATAAAAAATGAATAAAAACTTCCCTTTGGGCCAAGTGGTCGTGCACATGCCTTGGATGATGAATTGTGGAAGAAAAATGGGCCCATTAGCAATTTTAGGTCATTTGAATCAATGTTGACTTTTCAAAATATCCAAAAATTTCCCAACTTCCACAAGGCATAACTTGCTCAATTTTTAAGCTTTGCTCATGTTCTTGGACATTTTGGAAAGTTCCTTGAGTCCTCTAACCAATGTCTTTGGTCCCATGTCATTTTGATTTACCAATCTCAAGCTATGGCCTTTGACTTAAAGTCCCTTTTTGTTGACTTTTGAAAATGACCTATAATGTTGAAATTGATAACTTTTTGTGAGAGCATTTCTTGGACTTGAAGTATGAAGATGAGTTGTAGGAAATGTCTTTCTCTTCAAAATGAGCTTTGGATGGAATTTTTCTGATGATCCATGTGAAAGTTATGCCCTGGTCAATTTACAGTTGACTTTTTCAACTGTCCAAATAAGGAAACTTTTGCATCTTGATGATTTTTGAGCCAAGCTTTGAGAATCATGATCAAGCATTGATCAAATGATGTTTGTGGCTTCAAAATGAGATGTTGACCAAAAATTTGAACTTTTGACTGTCAAATGACCATTTTACCCCTACAGTTGACTGTAGTGCAATTAGGGTTTTGACTGTGCAATTTTGTGCTGAAGTCTTGAAACTTGGCATGAGGATGCTTGACCATATTTATAGGCATGTGAGACTTGATTGGACTTTTGGAAACTTCATTTTCTTGATCAAAACTAAAACCCTAATTTTGACTGTTCAGGAGGCTTTAACACTGTGCAACCCTTGGGGAATTTTGAAGCATGACTTGGCAATTTCTTGAAGAATATGGGAAGGCAAATTTTGGGGTACAACAGTTGCCCCTGTTCAATCTTCTTAGACCTGAGGATGCAGATTGGCTGACGTGCCTTTCGTAATCCGAGGGTGGAAGATGATTGAACACTAGAGTGCCCAGAAATTTGCGCTCACATAGTAGCAGTGTGATGGAAATGGGCTTATAGATGCCATTTAGAGGTTGATGAATAGGATGATGGGCTTATAGATTCCATCTGGATGTTGATCGCGTAAGAGATTCCTTAGCGAGAGTTTGCGTACTTGCAAAAGAAAAATGAGTACCTGACATATTGCAGGAGCTGGTCTTCAGATGCTTTGTGTAGATATGTCCTGACTGGTTATAGGAATCGGATCTTCGAATTCTTCAGACGTGCCCTGGCGAGATACAGGAATCGAGTCTGGTAATGTTAGTCTTCAACGGATACACCCTGGCAAGATTCAGGCATCAGATCCTCGAACTCTTCAGACACACCCTGGCAAGATACAGGAATCGGATCTGGTAATGTTAGTCTTCAACGGATACACCCTGGCAAGATTCAGGTATCGGATCCTCGAACTCTTCAGACACATCCTGGAAAGATATAGGAATCGGATCTGGTAATGTTAGTCTTCAACGGATACACCCTGGCAAGATTCAGGTATCGGATCCTCGAACTCTTCAGACACATCCTGGCAAGATACAGGAATCGGATCTGGAATTCAGAAAGGTTGGTGAGTTGTCTCTACTGACAGGTTATTTCCATGGACGGGTGGTCTTTATCGATGGGTGTCTATAACGACGAGTGTCTATAACGACGAGTGTCTATAACGACGAGTGTCTATAACGACGAGTGTTTATAACAACAAGTATCTATAACGACAAGTGTCTATAACGACGAGTGTCTATGACGACGGGTGTCTATAACGACGAGTGTCTATAACGACGAGTGTCTATAAAGACGAGTGTCTATAACGACGAGTGTCTATGACGACGAGTGTCTATAACGACGAGTGTCTATGACGACGAGTGTCTATAACGACGAGTGTCTATGACGACGGGTGTCTATAACGACGAGTGTCTATAACGACGAGTGTCTATAACGACGAGTGTCTATAACGACAAGTGTCTATAACGACGAGTGTCTATGACGACGAGTGTCTATAACGACGAGTGTCTATAACGACGAGTGTCTATAACGACGAGTGTCTATGAAGACGAGTGTCTATGACGACGAGTGTCTATGACGACGAGTGTCTATGACGACGAGTGTCTATGACGACGAGTGTCTATGACGACGAGTGTCTATAACAACGAGTGTCTATAATGACGAGTGTCTATAACGACGAGTGTCTATAACGACGGGTGTCTATAACGACGGGTGTCTATAACGACGGGTGTCTATAACGACGGGTGTCTATAACGACGGGTGTCTATAACGACGGGTGTCTATAACGACGAGTGTCTATAACGACGAGTGTCTATAACGACGAGTGTCTATAACGACGAGTGTCTATGACGACGAGTGTCCATGACGACGAGTGTCTATGACGACGAGTGTCTATAACGACGAGTGTCTATAACGACGAGTGTCTATAACAACGAGTTGTATCAGAGAAATCTTTAGGCATTGATTTAACTGGTTTTGTCTTCTTTGATGGGATTTGCATCAGAACAACCTTTGGGATTTAACTGTACTTGTCTTTTTTGACTGGGTTGGTCTCTTTTGACTGTATTGGTCTCTTTTGACTGTATTTGTCTACTTTGACATAACTGATCATTTAACTGCATCCTTCCTGAAAGGTAAAGGTCAGTCATATGCCATGCATGATATGGATCAAGCAATGATGTTCTCGACATAAATGAGATTGTATGATATGATGCGTATATGCATGTATCGTGATGTATGAAAATGTGATGTTTATGAATGTATTTTTGTCTAGGAAAATAAATCCTTGACGAGTGCCGGGAAGTTAAATCCTGGGCTGATGTCTGAAGAGGAAAGTTCTTCGTCTCCGCTGGGGATGATGGTTGCAAGAATACCGGTAGGAGAAGATGACTCCGTTGGGGAATAAAATTGGCGAATAGATTACTCTGCGGGGAGGTAACTCTGTGGGGAAAGGGATGTACTTTGCTGAGATTGATGATAACTCCGCTGGGGGATAGGAAGAACCTCGTCGGGGACGATCTTTCCGTGGCTTTTAGCTGAGGATAACCCAGTTATATCCTGGTGGGGAAATAACCTTTGAATAAATCCGGGGGAGCGTTCGTACTAAGTGGATGACAAGCTTCCGGAATCTACTGGGGATAAGCTTCCTGCCGGGGAGTTTGATTAAGTTCTCCTGGGGAAACTTCTGAGGTTGCACTAGGGAAGTGGCTTCACTGGATGTCCGGTATACCACCGGGGAACAATCTTAGATCAAGACTGCCAGGGATGCTTGTTAAGAATGTATGTATGCTCCGCTGAGGAATGTTGAGATCTGCTGGGGATACCCGACTTCCTTAAGGCTGACAGAGTTAGCTAACTCTGCTTGGGGAGAGTGTGTTGACTTGCTGGCTCACTCTCTGGGGATTTAAGGTATCTTGGTTACATTCTTCAGCCGAACTTACCTTGGTACCTTGGTGGACAGAGCCATTAGGCTGCTTAGACAACTCATTATTGCCCCTGTTTCTGATGTTACCTGTAGGGGTGCTTTGACGATTGCCGATTGACAAATCTTCTTCTGGTAGACGAGATGACGGGACATAGTCGTACGCTTTTGATCCCTAATTTTTGCCTGGACTGCCCTTTCGGGTTTTCAGTCCATCAGGATACCCTTTTTTGCCCAAGCCGCCTTTTCAAGTTTTCGACTTGCCGGGTATACAAATTTTTTTCATTTCATCCCTCATTTTTGCCCGAACCCTTTTGGTTCGCCGGGAATCCCTTATTTTTGCCTAGGTGTGTCAACCTAGCGGGTCTTTGATTACGTGTAGTATTTTTTCCGACTATGTCCATGCTCTCAGGATGTAGGGAGGTGCCCCTATTATTGTGTTGCCACGCTACCAGAAGATGTTTGGTCATGCAAGATTTGTTGCTGGGAATTCATGTCCAATGCCCCAAGTGGCTCAGGCGGAGGTTTGCCCCTGGCTGTTTGGCATCTTGAGAGATTCCTTGAATCTTGACTGGACTGCCCCAGATGATGGATAATGATCAGGCCATGCCCCTTGATTGGAGGTGCTTTTGTTCATTAGGCATTCGTCGTGCAAATTTCTATGTTGTTCAAACAAAAATCATATGCAAACAAAGTTATGTTAAAAATGCAAAGCCTATGTCTGTCTTGAAGATTTTGAAAAATGCATTCTTTTTCATAAAACAAATAAATGTTTGTAAAACGTGATGTCAACTCCTTCTTTATAGTAAGCCTTAAGGAGTCAGGATACCTTTCGTAACGGTATGCTTTCGAACTAACCCCTGCTTCAGCTAGGACTTTTAAGGGTTATAACGTGGCCTGGTTCACGGTTTAAGAAACAAAGGATAAAGGCTCAAATTATTTGTACCCACCCGCTCTTCGTGATGTTCTTCAAACCTAAACTCAGTTGATCGTGCGTTAGACCTTGTTTGAGTCTTTGCTCTGATTTTCCGGTGATGATTCGGATTTATTTGGAATAGGCAGTCATTTCCTTTTTGTTGAGGGTTTATAAGACCTCTTTCTTTCTTTTTGATTTTTGTTATCCCTTTCTTTTTTTGCCTGAACTGTTTCCTTTTTGGAATTACAGTCAGCGGGATGCCCCAGTTTTGTAAGTCTCCTTCATGGGTTTTGACTTAATGGGTTTTTATTTTGAAAGATCATGACTGCCTTTCTTTATTGATTATTCGGGACCATCACTGTCTTTCTTTGTTTTGTAAGTACCTCTTTGGTGTCATTCGGTATGCACTTGGATCAACTGAGAGAACTACCCTGCCCCAGGCTATGATTAAGGGTTTTAATTTTCGAAAAGAAAAACTCCTACTTCTTTGGCTCGAAGGGGGTTGACGAGGGATTATCTTCCTTATAACTTCAGTGTTTAGGAATTGAAACAATGCCTGTACCTCATCAGCGGGGTCTGTTCAAAAGCATACTGTAATGATCGCGGTATCGTTTTCGTCATCCTCCCTCAAGAGGCTTAGAATTTGACATCAGAAAAAATATGAAAACAATTTTCATTTAGTGAATACTAATATATTGTTTCAGAACAGACATATGCGATGCATTAAAGAAATAACAATGTTTAACATGAGTAAATGTTTGAACAATCAAAAGAAAATTACAACTTGAATTCAAATGAACAAAAAAAGTGCTTTCTATCCTAGCCATGTTTTGGCATGGAAGCAGTGATCACGTTGGGAGCCTCTGGAGAGTCGAGCTGGACTTCCTTCGCGTCGATCAGATCTTGAACCTTGTTTCTCAAAGTCCAACAGTCATCTGTAGCATGCCCCGGGCTGTCGGAATGATAGGCGCAGCGAGCATTGGGATTGTACCTTGAAGGTGTCCTGTTAGGATTCTTCGGGGGATCCATGAGAGTTACCAACCTGGTTTCCAGCAGCTGTGGCAATATCTGTGACAAGGTCATGCCGAGGGGAGTAAATTGTCTCTTAGGTCTTTCTTCCCTTTGTTGACTGCGATGCTGAGGAGCACCGGCCGGCTTTGCAATAGCTACCGCGTTGACAGCACTAGATTCTCTCTTGGATGGTTTCTTCTCAATGTTCGAGGAGTCACCATTATGTATTTTCCCTGACTTGATGCCAACTTCTATTCTTTCCCTGGTTAAGATCAGATCTGTAAACCCAGCGGCAGAATTCCCAATCAGGTGGTTGAAGAATGGACCAGACAGGGTCCCTAAGAACATATCGACGAGCTCGCGGTCGGTTAGAGGTGGCTGTACCCTTCCAGCAAGGTCCCTCCACTTTTGGGCATATTCTTTGAAACCTTCGCTTGCACCCATAGACATTCCTTGAAGTTGAGTGCGCGTGGGAGCAAGGTCGGCGTTGTACTGGTACTGCTTGTAGAAAGCAGTGGCCAAGTCCTCCCAGCTGCGGATGCTGGCTCCATTCAGTTGATAGAACCAGTCAAGCTGAGTCCCTGAAAGACTCTCCTGAAAAAAGTGGATCCATAAGTTCCTGTCGGCTGTGTAGGGCTGGATCCTCCTCATGTATGACCTGAGATGCAGCTTTGGACAGGATGCCCTGTCGTACTTTGCAAAGGCAGGTGCCTTGAATTTGTGTGGGATCACTACCCCAGAAGACAGACCTAGATCCTCGAAGTCCAGGCCAGGCACTTTTTGTATCTCCATAGCACTTAGTCGGTCTTCCAACTGTTTGTACCTATCCTCAGCTGGAGGGTATTGTTCGTCATTGAAATCTGTCTCATTGTCAGAGACCACTGGACTGGGAACCCTTTCCTCTTGATGACTGCCTTTCCCCACAGATGGAGTTGTCCTCTCAGCTTCATCCTGCAGTGTTTTCCCAGATCTGCGTCTAGGGCTGAACAAAACAGTCCTCTTCTTCTTCTTTTTCGAGAGTAGGGTCTTCAGATCTTGTTGCCCCTGGGTCAAATTCATGATCAGCTCTTGGAACTGGGCGCTCTGAGCCTGGAGGGCCTTGATAGTGTGCTCGGTTGAGGATTCAGGATTCATGACGAGACTGCTGAAATAAACAGCGAAGAAGGTAAGCAATCTGCAGAGAATGGGTACCTGTTATGCAATGATATGTGTGATCGGTGGATCTGGAACTGACTGTTTAACGCTGGTTCGCGAAATGTCGCGGAAGCAAGAGTCGCCACCGTCTTTTATTTTCTCCAAATGGAAAGGACAAAAGCACAGAAAAATTTCTTATAGAGATTGCTCTCGGTTCGGGAGGTAGGTTATAGAAAGGGAAGGTGGTAGCACCCTTTCTATCCATGGTTATCCATGGGCTCTTAGATACTTGCTCATTTGTGTTTTCAAAAATGGTTTGTTTGCTTTTCAACTGTGGGTTTTGAAAAAGTTTCTTTGAAAATTCCAGTTCGACTCTTGTATCGGTCCTCAAGAGTGTTTGAAAAGTTGCTTTCGAAAGCTTTTTGAAAAGGTGTCGGTGTGAAAAGTATTTTTTTTTTAAATTTGTTTTGAAATTAGAGCAAGTATCTAGAGTCGTCTACCTACCCTAAGGAATTCGTCTGTGTAAATGTCCTTTAAAGTAGTGCCATCCCACCATTGAGAGGTAGGTAGCACCACCGTTGGAGGTGTTCGGGTCAATTCGAGGTTCGGGACATGGTGATCACCAGAGCAATGGGAAGACACCTTAGAAGCTATCCTCATGCCAGGTTCCCGGATCATGAGGACTTACTAAGACATCCTCTACTCGACGATCACCTTTCGAGGCAAGGCAACAGTGAGGCGTACCCTAGGGGTGGTGTGTGATTTGTGTGTCGTTTTCATTTATTTTTGTCTTTTGTCAAAGTGGTCTATGCGTTTGTTTTTATTTTATCATTCATTCTTGCATGCCATTTAGTTAACATTTAAAAAGTGCGGAAAGATAAAATTCCTAAACTATTACAAAGGCGCGGGTCCACATCGCCAAAATTTCCAGGACCCGATTTGACAGAAAATAAATAAATAAAGGTAAAGTGCGAGAAATTATGAAATTACACGGCTTTGGGAGAATTACATTAATATTTACAAGAAACAAAATAAAACGCGCGAATATGAATTAAAATTGGAAACGAGGGTGTTGGACCCTTTAATGAAATTAAATTAAATGATTATTAAATTAATGAAATAAAAAAGAAAAAGAAATTATTTTTTGAGATTTCTTGCATTTTATGGTTTTAATGAGAAAGATTAATGAAATTAAAATATTAACCCTAATTCTAATTTTTTTTTATTTATTAAGAAAAACATGTTAAAATTAAACCTAAAATTAATCTAATTATTTACATGCAATTTTGATTTATAAAAATAAATAAATAATTATTAGTGAAATTTATTTACAAAAAATATTAATTAAATAAATATAGTTTGATTTTTATGACTTTTCTGTTTTTTACTATTTTTTTTATATTTTATGAAAATAAGTTAAATTAAAGAAATTAATTAAAAAAAGAAATAATTGAAATAAATAAAATAAGGAAAAGAAAGAAAATACAATACCTTGGGGGGTTTTTGTCCCCTTTTTGGAGGTGAATTGGAGTGGTTTGGCCATTTGTGTTCTGGCCTCATCATGCATAAGTTGTTCTACTTTGGCCATTTGGCTTTTGGCTTTTGGCCATTTGCGTTTTGGCCTTAACGTTCCTTAATCTTCTCAGGATGTCTGTCTCGCCATGTATTGGTGTCATGCATAAGTTTTTCTACTTTGGCCATTTGGCTTTTGGCTTTTGGTCATTTGGCTTTTGGCCTCAACGTTCCTTAATGAACCTGCATGGGATCCTGTCTAAATCTGCAGTGTTGAACCTCATGAACACATTAAATAAAATAATAAAAATTCAAATAAAACCAACATATGAAGAAATGAAGAAATTTAATGTTTAGGCACAATATGGCATGTATGAATGATTATACCCTTTTGATCATGGAGATCAAATCAATCTTACCCTTACTGGAAAATTAGTGACCTGAATGCTTTTATGCCTTACTGGAAAATTAGGATCATGGAGATCAAGCCAGCCTTATCCTTACTGAAGAAGTAGTGAGGTGTTGGTTTGTAACTGTGATGGCTTGTTTGTAGTGAGAGAGGGATTTGTAATAAGGATTTCAAGGTTTTAGGGTTCTTGAAAGAATTTGATATTCTGACAGTGTTGTGGCCAGGTTTTTTCTCTCTTTTTCTCCTCCTTTTTTCTGGTTTGTGTGAAAAGAAGATGATTATATAATGGAAATTAGGGTAAAGCAAATGGGCTTTGAATGTGCAATTGGGCCTCCAATATTCACTTGAATTCGTCACTTTCCAGGCTAAATCGCAGGGACTTAAGTGCATTTTTTGAAGTTGAAATGTGAAAACAAAATGTAGCCGGCATCGAGAACTAACTCCTGTCCGAAAATCGACTCAATCGGATAAACGGTGAATTAGTTATGAATTTTTGAAGTTTCAGCTCAAACAAACTTATTTTGGGCTCCAGTGTCGACTCTGACACGTTCTTCAATAAAAAACTGGTATTGATCGGTGCATAATTTGGTCTCGACTTTTGAAGCAAAGTTGTAGATCTACAAGTCAGGGACCTTGTGTAAAAATATGAGTCCAATCCGATAAAAATTGACCGAGTTATGAATTTTCGAAGTTTCGGCCCAGCTGAAATAATATTCAGCATTCAGGATTTTCAGCGTGTCACGCATTCTGAGCAAAAAACGAAGGCCTTTTGAATACCGTTTGAACTCAATACCTTCTGTGAAAATGTAGCCAACTCAATTTGTGAAATTTTGGCGCCAGAACCAGCTCGATACGATGAAAATCGACCAAGTTATGATTTTTTGAACATGACGCAAATAAACTTCGGTCACAAATTTTCTGCACGAAAATACTTGATAAATCCACATTTTTGAAGACCTTCTGATCGAAATTGGCTTCCAGCCGTGAGAGATGAAAACGTAGATAATGTCAAGACGGAATTTTAGCCACCGGAACGGGTTCAAAACGAGTCACGATCTTCAAGTTATGAATTTTTTAGCGCGTAAAAACTGCACTTTCAGCACACTTTTTCACTATATTTCTTCAAGAAAACTCGCACATTCGGATACCTTCTTTAAAAAATTGACTCTTGAGCTGAACCTGAATTTGAGAATATGTTATCAGAGATATCTTGGCGAAAGAATACCTGAATATGACGCGCCAGGTTGGACTTGTGAATTTTCTTGAAATGTTTTGAGAAATATGGGAGGGCAAATTTTGGGGTACAACAGTTGCCCCTGTTCAATCTTCTTAGACCTGAGGATGCAGATTGGCTGACGTGCCTTTCGTAATCCGAAGGTGGAAGATGATTGAACACTAGAGTGCCCAGAAATTTGCGCTCACATAGTAGCAGTGTGATGATGGGAATGGGCTTATAGATGCCATTTGGAGATTGATGGATATGATGATGGACTTATAGATGCCATGCTGAGAGATGATGGATGGTGGATGGACTTATAGATGCCATCTGGATGTTGATCGCGTAAGAGTTTCCTTAGCGAGAACTTGCGTACCTGCAAAAGAAAAAATGATTACCTGGCCTGTTACAGGAGCTGGTCTTCAAACTCTTTGTATAGATGTGTCCTGACTGGTTACAGGAGCTGAATCTGGAGCTTCAAATGGTGATGAATGAACCAAGGATGGTTACTACCTCAACAGGAACGGTGAGAGAACCTTGGATGACTTTAACCTCAACAGCAATCATTGAGAAAATCTTGGGATGATTACTACCTCCGCAGTATCGGGGAGAGAACCAAAGGCGACTACAACCTCAACAGCAATCATTGAGAGAATCTTGGATAACTTCAACTTCAACAGCAATCGTTGAGCGAATCTTGGGATTACCACCTCCGCAGTATCGGGGAGAGAACCATAGGCGACTACAACCTCAATAGCAATCATTGAGAGAATCTTGGGTATCTTCTACTAAGTCTTTATCAGGAAAATCTGTTTGGGGTCGATTTAGCTGGACTAGAGAAGGCCTTGGACTGGATAAGAAATAGAAAATCTTAGGGTCGATTAACTGAACCGGTCTAGGTCTTGAATGTCTTCAACTGGATAAGCAACAAGGAGATCTTTGGAGTCGATCTGACTGAACCAGAGAAGGCCTTTGACTGGAGAAGAAACAGAGAAATCTTTGGAGTCGATTTAACTGAACCGGTCTAGGTCTTGAATGTCTTCAACTGGATAAGAAACAGGGAGATCTTTGGAGTCGATCTGACTGATCCAGAGAAGGCCTTTGACTGGATAATAACCAGGAAAATCTTTGGGAGTCGATTTAACTGAACCAGACAAGGTCTTTGGAGTCTTCAACTGAGTCTTCAAAAGAAAAACCTTTAGGAGTCGGTTTAACTAGACCAGAGAACGCCTTTGACTGGATAATAACCAGGAAAATCTTTGGAGTCGATTTAACTGAACCAGACAAGGTCTTTGGAGTCTTCAACTGAGTCTTCAAAAGAAAAACCTTTAGGAGTCGGTTTAACTAGACCAGAGAACGCCTTTGACTGGATAATAACCAGGAAAATCTTTGGAGTCGATTTAACTGAACCAGACAAGGTCTTTGGAGTCTTCAATTGAGTCTTCAAAAGAAAAACCTTTAGGAGTCGGTTTAACTAGACCAGAGAACGCCTTTGACTGGATAATAACCAGGAAAATCTTTGGAGTCGATTTAACTGAACCAGACAAGGTCTTTGGAGTCTTCAACTGAGTCTTCAAAAGAAAAACCTTTAGGAGTCGGTTTAACTAGACCAGAGAACGCCTTTGACTGGATAGTAACCAGGAAAATCTTTGGAGTCGATTTAACTGAACCAGACAAGGTCTTTGGAGTCTTCAACTGAGTCTTCAAAAGAAAAACCCTTTCTATCCATGGTTATCCATGGGCTCTTAGATACTTGCTCATTTGTGTTTTCAAAATTGGTTTGTTTGCTTTTCAACTGTGGGTTTTAAAAAGTTTCTTTGAAAATTCCAGTTCGACTCTTGTATCGGTCCTCAAGAGTGTTTGAAAAATTGCTTTCGAAAGCTTTTGAAAATGTGTCAGTGTGAAAAGTATTTTTGAATTTGTTTTGAAATTAGAGCAAGTATCTAGAGTCGTCTACCTACCCTAAGGAATTCGTCTGTGTAGATGTCCTTTAAAGTAGTGCCATCCCACCATTGAGAGATAGGTAGCACCACCATTGGAGGTGTTCGGGTCAATTCGAAGGTTCGGGACATGGTGATCACCGGAGCAATAGGAAGACACCTTAGAAGCTACCCTCATGCCAGGTTCCCGGATCATGAGGACTTACTAAGACATCCTCTACTCGACGATCACCTTTCGAGGCAAGGCAACAGTGAGGCGTACCCTAGGGGTGGTGTGTGATTCGTGTGTCGTGTTCAGATATTTTATCTTGTCATGTCAAAGTGATCTACGCTTGTTTTTATTTTTATTCATTCATTCTTTCATGCCTTGATTAACAGTTAAAAGTATTGCGGGAAAGTAAAATTCTAAGCTATTACAAAAGGCGCGGGTCCACATCGCCAAAATTTCTTGAACCCGATTTGACAGAAAAATAAAGAATTGAAAGTGCGAGAAATAAAGATTACATGGCTTTGGGAGAGATACATAAATATTAAAAGAAATAAAATAAATATGCGAATAAGAATTAAAAACGAGGGCGTTGGACCTTTTTTGCAAAATTAAATTAAACGATGAATTAATTAAAATTAAAAGGAAAAGAAATTGTCTTTTTGGTATTTTTTGGTATTTTATGATTTTAATGAAAAATAATTAAATGCGAGTAACCCTAATTCTACAATTTTTATTTGTTAAGAAAAGCATTAAATTTTAACCTAAAATTAACCCTAATTAATTTACATGCAATTTAATTATAAAAATAAATATTTAATATTTAATTATTATGGAATAAAAAGAAAAAGGAATAAAAATTATCATAAACCCTAATTCTATATTTTTTAGATTTTTATTAAAAAAAATTAAGATTAATCCAAATTAAAACTAAATTAATTAATGCAATTTACTCATGAAAATACTAAAATAAAATATTTACTATTTTTCATCTTTTCTGATTTTTTTATGGTGTTTTGTGTTTTTTATGAAAATAATAAATTAATCAAAAACAATAATTAAAAGAAAAATATAAATAATAAAAAGAAAGAATGTAAAAATAAATGGCAAACCTGGGGGGTTTCAGTCCCCAAAGTGGAGGTACAGCCTTGGTAATTCAGGCCCAATGACCTTCAGGCCTGGTTGACTTAGGCGCCAGCGTGGATCTTTGTTGACCGAGTGCATCATGCTCTTCAGATTGTGGCCATTGATGGAATGCCTTAGGACGCGTGGATAGCTGGATTTTGTAGGTGTATGATGGACACCCTGTATTGAAATTGCACACGAATATGTTTAAGGGAAAAATATAAGGAAAGGAGTGAAGACCTGGGGCTCGAACCCAGGTCATGAACGTTACCAGCGTATGCCTATACCACTGAGCCATGTTACGCGTTTTGTATGTAATACAACAAACAAATAATATCAAATAAAACAAAAGCGTTAGTGGGTTTGAGCGCGAAATTTCAAACCAGCCAACCACCGCCTACCACGAGATCATCTTCTCCATTGTTTTATTTTTTCTGAAACACAAACATAATAAGCAACGGTTTTGTTAGTGTTCTTTTAGGCCACTTTCTGGAAAATAGCGAATAGCCATTGGATGCTCATAAATTGAGCGCGAGGGTGGATTCATGATCGTCTGAGTATGCTGATTTGAGTCATGGTACTATGGTGGTCTAATTTTACCGCGTTTGGAAACCCCCAATTTCAAGCTTGCAAAACCCTAATCTGCATCCATGGTGAATTCACATACAATGCATAAAAATCCAATCAAAGTACATGGTTAGCTTTAGAACACATTACTTAGCATGAATCTATAAATAAAATGCCATGAATATGCGTAAATTGTAAAGCACGATTATGAAAAAAAGTGAGAAAATTTGGACTTCTGTACAATGATTCAAGGGGTTAGGATTGATGCTTTTGATCCAGGAAGATTGCTTGATGTCCTAGGAATGCAATGGAAGGAGTTTTGTGGCTTGACACGACCTGCAAATAAGTTTTCAGAATTGAGATTTTTTTATAGTTTTTAAGTTTGCCAATGGTGTTTTCTGCACAGCTTGGTGGTCAATGGCATTAGGTCTTGCTTGCAGCTTATGTATGGAGTGAATTAGGTCAAAAAATTTGATCAAAATCCTTGAATTAATGAATGCAATATTTGATTTTTTCACCATGATTTTCAAATCTTTTTTCACATGCTTTTTGATACAAATCACATCCAATTGCATTGGTTCTTTCCATATTTAGCTAGGCACGAAATCTTGAGGATATAATATGCACAAAAAGATTGAAAAACTAGGTTTAGCATTTTTCATGTATTTATTTTAATTTAAATGAATTATTATTAATAAAAATCCAAATAAATAAATAAAAAATGAATAAAAACTTCCCTTTGGGCCAAGTGGTCGTGCACATGCCTTGGATGATGAATTGTGGAAGAAAAATGGGCCCATTAGCAATTTTAGGTCATTTGAATCAATGTTGACTTTTCAAAATATCCAAAACTTTCCCAACTTCCACAAGGCATAACTTGCTCAATGTTTAAGCTTTGCTCATGTTCTTGGACATTTTGGAAAGGTCCTTGAGTCCTCTAACCAATGTCTTTGGTCCCATGTCATTTTGATTTACCAATCTCAAGTTATGGCCTTTGACTTAAAGTCCCTTTTTGTTGACTTTTGAAAATGACCTATAATGTTGAAATTGATAACTTTTTGTGAGATCATTTCTTGGACTTGAAGTATGAAGATGAGTTGTAGGAAATGTCTTTCTCTTCAAAATGAGCTTTGGATGGAATTTTTCTGATGATCCATGTGAAAGTTATGCCATGGTCAATTTACAGTTGACTTTTTCAGCTGTCCAAATAAGGAAACTTTTGCATCTTGATGATTTTTGAGCCAAGCTTTGAGAATCATGATCAAGCATTGATCAAATGATGTTTGTGGCTTCAAAATGAGATGTTGACCAAAAATTTGAACTTTTGACTGTCAAATGACCATTTTACCCCTACAGTTGACTGTAGTGCAATTAGGGTTTTGACTGTGCAATTTTATGCTGAAAGTCTTGAAACTTGGCATGAGGATGCTTGACCATATTTATAGGCATGTGAGACTTGATTGGACTTTTGGAAACTTCATTTTCTTGATCAGAACCAAAACCCTAATTTTGAATGTTGAGGAGGCTTTTACACTGTGCAACCCTTGGGGAATTTTGAAGCATGACTTGGCAATTTATTGAAGAATATGGGAGGGCAAATTTTGGGGTACAACACCAAGGTTCTAAATATAAGGGTTCTAAAGACCAAGTGTTGAAGACTCTAAAGACAGAAGATCAAAAGATTCTAAAGACTTGAAGTTCTAAAGACCCAAGGTTCCAAGAAAAGGTTCTCACAACCAAGTGCTGAAGACTCTAAAGATGCAGTTCTGAAGACTCTGAAGACTTGAAGTTTTGATGACCTTGTGTTATGTTCTCTCTTCTAAACTCATGCTCGCAGAAGCCTCTGAAGTACAGAAGGAAAGAAGATAACATTAATATGGTACAAATAGTACACGGTACAATCAACATTTCATTCCACTATCATGAAAGGACGGGCGCATTGCACGATCTTGTCCCCCACATTATTGCTCAAGCTGGCAAATGTTTATGGAAATCCCAAGAGTACCCCTCAATAGATATATTATTTTATTGACTATATAAAGGCTTGAAGGCTAAGAGATAAAGCTTCCAATTAACGAAATATCCACGCACAAAGCGTTGTTCATAGCTTTCATATTTTTTAGTCATTGTTCTTAAAATAGTTTACATATTTAGCTTGTGTAGAAGAAATACTCTTGTAAACAAAACTTGTATTCAAACAGTTGTTTGATTTTTCCTTAAGGGACCGGGTAGGTCTATAACCTTAAGAAGTCTAGGAATTATTTGTCTTAGAGGTTGTTAGTCACTTGCGGGTAGCTTGTGTGGGATTTTTCTTAAGGGATCAGGTAGGTATGTATCCTTAAGAAGTGTAGGACTTATGTGTCTTAGAGGTTGTTAGTCACTTGTAGGTAGCTTGTGCAAATTGTAATCAGTTTGGTTATAGTGAATTAAGTCCTCAATTGAGTGAGGCGAAATCACATTGCCGGGCGGACTAAACTAGCTTGATAATTTTCAAGTGAACTAGTATAAACATACCTTATTCTTTACTCCATGTTCTTACTTATTGTTATTATCAAAAGTAAAGGAAAACATATTTTAACTTAAAGGGGAATAATATTTTTATAGAAATTTTTTTGATTTAAAACCCAATTCACCCCCCCCCCCCCCCTTTCTTGTGTTTTTCACACCTTCAATTAGCATCAGAGCTCCGGTTCTGAGGAGATAAAAAGTTTGAATTTTTATCAACACTTAACAGTGTTCAGTACCGATCAAGTGTGTGTGAAAAACCAATGGTTACACCTACTTATGCTGTTGATAATAAGGATAATGATATAGATAACTATAGTTCAAAACCTCATATGTTTGATGGGGAGAAATTTGAATATTGGAAGGATATATTAGAAAGGTATTTTCTGGCATATGACTTAGATCTATGGGACTTGGTAATTGATGGCTACACTTATCCAGTAGACGATAAAGGTCATAAGATTGCAACAAGTGCATTGACAGAAGCACATAAGAAAGTATGTAGAAATCACTACAAAGCAAGAACCATTCTTCTAAGTGTTATTTCATATAATGAATATGAGAAAATCACAGATAGAGAGACTGCAAAGTCTATCTTTGGTTCTCTTTAGATGACACATGAAGGCAACACACAAGTATTAGAAACAAAGGCTCTGGCCTTAATTTAAAAATATGAAGCCTTTAAGATGGAAGATGACGAATCTATGGAAACAAGGTTTTCAAGATTTCAGACTCTTGTGGCAGGACTTAAGGTTCTGAATGAAGGTTACTTCACCGCAGATCATGTTAAGAAGATTATCAGAAGTCTGCCTGTAAAATGGAGACCAATAATAACTTCTTTAAAAATGGAAAAGGATCTGAACAACATCTCTCTTAAGGAGCTGATTAGCTCTTTAAGAAGTCATGAAATAGAGCTGGAACAAGATGAACCTCAGAAGAGGGTAAAATCAGTTGCTATAAAGTCTACTTCTGGGAAGACCAAGGATTATCAAGCTAAGAAAGAATCATAAGAATATGAATAAGATTCAGATGATGATGAACTCTCTATGACATCCAGAAGAATAAGTAAAATCTGGAAGCATAGACAAAGCAAGTTCAGAGGTCAACGAAGGACATATGGAAGAGGTGAATCCACTTCTGGTAAGAGAAATTCTTCTAGAAAATAAGTTACTTACTTTGAATGAAATAATCCTGGACATTTCGAAAATGACTGTCCAAAGATTAAGAAAGATAAGAAGCCTAAGAAGGCTTACAAATCTAAGAAGGGTCTCATGGAAACATGGGATGATTCAGAATCAGAAGATGAAGATTCTTTTGAAGAGCATGCAAACATGGCATTCATGGCCAGAACCAGCAAGGGATAAGAAACATCAGAAGACAAATTGACACTTACAATGAGTTAGACTCTGATGACGATAAAGAGGTACTTTCTTCCTTATCTCGCTCTGAACTTGAAATTGGTTTATCTGAATTAATGAAAAGATATCAACTTCTTCTAAGTAAACACAAAATCTTGAAAAAGATATTTGTGGATACTTCTGAGAATACTACTATAGATGAGCAAAACATTCCTGACTTGAACGAAAAACTATTTGCTTTAGAAAAATCAAACATTGCTCTGAAAAGTAAAGTGTCTAGATTGGAAGAAGAGATAATCTCTACCACATCTATTACTGATGAAGTAATCAGATATGAAAGAGATTTTCACCATTTCCTAGCTAAGAGCATAGATAGAAGCAAAATGGCTTCAATGATCTATGGTGTTAGTAGAAATGGAAGCAGAGGCTTGGGATATTCAGGACAATCAAAGAAAATTGATGTTACTCTGAATATCAAACCAAAACCTCTTTCTCAACATTTCGTGCTTGCTGGCATAAAATTGAAATGTCCAGAACAAGAAGGTTCTAATACTACTGTAACACAAACATAGACACATAAGGAAACTTCAAAATCAAAGTATCATGCATAAATTTCACATGATTATCTTGTTGCACATAATTCTAAAGGTGTTAGAACCTCTAGAATTGCTAACAAGAACGGACCCAGAAAATGGGTACCTAAGGATCAGATAATCTATGTTGCAGATGTCCTTGATGGCGCCACTGAAACACCAATCATGGTACCTGGATAGTGGATGCTCGCGACACATGATGGGCGAAAGGCATATGTTCCAAGATTTGGAACTTAAATCTGGAGGAGTTGTTGGTTTCAGAGGTAATCAAAAAGGAAAGATCACCGATTCTAGAATGATTGATAATGGTAAACTCATATTTATTAACAATGTTCTTTTAGTCGAGGGTCTGATGCATAACTTATCATCAATTAGTCAACTTAGTGACAATGGTTATGACGTTATTTTTAATCAAACGTTATGTAAAGCTGTTAGCCAGAAGGATATCTCAGTTTTGTTCAATGGCAAGAGGAAGAACAATATTTACAAAATAAGATTATCATATTTGAAAAATCAAAATTTAAAATGTCTTCTGACAGTTCAAGAAGAGCAATGGGTCTGGCGTTAACGTCTGGGTCATGTTATCTTGAGAAATATTTCTCAACTAAATAAACTTGGATTTGTCAGAGGCTTACCCAATCTGAAGTATACTTCAGATTCCCTTTGTAAAGCTTGTCAGAAAGGAAAATTTTCAAAAACCTCTTTCAAATCTAAAAAGATTGTTTCTACTTCTAGGCAATTAGAACTTCTTCACATTGACTTATTTGGACCAGTAAAAATGGCTTCTGTCAATGGTAAGAAATAGGGACTTGTCATCATTGATGATTATAGAACATGGAGATGGGTAAAATTCTTGAAACAAAAGGATGAGTCATACTCTGTATTTTCTTCCTTCCGTTCCCAAGTGCAACATGAAAAGATTGCAAAATAGTCAGAGTTTAAAGTGATCATGATGGAGAATTTGAAAAAAAAATTGATTCAAATGGCATAGTAAATGATTTTTCTTGTCCTAGAACTCCACAACCAAATGGGGTTGTAGAAAGGAAAAATAGAACACTGCAAGAAATGGCTCGCACCATGATTCAAGAAAGTTAGTTGGCTATGCACTTCTGGGCAGAAGTAGTGAATACAACGTGTTATATTCAAAATAGAATCTCTATAAGACCTATTTTGATTAAGAATCCTTATGAATTATGGAAGAATAGAAATCCCAACATTTCCTATTTCCATTCATTTGGATGTACTTGTTATATGTTAAACACTAAAGAGAACCTGGGTAAGTTTGATTCCAAGGCACAGAAGTGTCTGCTATTAGGATACTCTGAACGCTCTAAAGGCTTCACGATTTATAACACAAAATCACGAATCATGGAGGAATCAATCCATGTCAGATTTAATGATAAGCTTGACTATGAAAAGTCAAATTTGTGTGAAAAGCTTGCAGATATAACCATAATGTTCATTAAACCAAAGGAGAAGATTCAAGAAGATAAAGAATCAAAAGCTCTTTCTTCTTATACTATTGATAGTTCTTTTAATTAACTTTAACCAAGGAAGAACATAATCACATCCTCTCATCCTGAAGACCTTATCCTTGGAAGTAAAGATGCTCCAATTAGAACAAGATCAACTCTGAAACCTTCTGATGAAGTGCTTCTGGGTTTAGTTTCTTTAATAGAACCTTCATCTATTAAAGAAACCCTTCTAGATAAAGATTGGATTCTGAATATGGAAGAACAACTGAACCAATTATCAAAGAATGATGTATGGGATATTGTTCAGAAACTTAAAGGTATCCACGTCATTGGAACTAGATGGGTATTTAGAAATAAGCTAAATGAGAATGGTGAAGTTGTCAGAAACAAAGCACGACTGATTGCACAAGGTTATAGTCAAGAAGAAGGGATAAACTATACATAAGCCTTTGCACCAGTCGCTAGGTTAGAAGCTATTTGGTTGTTAGTTTCGTTTTCTGTCAATCATAGCATTATCCTTTATAAGGTGGATGTTAAGAGTGCATTTCTGAATCGTTATATTTCAGAAGAAGTGTATGTCAAACAACCTCATATATAGCTTTAAAAACTCTGAGAAATCAGACTTTGTTTTTAAACTAAAGAAATCTATTTATGACTTGAAACAAGCTCACCGAGCTTGGTATGATAGATTGAGTAATTTTATTCTAGAAAATAAATTTACCAGAGGAAAGGTTGACACAACACTCTTCTGCAAAACTTTCAAAAATGATATTCTAATTTTTCAAATTTATATTGATGATATTATTTTTGGCTCTACTAATCCATCCATCTGCCAGGAATTCTCTAAGCTAATGTAGTATGAGTTTGAAATGAGCATGATGGGAGAACTGAAGTTCTTTATGGTAATCCTGATTGATCAAAAACCAAAGGCTACTTACATACATCAAAGTAAGTGCGCCAAAGAACTTCTGAAGAAATTTAACATGACAGACTGCACTGTAGCAATAAATCCAATGCATCAAACATGTATTTTGGAGAAAGAAGAGGTAAGTGGAAAGCTTTTTCAGAAGCTCTATCGTGGTATGATTGGCTCTCTTTTGTATCTGACTACATCTAGACCTGATATCTTATTTAGTGTTCATCTTTGTGCTAGATTCCAATCTGACCCTAGGGAATATCATTTAATTGTTGTTAAGAGAATTTTAAGGTATCTAAAAGGAACCTCTAATCTTGGCTTGATGTATGAGAAAACATCAAAGTATTCTCTTTCTGGTTTCTGTGATGCAGACTACGCTGGAGATCGACTAGAGAGGAAGAGTACTTCTGGAAACTATCAGTTTCTAGGCAAGAATCTGATCTCATGGTCAAGTAAGAAGAAATCAACAATTGCTCTTTCAACAGTAGAAGTAGAGTACATTTCAGTAGCACTATGCAGTACTCAGATGTTATGGATGAAGAATCAGCTAGAAGATTATCAGATTTTTGAGAGTAACATTCCTATCTTCTATGACAATACTGCTGCTATTTGCTTAAGTAAGAATCCTATCCTACACTCTAGGGCTAAACACATAGAAATCAAACATCATTTTATTAGAGACTATGTTCAGAAAGAGATCCCATATTTGAAATTCATAAATACAGACCATGAGCGGGCTGGTATTTTTACAAAACCCTTAACTAAAGATAGATTTTTGTTTATTCTAAAGAATCTGAAAATGAATATATGTCCATAGTAAGATATCATTAGAATTAAACGTGTTTTAATCTTAGTATGAAGGGAAAAAATTCTGACTTAAACAAAAGACTTCTAATTTGTTTTATTTCAGTCGTCAGAAGATGTTTCGGTCAGAAATGTTCCTGATCAGATGGAAATCTTTGTGGTTTTCCAGATGCTGAGAATATCAAACTCATTATCTAAATAGACTTAGTGTCTATCACACTCTACCTAGGTCATGCACAAGCAGTTATTTTTCTTGAAATTGATTAATCATGATTACATTTATTTAACTACTCCTTTTCACTATGTATTGGAACACTTGTTTCATGTCATACCCATATGCCTTTGTCTGATATTCCCTATCGTGTTCTAATTAAATGTTTTCGTGTTCTCTCATCTTAACATTTGATCTACTTCTCTTTTCATTTCCTTATTTTAGCAGTCCATGATGTCATTTGAGTGTTTCAATCGTCTTACCTCGTGAACTGCTTGACTGACTATTTATATCTCCTCTCATCTATAGTCATTCATCAAGTCCTAATCCTTGTATCATCTTTTACCATCTCTTCTCTTCAAGCTTGTATGCACATCATGATTGTTAGAACCTTTCAAGGAGATGAAAATCTTCTCGAGGTAATCAAAGAGAAAAGACCCAACTACGTGTTCGACGATGGTTTCATTAATGGGTTTATTGAAAATCAAGGATGGTCTGGGTATGCAACAATGTTGAGAGGTCCTATTTATCCTAACCTCTTAAAGAACTTATAACTTCATGTTTCTGTCAATCCTGATAAAAACGTCATTCATTCTTACATCTTTAGCGTTCCTATTACCATCACTCGCTCCTCCATTGATGAATCCATCCAGAGACCACCTTTACCCAACTATTACATGAATGTTGACATGTTTCCAAATGTTTCTAACTCTTCATTGAGTCCCTTAATTCAGATCATTTGAAACCACTTGCAAAAATCTGGTTTCAGTTCTTGTTGAAAAATCTTCATCATAGAGGAGAAGATATTGATAAAGTTTTTCCTATGGATATGTGTCTTCTTTATTGACATCGCAAGAATATTCTGGTTCATCTTTCAGAAATAATATTCAATCATTTGAAGTTATCAATCCTAGCATCCAGAAACTCTAAAAAATCATTCATTTCGTATGGATGTGTATTGTCTGAACTGTTTGAGTTAGCGGGTATAATTGAAAATGTTTAAAGAAATTCGTTCATCAGAGCATCTATTTGACGACAGTGGTGATGTGTTTGAAGTTTAGATAGCTTTCCTTGTCTATGTTCACTCTGTTCTTCTTCTTCTGTTGTAATCTCAATTGAATAACAATGAAACTTCTTATCTTTTCTTGTTATTTCTTCTGGTTTTTATGTTTTTCACACATAATTACATTCTTTATTATGAAAAAAAGGTAGAGCAATTAAATGGACGTAATTTTTATTTGAATATTCAAGTTCTAGTAAATGTTCTCTAAAAAGAGCTGCTTACATTCTAACTTAGCTAAACTTCTGTTTCTGTTAGAATTTTTTTTCTTTTACAGGAAATGAGAAATATGATTAAAGAAGATCAGAAAATACTATGCAAGACTTATGTCTAATTCTGAAGATATGTTTTGAAAATCTGGAAGTTGTCTTAGTGATATTAAAGTTTCAAAGATTTCAATTTGATTTCATTCTCATTGGCATCTAAAGTTAAGATTCAATAAGATGAAGTTTTAAGAAATCAAGATCTCAAATATTCTATTGGCATCAAGATTTCAATTTTTCCATTAGCATCCAGAGTCAAGACTCTCAAGATCTCGATATAAGATCTATTAGAACCGAGGGGAGTTTTACTCAAATGTTTTAGAGTCAGGATATTCGATCTTCATCAAGTCATTGACTCAGGGGGAGTATCATAAAAAAGATAAGTATTCCTTACCTTTCTATTTTCACTTTTTCTGATTATATGAACAAAATTGTGACATCAAAATACATAGTTTTGTCATCATCAAAAATGGGGAGATTGTAAGGACAAGATTTGGTTCTGCAATATCAAATCTGAGTTTTGATGATAACAAATGAGTATATTTGTATGAACAATTTTGATACTCTAATGTTTGTTATTGTTGAGTACTTAACATACAGGTCCTGCTTCTGATGGATGGCGTGACCAAGATATTAGAAGAGAATTAATTCCACTTCTGTGCTACACAAGTTCTTTTGAACAGTAGCAAGACATTCCAGAAGGCTCTCAAGTGTAAGCTCTGGTGTTTGTCTAAAGAAACCAGTCAGAAGATCTGAAGACATTATATGCTACTTAGTTTCAGATGCTGAAGACTCATGCTTCTGAAGACAATGGGTTCTAAAGAAATAATCAGAAGATCTGAAGACAAAAGTTTCTACTCAAGTCCAGATGCTAAAGACTCAAGTTTCTAAATACCCAAGGTTCTAAATATAAGGTTCTAAAGACCAAGTACTGAAGACTCTAAAGACAAAAGATCTAAAGATTCTAAAGACTTGAGGTTCTAAATACCCAAGGTTCCAAGAAAAGGTTCTCACAACTAAGTACTGAAGACTCTGAAGACGCGGTTCTGAAGACTCTGAAGACTTGAAGTTCTGATGACCCTGTGTTATGTTCTCACTTCTAAACTCATGCTCGCAGAAGCCTCTGAAATGCAGAAGGAAAGAAGATAATGTTAACATGGTATACATAGTACATGGTACAATCAATGTTTCATTCCAATACCATGAAAGGACAGACGCATTGTACAATCTTGTCCCCCACGTTATTGCTCAAGCTGCCAAATGTTTATGGAAATCCCAAGAGTACCCCTCAACGAATATATTATTCTATTGGTTATATAATGGCTTAAAGACTAAGAGAGAAAGCTTCAAATTAAAGAAATATCCACGCACAAAGCGTTGTTCATAGCTTTCATATTTTTTAGTCATTATTCTTAAAATAGTTTACATATTCAGATTGTGTAGAAGCAATACTCTTGTAAACAAAACTTGTATTCAAACATTTGTTTGATTTTTCCTTAAGGGAACGGGTATGTCTGTATCCTTAAGAAGTTTAGGACTTGTTACGCTTAGAGGTTTTTAGTCACTTGTGGGTAGCTTGTGCGGGATTTTCCTTAAGGGACCGGGTAGATATGTATCCTTAAGAAGTCTAGGACTAGTGTGCCTTAGAGTTTGTTAATCACTTGCGGGTAGCTTGTGCAAATTGTAATCAGTTTGGTTATAGTGAATTAAGTCCTCGATTGTGTGAGGAAAAATCACCTTGGCGGGTGGACTAAACTAGCTTGATAATTTTGAAGTGAACTAGTACAAACATACCTTGTTCTTTACTCCATGTTCTTACTTATTGTTATTATCAAGAGTGAAGGAAAAAGTATTTTAACTTAAAGGGGAATAATATTTTTATAGAAAAGTTATTGATTTAAAACCCAATTCAAACCCCCATTTTCTTGTGTTTTTCACACCTTCAAGTTCAACCCAGGTTCTGATATCCATCAAACCAGGTTCTGATAAGAAACCAAGATTTAGTATTTGAAACCACACTCTGAACGAACCAGGTTCTGAAAGATCATGATGTTATGATAGAAAACCAATATGTGATTTACTCCATCAAGTGCTTCTAGTCATCTGATGGTGTTTCTAACCTGACATTACAAACAGTCTCTGACAAGTGTTCTAATCAGGGAAGTGTTCTTTTCATTATGATTAGATTGTTTTATATTTCAAAACTATTTCATAAGTCTTGAATTCAGGGGGGACTCTAAACAAGCTGAGCTAAGTTTTGAGAATATAGAACTCATGAGGACCTTTATAGCTAACTTTGAATTGTTTTTATGTGATTAAACCTGTAAAAATTATTCATCAAATACATGGTTTTGTCATAATAAAAAAGGGGAGATTGTAAGAACAAGATTTGGTTATGCATCTGACCTTTAGTTTTGATGATAATAATACATTGTTTCTTAGAGAATAATTTTGTACCTAACAATTTTGTCTAGTGCGTAGCTTTTGCTAATAGGTTCTGAACCTGATAGAAGAGCGTGTAATGTCACCAGTTTTAGAGTAAACTCACTATGACTCTGGAGAGATTCTAGTATATGTTACTAAGATCTAGTCAAGTTTTGGAATGTCTCTAGACAATAGTTCATATGAACGTTAGTATAAGGCTTCTGTGTTGTGACTCTGATTGAAGAGATTCTAAAGACTTCTCAAGCTTTGAAGATTCCGCGCTTATAAGTTTTGAGATTCTGAAGACTGAGGCTCTGAAGACAAGGTTCTGGAAAGAACAAGTTATGAAGTCTTTGAAGACATGGGTGTTATACCCTAATTTTTGCCCCTAAGATCTAACATTATATCATTTTATCAATACACAAAGATCACACATTAGGGTTGGTTCTCCCTTTCTACTTTATCCTATCATTTTAAGTAACATTATTTGACTGTGTATCTTGAATGTGTGTTCTTTTAACTAACATTAAGATATGTATATATGTTTCTTTGAATGTTCATATTGTAGATGATGACACAATGACATCCATCTCACCATCTAACCTAGGGTTTGCGATTGGTCCTCAGTCAAATGGTTCTTCAATAGATGGCAAGAGCTCAAGCTTCAAGGATATGCCTATGATATCAAAGTTTTTGGTTCAAAGAGGCCTCTCGCTTTATTTAGGTCAAGTTTTCCTCAAGAACGGTGGTGGTATTCATCAAGAAGATTCATAGGTTCATGTGTTTATTTTCATGCCTTCTTTAACAAGATTCATTGAGATTTAAGCTCCATCTTTGAGTATGCTTCAATACAACATTATTTCAAGGGCTAATGTGATACATCATTATCTATTTTGCAAATAAAGTTCAAAAGATTCAAGGTTGATTCAACAAGTTTGACCTAATTGAGCAAGTGCTTGATTTAGTGATCACAAGTGCATAAATTTCTCAATTTTCCATATTTTTAGTTGGTTCTTTTTTCTATGGGTTCTTATCATCATCTACAACAACTTCTCTTCACATGAGAAGATTCAATTGTGCAAGAAAAATCATCAAAAGTTGAAAGGGGTTTCAAGGAATTTAGACACTCTCTGAGCTAGGTTTTGTTGACTTCCAAGGACCATATCTTGATAATTTTGAGATTTTTTATTGATTCCAAAGCCATGGTTCTCTTTGAATAATCCTTAACAAGTTACCTTCAAGGATCAAAGGCTAATTTATCATGGAAGACCTTTTAAATTTGAAGGAGGTTACAAGTCTCTTTGAAAAGCCTTTGAATCTTAGGGTTTGACTTAAAATGATCATAACTTGGTCAATTTTTATCTCTTTGAGCTCATTATTTTTCCACAATAATCTTTGGGATGTCTAATACAACTCTGGTTCAATATGAAAGACTTGAAAATTCTTGGAAAGTTGTTAAAGAATTGAAAAGATTATAGGTCTTTTGTGAATTTTCCCAAATTTGTTCATCATCTTCCAAAGACTATAACTTTTTCAATTTTTATGATTTTTGGCTGATCTCAATTCCATAATTCAATTCAAAAGGTCTACTTAATTTCACCATCAAGGATCAAGACCAAATTTTTATTGGAAGGCCATGTAAGTTTGAAGGACAATTTAGGTCACTTTGGAGTTCTATACTTAGAAATTTTTCTAAATATAAAAATCCGTGTGTTTTTCAAAAATTTAAACACACATAACTCTTAGCTCAACTATCCAAATGGAAACTTTCAAAGCACATTGTCAAGCTTGATCATTCAGCTTTCTAAAAAATCTAAGATTTCATCATAAAGGTCCCTGAGTTGTTTGCACCATGGTTGTAAAATTGGTATCTTGAGCTGTTTAAACCCAACTACAAGCCTGTTTAAGGATCAATTTCATGTCTAATCATGTTTAGGGACTTTACATAATGAGAAACGATCCTTGAACCATCCATTTTGCTGCATTTTGAGCCATGTGAAGTCACACTTTTTCCATTTAGCAGGTTCACATGATTTCATTGATTTTTCATCCAATTCGCACGCTTGGGCCTTGCATCATGTCCAACTATAACTAAGGATACAAACAAGTTACTAATATGTTGTCCTCCTTCTTCTGAATCTCACGCTTCTCCTGGTTTGTGATTTCATGGAGAATTGAGCATTTAATTTACAAACTCGTTTTCACTTTTTCTTATGGTTTTTTGCAAATCGACAGAGCTATGGTTTAAAGAAATTTTTTGCGAGGGTGAGGTTAGGATCATCTGGAAGATACGAATCCAATGGTACCAATTTGAGTTTTAAACAATTTTGTTTGAAGGATCTCATAAAAACCCAACGCGCAGGGATCTGGAGGTTGAAGATGACCTACATGTCGTTCTTCAACCAATGATACACGACCAAGTATTCTAATCTGATTGGCCTGGCTTTTGTGTGGTGTGTGTGCATGCATTGACTTGGATCCATCGTACTCCATCACCTGAGGGCCCTTGGATTTGTCAGCGTGTATAAGCGAGTCCAGATCCAACGCACCATATTATTTAGTTTTTTATTTTATTTTCTGATTTTTGATTTAATTGTTTTAAACTTCAAAAATTCATAAAAAAATCATTTCAACTTCTAAAATAGTGAAAAAATTATCAAAAATACTTTTGTTTTTCTCTTTCTGATTTTTATATTTTCATAATTTTATTTTGTGATTTGGTATTTTTTATGATTTTTCACTTTATTAGACTTGTTTTAATTGCTTAAAAATACTTTTCTTGATTTTAAAATTCTGGAAAAATTATGGAAGGATCCAATGACCTCTTGTCAAACATTGGTGACCTTATTTTATTTTTATTTTTGATTTTACTATTTTTCAAAAAAATTGGTTTATTTTGCTTATTTCTTTAAATTTTGAAAAATAGTTTCTGACTTTAAAAAAATTATGAAATTTTTTGTCAACACTTGTTGACTCATGTTTGACCTTTGAATTTTTTTAAGGATTTTTATTTGGTGTTTTAGTAAATGTTGTGTATTTTACCAATTATTTCCTTTTTAAATCATTTAAATTTTTGTTTTATATTAAATATATTTTATTGTTTTTTTGATTGGTCCTAATTTGAAGGTACTTGGGTGTTATTTTCGGACAAGTTCCTCAACCTCATTGGATCTTGGGCGTTGATAGGTTAAAACACAAAATCCACCAAAATGGATGAATAATGTTGATGATATTTGAAACCCCAATTTCATCTGATACATCGGTTATATTATGATTCCCCTCCCTCTTCATCTTATCCCTTTCTTGTTTTACTTTTGCTACATATTTTTGGAGAATGATCTACTTAATTTCTCTAACATGTTGGTACATAGATTGCTATTGATCAACCTCAAAATAGGTGTGACTTCTATATAAGTCCACTTACGATTGCTTAACATAACGCTAAATTTGTCCCGATTTGAAAAGTGAACATTTGTGGCCCAATAACTTTGAAGTTCATTGTTAGGAGGCTTTGATTCTATCAATCCTCTAATGAAATTCATGAATTTTGGTCTAATTGAATCATTTGAACATCGTTGATCATATGTGGTTACTTTGAGCCTTTGAAATGAATGATATACTTGACAAAAAGCAATTGAAACTTTTTGTTGAGAGGCTTTGGTTTTTATCAATCTTCTAATGATTTTTCAAAAGCAAGCTTCAAGATGGTCGTTCAACTAACCTTTTGTACTTGACTTCTAACTTCTAATTCACTAACAATTAACTTTACTTTATGCCATTATTCTGTGCCTTTATGTACCATTTATTTTAGTATTTACATCTCATGCTATTTTCCTTTTGTTCACTTGAGCATTTATCTTTATGTCATTTTATCTTTTCTCATTTGAGCTTTCATTTTCTTTTGAAGACACTTAATAATCAACTTGAACATTAAAACTTTAAGGTTACTTGGACTACTTGATTACTATCCTTGGTATTGTGGAGTTGTGGATCTCTCAGACTTAGGATTAGAAGCCTTGATACTTGGGAACCTTGTTGCTCTGTTGTTATTTTTCTGAAGTTCTTGGGGTTTACTCCAAGGCATTGGGTTGATTTTCTTTGTATGCAGGTTATTCTGATTTTATGCTTTGTCTGTGATTGAGAATTCCTCTGTATACAGTCGTTAATTTGCCCAATTTTTGTTAAGACTTAATTCATCTGAAGCTTAGTGTTTCTCAGAGGTTTAGTATTTTTGCTTGCTTGGTTTTAATCCAAAGGATGGGAATTATACATTGACTCCTTTATTTTAAGTGTTGACTTCTTGTTGGTTAGATCGTTCTTTTCCTTGGCTTTTACTTTATGCTTTAGGATAATCCCTTCATCTCTTCCTATCTTATTTAATTTCAAAAAATTTCTCCCTCCTTTTCAAAACTCTTCTTGTTTTCTTAACTTGAACCACTTTCATGTTAAACTTGGACTTAGGTCCATGCATTTTCAAAAATCTTTTCTTAATCAAACTTTAATAAAATTAACCATACTTTGAGATATTTTGAAAGACTAAAAGTCAATTAACCTCATTCAAACTATTTTGTCACTTTGGCTTTTTACTTTAAAACTTTTTTCTCAAAAGATTAGACTCTTGTCGATTCTTATAGTGACACAAGCTACTATACTTCTACGATATCTAGTAGAGTGAGCTATTTTCCACTTGGATGTTAAGTGAGACTTTAATGATATTAAAATCCAAGCTATATCCTCCACTTTGAGATGACGCAAATGCTCCTTTCTCATAATCGTGAGTAGTAAGTATGTTTTCCACTCGGATATGATGATGATGTCTCTTCTCTTAAAATTAACCAATACACTTGTGTTTTAAAATTTTTAAGGTGAACTACGAGTACCTTAATCCCCTATTTCACAGAAGGTGGTACGTAGGCACTAAAGGTTCACAACCGCGATGGGTTCAAAAATTATAAAAGATGCTTCTTTTCGCATCTCCATAATTTATTTTTTGTATACATTTTTCATAGCCAAAATACATAGATTTTCAAAGAGGTTACTGCGGAGTACCGTAGATGTTTAGGGTGTTAATATCTTCCCTTTGCATAACCAACCCACATACCTAGATTCTCCCCCTCTTTTTGGGTTTATTCGTTCTTTTCTCGTTTCCTTTAGAAACAATAAAGCACGGTGACAATTTTTTATTTGATTTGTACCGCTACAATAGGATTTAATGACTCTCTTTGATGTTTTTGGTCCTTTTAAGCTTGCTTCAACAACACACATTCTAAAGCCTCTGAATATTAGAAGATAAGATCAAAAGGTTTTACGTGAGTGAATAGTACATGGTACAAGTCAAATAATTCCACTACTCTGATTTTGTGGCTCAAGGACTGTACTATGGTACGATGTTGTCTACCACTCTGAATGGCCGTTACACATGAAGACATATGGAATTCACTATTCATATTTTACCCTCCAACAGATTTCTTTTTTGGTTATAAAAGGAAGACTTGGAAGAATCGGAAAAGAAGAACTTTATGCTAAAAAAATTATTGAAACACTACTCAACTTTCTACTGAAATATCATGTGCAAAGTTTTGTAAAAACAAGGAACTTTTGTTCGCTAACTTACAAGCAGGTAAATTTTGTTTATTCAACTTTCTATTAATACTGTTGTGTTATTTATTTATATTTCAACTTGTGTAATCTTCTTTCTAAAAAGCATATTTGTACACACACTTTGTATTTCAACTTTGGAGTTGGTTGTTCCTTGAGAGACTAGGGTATAGTCAAAATTTCTCAAGAAGACATTGACGGTTAGTCTTTGTGGTTTGTAAATATTGACAAATAGTCTTTGTTTGTGTCAGTAATCAGTTCAATTATAGTGTATTTCATCCTTATTGGTAAAGGCAAATCACTTTGGTGGGTAGACTGAATTAACTTGGTTAGCAGTGAATTAGGATAAAAATAATTGTGTTCATTTATTTTTGTTCTTGTTTCATCCTTGTTTGTTTGGGAAGCAAAAAAGTTTTAAATCTGGAAATCTAATTCAAACCCCCTTTTTCTTGTGTTTCTCGTACCTTCAAAGCACACAACAACAACAACGCTTTATCTTCACCTTCGGTCTTGACATTGATATTTTCAAGATCAAGAATCAACTTGGTGAACATATTCAACTGCATAGCCAGGGCTTTGTCTTCACTCATCTTGAATGAATAAGAGCTTTCTTAAGGTAGAGAGGATTGACCAACGATTTAGTCATGTACAAACTTTTGAGTTTCATCCATAAACTCGACGTTGTCGTCTTCTTTGAAACCTGTCAGAGAACCTTATCACCAAGGCTCAATAGGATGACGCTGTGGGCTTTCTCTATCATAGTCATTTTTTCCCGTTAACGCAACGTCCATGGCTGCGACTACCTTCAAAGCTTCTAAACAATCTTCTTGAACTAGTGGAATTTTCACCTTTAAGTGCCACATACCGAACTCGTTCACTCCGGTGAACTTTTCAATCTCATACGTCGTTAGTTCCATCTTCTTCACGCTCATTGCACCAATTTATTGTGAAAAACGATGCCAAGAACAAAATATAAATTGATTATTGAATACCAAGAAACCTTAAAGATGCAAAATCGGAGACAATGAAATTGGTTATAAACTATTATTCTTTACTTTCTCTTGAAACAAGATTACAAGTGTTACAAAATAACAAATAACCTCTCTCACAGTAATTAGGATTTGCATTGTACAATGATGAGAGACTAGTATGCTATTTATAACAAAACTAACACACTAAACTTTTGGGTTTTTATACACATACCCATTACACAAGCTAACTTAGGGAACAAGCTAACTTACCTAATCGAGCTTAACAAACCGACCCAATTCGACATGCTAACAATCCTAACATTTTGACTACTGCATACTTAAGCATACTTCGACTACAATATTGCAAGACTTCGACTACAACATGAGAACAGACTTCGATGACATGCTAAGATCATGTAGAATTGTCGAACCAAAAAGCTACCATTCAACCATACTAGAGTTCGATTTAATATTTTACCGTACTTTTAACAAGTACACTCACCAAAAAACTCCCCACACAAAATTCATAATCTTCCTCACTGGTATTCCTAATCTTCTTCACTATTTTGTTCTCTCTTTGTTGGTGTGTCATAACCATTGTGTTTTGATTTTATATTAAAAAAGAGACATGACTCTAATCACCTTAAAAGTTGATTGAAATCACCTTAGTCACGACGCTTCTTAAACTGATTTTTTACATCATGATTCAAATCTAACATTAAAATTCTATAAATAAAATTCAAATCATCACCTTCAAAACCAAAAAAACACATATTTAAAGACATATTCACCGCGTAAAAAAAAGTCTAAAATAGTCTATCAACTTTCGACAAGTTACAATTCTAACAATACTCTTACACAATGTTATAAGAAAAATCCAAATACCTACCGTAAATAACTTCTTTCATAGGCTCTAAACAGTTAGAATTTAATAAACTCTACCTATTACTGTCATGGAATGTGAGAACCTTGTGGACCAAACAAACATGAGTGGCATGTGACATGTGACATGTGACATGTGAACAGTAATGGATCTGCACAAAGTAAAATAGTGGTCTTAATGCGTGACATATCAAACCCCACCATAACTTGATAACAATCGATCACACAACACTAACATCATTCACAAAAGTTAGCTAGAAAAATTTAAATATATCACATTGACATTAACATGTTTTCTTTTTCTTATGTCATGTTTAGATTCATCACTTGAAAAAACCAAGGTGACTGTTTTAATCTCTCTTGTTGTCTTAACTGTTCTTCAATACCAAAGGTGTTACGAGTAATTCCACTTGGTTCTTCTCTTTTTTGATGTGTCATGTATCTTCTTATCTTGTTTATGTCACTTGATCCAGATGAAGATGAAGATAAGCTATGTCCTGAATCTGAAGTTATTGGTGTCTCACCTTTCTTGCTACGGGTATATCGCGACGGGCCTAATGTCAACTCAATCTCCATCTCATCGATGAGATCTATCCCCTCGTCGTCATCTGATTCTGCAATGTGCTCCTCAGCTGGCCTTTCGAGATCAAATTTGATTCGAGTCCTTTTTCCTCGCGCATCTTTAGAACAATTAGCATTTTGAGTTAAGCTAATCGCGTTTCTAAAGTACCATTCTTGTTCTTTCACTTCAACGCCTCGCCTCGCCTCCATATTTTGCATCATTATCTTTTGTATTCGATACAATCGATGAAGTTCATATACCTATAAGAAAATTTTCATTACATTCATCAGACACATGTTTAAAAAATGATTTGCATATACAATTTACGTAAGTCTGTGATTATGATTGAAGCTGCATCAGTAACAACTGATGCAACTTCAATATTAGTCACCAGACATCAAAAACCTTGAATTACGAATTGAAATAGAAAGAATAATCTAAAGAAATAGAATGAGAAGTACCTGTTGTTTGAAAGTTTCTTCATGCTTTAACATAGCCATTCTCATATACTCTCTGTCACAAGACCTAACAAGCTTCTCCATTAAGGATCTATCTCCAAGTTTACCTTCATACATATTCAACCATAAATGAGGAAAACTCTAAGAGAATAGAGAAGATAATGAAAAGCTGTTTATATAGAAAATAGAATGATTCTATGAAAGCAAGCACATGAATATTAATGGTCCAACTGATTCTTAAAACATTGGTACAAAATGATGGCATCTACTTCCTTTTAGTATAGTTTGTCTCCTTCCAATACTTTGGACCACATTTGAATTAAACTCATCACAAAAATAAAAAATATCTCCCGACAACTTTACCTGTTCATTTTTTCCTACCATAATAATAATAAAAATATAATAACTTCTCTTATACACACACAAATGTGATGTCATTTTAAACTATATATCTTTTCCATTATTGAAATATTTGAATACATGATCACAAGGTAACATTTTTCTCTTCATTTCATATAATTAACAAAAGGATGTTTGAAGAATCAACATCATTATCATTATAGTTTTAAATGGAAAGAGTGTTTTATGCAATGCTTTTGTAAAAAAATTTCTAGATTCTAGGCATTGACATTGCATAATAACAAACCATGTTCCTCATGCATGAGTTAACAAACTTTCACCATACAAATAACATGATATAAACTCATAACACATCATCTTGGATCTATGAAGCACTAACAAAGACAACACCAGACACATACACAAATATCGATAAAAAGAAAGTAAAGAAATGAAATATAGGTACTAACCTGGCAAAGCTCAAGTATATAACAATTTTCTGCTGAAGAAGAAGACAATATATGAAGAAAAGGCAAGAAACTTGAGGGACAACCTTTGTTAAATTTGATGAAAACTTAGTTAAACATGCTCTCAAATTCCCTATCAAGCTCTAGCCATTATATAGTATTGTAGATCAAACAGAAAAGAACTGTTTATAGAATTTCAAGATTCTTTTCCCTTTAAAGACACAGAAAACGAAGTGATATTGCATGAGTGTTTACAAGTTAGAAAGCATGCCAAACAAATCTCAGTGACTTGACCAATGTGATTCAAGTTTTGTGGAAGAGATGCCTAAGACAGGTCCAGCAATGTAGATATATTAAATTAGTAGTAACAGTAAACATAGGGTAATAAATAAATAAATATATAAATACACGCATTATTAGCACTACATTATTATTATTATAACTTTTTTGAGGATCACAAGGTATTGGTTTTTCAAGACAAATAATCAACATAACAGCATCGCTTGTTGAGGTGAATCACATGCACCTCAAATTTTTATTAATAATAATAAAAAAGTTTGTTTTTATATTTTGAATTATTGAAGGTTATGTCTATGTGAAGAAGCTTAAATCGCCGACAGATAGATCCTGACCGTACAATAAATGGTATCTATTGTAATTGTTCAATCTGGTAGTATTTGTTTTAATGGTAGCGTTGTCCAATCTAGTATAACTTGGCTTTAGGATTTTAATAACATTCAAATGTAACATTAGGTTTTTGATTTTTATACATAATGAAAATAAAAAAGGGGGCAAAAAATGATGGGCTTATCTCATCATGAGTTGTTTTGTTTGATTCTCTTGACATTTATGGAGTAAATAGTGTATGGATAGTTCGTACTAGTACTGTGTGGAAAGGGTACAATATGCTGTTTGATGGGGGGTTTTCAGCATTAATCTAGGAAGATATAACTCAATGATTGTATGTGTTAACTGGCCACATGGGTGCTAGCTCCCCCATTTGTACATCATCATCCATTTAATTTACAAGCAATGGTGATGGTTGTATCATATTTAAATATTACAGTTTCGGGTTGGCTTAATTTAATTTTATTATTAAATTAGTAAAGCAGCCTTGCGTTGGCAGAGTAGAATAAAATCGATATAAATATTAAATAAATATTAGATAGTTATAATTAAAAAATATATATAAAAATTTATATGAATTAAGAGATAAAAAAATGTATTTTATTATGATAATCATATAAATTTTAATTAATTTATTAAATTGTAGTAATTGTCAGGATATACATAGAAATTATGTTAAAAAATATATGAATATGTGGTCTAGTATACTTTATATATATATATATATATATATATATATATATATATATATATATATATATATATATATATATATATATATTATATATATATATATATATATATATATATATATATATATATATATATATATATATATATATATATATATATATATATATATATATATATATATATATATATATATATATATATATATATATATATTATCTACTCGTGCGTTGACATTGTTGTACAATAAATAAATATAATATATTGATGGTTAAGAAATGTATATAAAAGATATAAAAATTAAATAGTGTCGACCAATCAAAAATATATATTTTATATTTAATTTTTTCATCAAATTTATGATAACGTTTTAAATAAATTTTAAAAAAATGATATTTAATTGATTGAATCAATTTTTATAGTACCCAAATTATCTTATCAAATTTGTGTATTCACCTATCATTATTGTCCGTGTTTTTTTTTGCCGTGTTTTTTTTTGCCAAAAATAAATATTATAATATTTTTTTTATAACTAATAACATTTTATCATAAAAATAATACTAATAATTTTATAATAAATTAAAATTTTAATATCATTTATTATTGTCATTCAATTAATATTTTTATATTGTCATTTAATTATTGTCTTTTCTAAAAGATAATATAAGCGTTGGTGGTAGAAATTAAATGATAAATTTTTTATTTCTGTTCAATTAAGATTTTTCTTTTTTATAAATATCATTTATTTTATAAATAAACAAAGTTGATATAAATATAGATAAATATTATATAATTATGATTAATATATATATATATATATATATATATATATATATATAATATATATATATATATATATATTATATATATATATATATATATATATATATATATATATATATATATATATATATATATATATATATAATATATATATATATATATATATATATATATATATGAAAAAGAAATTATATTATATTTTATAAGAGAAATAGAATTTCAATAATGATTGTCATATAAATATTAATTTAAATTATGAAGTTGTAATAGTTATAAGAATATACATAGAAATGATGTTGAGAAATGTATAAGCATATGATATAATATATTTCACTCATACATAAAATTGATTACATTCCCGTGTATTAGCATGGATCGCGCAATATTGTTATTAATAGTAGAAAAATATAGAAAATAATTAAGTAATCTCGGCACATCATAAGAAATGAAATTATTAAATTGCCATCTACAAGTGTTTATACGGACCGCGCAATATCGCTATAAAATAAATATAATATATTGATAATTAAGAAATATATATATAAAATATATAAATTAAGTTGTACGGGCATAGTAATTAAAAAAATTGGTTATAAGAATATTGTAGGATTTGTTTTAGTTTATATCATGAAATAAGAGTTGATTGATAAGGTAGCTTATAACTGATGGTTAAGACTGACAGCTGATAAATTAATTGAAGTATTTGATAAAATTAACG